>OX411306.1:51271587-51472478 GCA_948150685.1 Rhaphigaster nebulosa | reverse complement strand
AAAACGTAAAACGCGAGTGGAAATTTTCGATTTTGAGGATAAAAACTTGTTTCACCTCCTGCATGAATAGAAAGCTCCTCTACCTTCGGTGGTGAGAAAGCATGAATATGGTAGAAATGTAATATTTTTTTAAATTTTCAAAACAATTCATATCTTATTGAATTTTATTACCACAACTCATTTCTGCTTATGCAAATTGTTTTTTTTTAAGTGTAATCCCAGTGTTGGACTATTGCAAAGCACAATTCAGAGCAAACACAATTTTGCGATGAGTTATCGGCCCCCTCTCCCAAGCCGGGTCTCCGCCCCTTCCCATTCATTCCTGAAACAAATCTGCCATAAATATTAGACTAACAATTCATATCCAATTGCATTTTCCTTCTTTTATTTATCTTCGTTTTTACTTTGTGTTTCGTATCAGTGGAGGCAACTAAATGATTATTTTTTAAGAGTTATCAGATAACTGTAAATAGATTATTTAAGAATATTGCTGCAAGCTTGTTTTATTAGAGTAGGTCCAAAACACAAAAAAAAAAGAGAAAAAAAAGGACGGTTAACACATTTTCTTCTTTTTTTCTAAATATTTAATTTATATCCTACATTTTTGATTGAAATTGTTTTGTAGTTTTATTTTCTTCAATTGCACATATATGCTTTTAGAGATGCGTGTTATTTTAGAAATCCGCCGGAAACAATTCAGTACAAATTTTCAATTATTATGTATAACTGACTTGTAAGTCAGTACCATCAAGATTTCGACCAAAAAAAATAAATTCAAAAAAAATAAACATTAGTATGATTTCATCTCTATTTAGAATTCCAAATGATTTCGGTTTTTGAATTCACCTGTTATAAATTTAATCACTTTCTTTGTTCATATTTTTTTTTACACTTATCGTCAACACTGGTACTACAGAGCTATGGATGGGCCCGGCGGAACGGTTTAAGGGTCCGTTTCAACCATCGGAATAGTTCGGAACGGAACGAGATCGTAGCCGATTTTGTTCCGATGGAATGCTATTGTTCCTTAGTAGTGTTCCCACTGGAATGAAACCTAAGATTGGAACGTGAACGTTCCGTTTTCGTTCCAATCTGAAATGTCATTCTACCATCCAACCGCTCTAATTTGTTGATACTTTTTACGGAAAAACGGGTCTTTTTGTTTGTATGCCTTAAATTGATTAAATTATATTTTTAAAAGCTAAGTAAATTAGGAAAGAGGAATGAGCTTATTTATATATATATATATATATATATATATATATATATATATATATATATATATATATATTTTATTTATTTATTTTTTTCTCTGTAACTGAGGGTGAAGTGTATATTTAAAGAATGTTTACCAAAATTTAATTGAATTTATCATGAATGTATGATTGGAATCTCAAATCTTAAAAACACAAATTAAAATGACAAGGTTCAGACAGACACATGACAGCAAACATTATTAACTTAATCAAAAAATTTTTGCTTGACGCAATAAATTTTATTGTTGTTGTTATTGGCGATATTAATTTTATTCAAATACAATTTGTGATGAAAAATTTCATATTACTGAAAGTTATATAAATCGAAAACAAAATTATTATAAATTATAAACTTTCATAGATTCCTCATTTTATTTTATTTTACTAGTTTTATCTACTTAGATGCTATAAAAGATAAGATGTATCAATGTTGTTTAAATTTTTTGGAATCTTAAAACTGATTTATTGTTTATTAATTTTCGAAATTTATAATGTAGGTGACTCGTGGTAAAATTTTGTCACATTGAAAGGTTGGAACGAAAGTGGAACGGAACGAAAATAGTTTACCAAGATATCACATCGTGAGTTAGGAACGAAGATGGTATGGAACGAAAAAAGGAACCATTCCAGTGGTGGAACGGAACGAGCCGTTTAGTTCCAAATGTTGGAACGGCTCATCCCTAATCGTGAGGTCGGAACGAAGATGGAACGGAACAGAAACTGGACTAGTTCCAGTGGTGAAACGTAACCAACCCTTCTGCTCTGATTGTTATTCGGAACTAACGAAACGTAAGTTAAGTTAACGTAAAGGCCCGTTCATTTGGCTACAGCGTTCTCCAGAAGCTTCCACAAAATCATATTTTCTTCTTTTCCTGTCCAGACCCTTTTCCCCAGAACACTTTTGACATTTTCAGTTCAATCAGACCAATTCAGTTTTTTTTTTGTAATGCACAGAGGAAGAACTTCTTGGGTATTTCATCTTCCATTATTGAATTAGAAGAGGAATAGCGCTCTTAATAATTATTATTTATATATTAAATAATTATATATTTATTTATTATTAAATAAATAAAAAAAAACATATTTTAATTAAAATTCTCAACTTAGGGATTGATCCTTCTATACAATCATGCGGATGTCAACTGAAAATTCTCAACAATTTCTTTGTAAAGAATAATATAGGAAATATATAAATATTTGTAAGCACATTAATTCCATACTTAATTAAGGATTAATGAAGAACAATTAATTTTCTTTCTATTCCAATTGTATCCAATATTAAAAATACTGAAATCTGATTACTGTAGGTATATTTATAAAAAAAGTAGGTACAAAAAATTACTTTTGAATTAATTATTAAATAATAAATATTATTCTATTATGATTGGCATTTAATTCAAATTTGGGATTTTTTTTTTTTTTGCTCGATATAATTTTTATTTTATTTTTTAAATTACATAGTATTGACTAAAGTTACATATATTCTTATACCTGTCACTAATTGTGTACAACTCGTCCCAGAACTTTTTTTATTCCCTTTTTCTGTTTGCCGACTAAAAAGGTTTTTAGGAATAAAAATTACGGTACACTTAATCCAATTTTATATTTGTCTTTCACAGTTCATCATCATTAAAGATTATTCAACCCCTTTTATCACCTTAATTAATTTTTATTTCTGTGTTTTTTTTTATTCTTTGTTAATTAGTTTCCTCAACAATAAAGGTTTATACAAATTTGAAGAGTTTTATTGCTTAGAGAGATTTTATCTTGTACCTCTTAAATTAAATTATTATTATTATTCTTGTTTTTTTTTTTAAATTAGCCAACTCTTTGTAATTATAAATAAAACAATCATACCTTCTATTCTATAAAAAGAAAACCTATGTACAGCAGATTTTATCTTGAAATATCGAAAATTGCACAGGTTTGACGCTCCGTATATCGTTAGTTTTTGCTGAAAATGTAACTAAACGTTTTTTTTATGGGTGATGGTAAGCTGAATAACTTTTGTTTTAAACCATTTTTTGTTTTTATAAAATGCATATTTCCTAAAAAAAAAGAAAACCCACTCACAGCAGGTTTTATCCTGAAATATCGAATATTTCACAGGCTTGACGCTCCGTAGGGCCATCATCATTAGTTCCAGCTTAAAATATAACTGGACGTTTTTGTTGGTAATCTTAAGCTTAACAACATTTTTCTGATAAAATACATATTTCTGAAAAAAATAAAGACAAGTTTAAACAAAAATTCTTTTTTTACAGTTTATTTTGACTAAAACCATAATAAAGCTAGGTATCAATTTCGATTTCCTGATTATCATATTCTTAATCTACACAAAAAAATGATTCTTGACTTTACCACAGAAGTAAGCTAATTTACTTCAATTCGTATGCTAGCTGATTGGTATACTACCAACCCATACCCGTAACCCCTTACCACCTCCGTTAACCGAAAACCTTTCTCTAATGCAGCGTGGTGGCAGCACTCCTTTGATATTTTTAATTTCTGTTTCCGATGGAACCGCTGGATGGATTTAAAAACTGAAAAATCCATTGTATTTATGATTTTTTTCTAAACTGTCGCTCTCTCAAACTTTTTAAAAAATATAAAATATTACATTTCAAATTTTTAAAAAAATTCAAATTTATGTTTCACCATTCTCCTTATCATAAAGAAAATAAATGCATATTTTGGAATAGAAATCGGACTATTTTTTCCCTAAGAAATGGGGAGAAAACAAAACAATCCGAAAGTGCACCCATCTCTTGTTTTAGAAACACTCCAAAGAGTCGTCCCCTTTCGCCTTAACAATTCCTTTTGTTTTATAAAAATTATAAGATTTTACAGCAGTGATAAGTTTATATAAAGGAATATATAATATGGAATAATAGTGGATAGCATATATTCATATTTGAATGTATGTAATTGTTGTAGTTAAGAAGTTGCTTGAAAATAAACAGACTATCCGAAATATCAAATGAAAATAAGTTGACTGAATAAAGAATGCTGTTGAAGTTTGAAGGCTATTATTCTTCCAAAAAATAATCATATATCAAACATAGGTATATTGTCTTCGAGAAAAAAAAAGGTGTTTCTAAAAAATCAATTTATTACAAAATACTCATCTGCATAACAATTATCTGCCTGTTAGGACTTTGTTCCACTAAACCATCGAATTCTTACCATATAAAATCCTTACAATCCGAAATCCTTGACGCAATGTTCATCGCAATACAATTATTTATTATTCCACATTTGATAACTGTTAAAAAAATACTTTAGAGCTAATTAATTCCACATTTTAAATTCCTACTGATTGCCAATCTATCCTGCCAATGATGGTTGGTCAACATTTATTCCGCTGTATTTTTACAGAATATCTCTCATAGACTGCATCTGTCATAGACATGGGTCAGCTCTCATAGATCAGTTTGGAACGGAAATCACCTTCTTGGTCCAGTACGTAGGTTCGACTGCCACCACCTTAATTTAATTATTTTTAGAAATTTCACTATTTATGAAATACATAAAATATTTCTGAAGTTGTAATCTATACATATAAAAATTCAGTCTGCCTATGTTTGTGATCGCAAAACTCGTAAAGAATTCCGTCGATTTTTATGTGGTTTTCACTATCGTTTAGAGAACTGAAAGAAGGTGTACATGAACTAAATTTTTCGAAATGCTACCCTTAAGAAGAGAAATGAGAACAAGTATTTAAAAAATAGCTAAGTTTTAATAGTTGTCATGACATACGAAGTAAACTCACTACAAAAACATTTTAACAAGAGTGAAATTATTGTGTGAAATCTTCATTTGTTAATAAAATCGGAGATTAAGGGAAAAAAGTAAAAACGTGAAGCTGTATTGCCCTTTTGACATACTTATTATCATTTTGTTTATGTTACTAGACAATATCACTGTCATTACTATCAATATCACAATATTACTAGACAATATGAATAAGACGCATTCTAAGCAATGTAGTCGAATACCGAAAAAATGTTCACCCTTTTGGTCTTGGAATATTTAGTCAAATTTTTTGCTGGTAACCAGTTGTTTCGTTGAAAGTTCTGGTAGCCAACTCCCTTAAGAGTTCTAACAATTGAAGCATAGAAATGCAAAACAGTCTAAGTGCCTTTAGAAAATATTTTAAGAATTCAAGTTTCAATTCGAAAAATATTTTTCCTGATAACCTATGGTATAAGTAATAAAATCAAATTTATAATAGTACTAGCTTTATATTAAAAAATGATTTTTTTTTTCAAAAAATCTTTTTTCTTTTCTTCCTGTCCTACAAAGTAACGGCAAAGCAAGTATTGAATTGAACGATGTGCTTCCTCGGTGAATCTATATTCGCTACAATATTTTTATTTACTTTCCCATTCATGCCATATAGCAATAAATATGGCGAAATGTGTAATATATAATTAATGTGTTAAAAAATACAAAATACAAATAAAAGTGAAACAAATCTTTTCTTCTTTTTTTTAAATATCTTTGTAAACGTTTTGAACAAAGTTTACATTATGATGGTGATGGATGACTAGGAATGATAAAAACAATAGTTCTATCTTCTGTTATATACATTATCTTTTAAAAGTTAAACATAAAAAACAAAGAAAAAAGCTTGAAATTTGGGAGGGTATTTAACTCATAATTCTTTTCACGGGCAACGCCGCGGCCGTGTGGGTATTACTAGTATAATGTAATAAAGAATGAGTGATAATAAATATGTATTTCATTTGCTATTAGTTTAATATCCCATATGCTACTTATTTGGCTTAAAATACCACTATAAGATTCACTCAGTGTATAACCTCGTCCTCCAAAGTAAACGGTCCTTAAATAATTTATATACCGCCACTCAAGCTCTTGTTACAGAAAAGTATCATGTCTTAGCTGCTTCCTGAGTGATTGATATTGCTGCGACGGTCGTGCTTGGGCGTTACTATTTTCGAGAGCTAGATGGCCTGCCATTATCAAACTTCGTCGACCATCTCATTAGTCATTTCATTGTCTGCCCGACGCGAAATCCGTCCGTTCAGGAGGGTCCGGGCGAGGTTTGTAGTTGCCGGGCAACGAAGCCTGAACTCTTGCGGTGAACTCCGTAACTAAGTAGTCCAGCAGTTCCCCGCTAGGTAGTGTTCAATGCTCCTCTGGGTGTTTCAGTTTCTTTTAAACCAATTTTTATACAGGTTTCTATGGACTCAATCATTCTTTGATGTTTTTAATTAAAATTTTTTGTTTTTTTCACAATTTAAAATGAAGGCACTCTTTCATTTTTGCGTCTCTTTCAATAGTGGTAGTTAAAGAAAATTGTAATATAACTTGATTCTAATTAACATTATTTAATCACTTTATTTAATCCATTTAGTTGTAATAATTTTTGAAGGTGCGAATAAAATTTTTAAGCCAAATTAAAAATATATTTAAATAAATTTATTAGGATTGCGACCTCTAGGTTTTATCACATCTAAACTACACGATTTATTTTATTTAACTCAAATATTACATCAACAGTTATGTAAGATGTTTAATATTCATTTCCTAAATAGGTTCCGACAAATACCATACTAGTTTATTTAATTATTATAATTAAAAATAATAACAATTATTATTACTTATAATAATGATTGTTATACACTACTAATTATTATATACAAGTTTGTTTTATTATCACACACTTATTTATTTAATGATTGCGATTTTTTTTTTAATAAATTGATATTAAATACATTATTTATTAAAACATGTATATTTCCACATAAATTAATTTTTATTAAATAAACTATTGGTATATATTATAGTTTTTATTAAATAATTTACTGAATAAGCATTAAAACAACAATACCATCTTATCATCAGTAATTTCAGCAATAAATTTGATAATTTATAGTTCTGAAAATAATTTATGTTTTACTGTTTTTTTACTTCAACGTTTACTAGTGTGTTTTATTATTCTTGGTCATTATCTTGTTTTTAGAGGATTTCTGACGTAGGGTATGAATGTTAATTGCTCTTTAGAATAAATATTGTTTTGTTTATTATTTAACCCTTTTAGAACGATTTAACCCTTTCAATATAAATTGAAAAAAAAAAAATAGTAATTTTATTTATACTTAGAAATAAATATTCACCATTTTCTAGGTAGGCAATTATTTACATAATTACATTTAATTTCTTCCATTATGTGAGGAAAATAACACTTTATTCACATTAGATCTGTGCAAATGCCAAAGAAAACCTTACTTGCATTAATTTTAAAGATGCATTTCAAGATTTTCTTTATCTTCATTTCTGGATTTTCCTTTTTTAATCGTAGCTTTCTTTACTGACCAGATCTCGATTTAATTTAATTTTTTTCTTATCTTCAGCATAAAGTGTTAGAAAACAAAATTCTAATATTGAGAGGCAATATTTATCCATGAAGGTGTGTGGGGGGATTTAAATTGTATATTGTTATCTCGTCATAAGTTAATCCTGAAATCCAATAGATTGGATTTCAGGATTAACTTAAATAACGCTTCCGTTTGTAATAAATAAAATTTTCAAAATAGAATCTTTATTCAGGATAGTATAACATTTGAGACAGGATATTACTGTACTTTTTGTAATATCTTCTATTGTAGTTCACAAAAATAAACACTAAATGCTTTGAATAGTAAATTAATTTTTCGTTTTATTCAGCTATTTTCCCAACCTGTTCTAATTGTACTTTAAATTCAACTACAATGACGTCAGTAACTTATAATGAGATATGATGTTACAAAATATTTTCACCCGTATTTTATAAATATTTGAAAACTATATATTTAGGTTTATTGTACTTGGACGTAAATCTTTTAATATGAGATGTAAGAACTGAAATTCTGCTTACTTTTTTAACATTTTAATTCCTTGTGGCTTGAGTTGATTTTATAGGTCAATTTATATTTTTAAAATGTCAGAAGAAAAAATCGTGATTCGCGGTCTTTTGGTACATTTCTGGAAAAAAATGTTAAAGCGGAAAGGCAGTCGTCGAATGAATTTGTGCCGTGGAAGGAGAGCCAATTATCCATCGAAATACTGCTGCACAACATTGATCATGTCGCCCATCGGTAGTTGATTATGACGTTCTTTTTGAATATGTGAAACAGGTCCTACATGAAACTACTCGTGATTTATCGGCCGCAGTAGGGACTCAAATCTTAACTGTGAACAGCTAGACAGAGTTTATGCAGTTTTGAATGCAAGATACCCGGCTTTGGACAGGAACCAAGCCATTTTGCAACACGACAATGCCCCTGCACATCGTTCTCGTTTAACCAAGGAAAAGTTATCGGAACTGTAAGGAGTAAACGTTTTGCATCATACTGCGTAAAGCCCAGATATTGCACCATCAGATTTTGGTTTGTTTAGATCTTTAGAATGGCTCATTTTTTAAAAGATTGGATCTTTGATAATTAGGAGGACGTAAAAATTGGATGAAAAGAGTTCTTTGCCTCAAAACCAGAAGAGTGGTACCTGCATCAAATCCAATTACTGGCAGAATGATGGGTTGAAACCAATGGACCAGTTGAAAAGAATAGACTTTACTTTGAAGAGTAGTATTCAATAATGTTTAAAACATGTAATCTGAAATAAAGCTGTGCTAATGAACATGGACTTTAGTAACAACATAGTAATTCTATTTGTTACTCTAGAAGTCTCTTTGATGCTGCTATTCACTCATTACTTCAATAACTTCTTTAATATTGTCGCTACTTTTAGAAATAAATGTATAATTATATTATGAGAAATGGTATATAAAAGATAAATTTATATGGCCTCTCCTGGTATCATTTTTAGCATGCCTATCTTTCCGACCTGTCTACAAAGATTTTCCTAATAAATATCTACTATTACCACAAATCTCATAAATTAATCTTAGGTAACAACTGCATAAAGTTTTAATAGATGGAACTTATAGAAAAATAAACCTATAAGAAGTCTTGAGGACGCTTGGTATTCTGAAGATTATGTTTGGTCCCTTGCCAATAATCGTTCCAGCCAAGGATTTTCTTTTGGTTCTAATTTCTCCCTCCCCTTTTCAAAAAAAAAAAAAGTTCTCATGCCCGACGTTCTTTACAAGGTAACAACAAATTCTCACCATGTTTTTAAACGAAAATTTATATTAATAAGTTAATCATTGAAGAACACTTCGTTCCATTATGGCAGTCAAACATAATTTTTTGCAATGTTAATTTCGTTTTAAAAGATTGTAGCGGTTTTACTTCTTTACTTTTTTATCCTCACTATGTATATGCCATTTGATCTTTATACAACAACATTCGATATATATATGCAGAGCTTAAGGCAAAATTATGATCCTTTCCAAGCGCTCGAAATAAGTTTTGTCGGTTTCAATTCTTTTAAGGAAGACATTTTTGCAGACTTTTCTGCCATTCTGTGCTTTTTCCTCAGTCACTGGTTCAGGGCTTGTAATTGGTACCGCTGTCCTGAAATACTACCATCTACCCTTTCCACCAATATCTATTACTTTCTGCCCCCGAAAAAGCATCAGTATCTACCGTAAGAGACTTTTTTTTTAATAAAAGTATTTTAAATGTTATTGTATTTGAACATTTCATTGTGTAAGTCACAGGCGGGTTAAGTCATTGGCTCACTTGAACTTGCACTTATGTACTTTATTATGAAATAGAGTTTGCCTGTAAAGAACTCGATAACATTTAAAATAGTTATATTAAAAAATAGTATGTTAAAAAAAAAATGAATAAAATTATTATTATCTAATAATGATAAGTAACTCGTAACCTCTAAGCATGAACCTTTCCACTTGTACTTTTTCCGACTTGTACTTGCACTTTATTATGAAATAGGGCCAGGGCCCAGGTTGTTCCGAACACGCAACCAAGTTGTAGTTTCCTTCATCTTTACGATCTCCTATAATCCTACGTCTCTTTAGTGTATATAGGATGGATCTATACCCAGACCTGAGAGGCGCGAAAATCTTTGTTACCAATATATTTTTGAAATTTTGTATTAAAAAGGAATTACTTTTTGTTAAATTTTATTTTTAGCTTGCCTTGCCTTACTTTGAAGTACTAAATTAATATTTCTACTCTAGGGTCGAGAGATCCTTCTCTAACTTTCATTTTGTTTATTTGAAATAACTAACCGTCTCTCCTTAATGAAAAATGGATAAGTATAAACTATGAAATAATTTGATAATTAAGTTAAAGAGAAAAATGAGAAATATTTTTCCAGTTTGAAAACTAATTTCCGGAAATAAGAATAGCAATTTAAATGTACAACGTACCGTTGGGGAGTTTATAAAAATTAATATCTAGCATATGAAGTCGTAAAAGGTAATGAACAGTGACGAAAAACTTAAACAAATGTTGAAATTAATTAGATGATTTCAACTTTTATATTATTTAATGGAAACTAAATATGTCCATGGAAATTTTAAAAATTGATTTCAAGTAGAAAGGTAGTAAAAAGTTGTTTGAAGCCGCACAAGATTTTTTTATCATGTTTTGAATAATTTATTTTTATGCGATATTTGAAAAAAAATAAATCTCATTTAAAGATTTAATAAAATGTACTCAATTAAAATTAGATGTTTTCCTCCTTCTTATATGTACTAACTTTATATTTTGTTTTCAGGTAAGCCGCTTCCAGTTCAAGGATTATGTCTGACGTAAGCTATTGCATTTATTCTTTTATGAATAGTGAGGCAATTATTATTTGAGAACAGTTAATAATAATTTTCTTCTCGCCCACCTCCCTCAGTACTGGAGCAGCCTTATTTTTTTTTTCCCCACTCAATCATCATTTAGGACAAGTCGTTTTCCGCTTCAAAAGAAGCAATTTTCTCATCATTTATCTCGTTTCTTGTCAGCTGACTCTCCTAAACTAAAGAAAGTTAAAAAAAATCTTTACTTGGTCCCACCGACACAGCTCCAAAACAAGTTTTGTGGTCTGTTACTTGTTTATTTTTCCAAATATACTTAATATTTCATTAGAACCCATAAATCATGCGTTTTACAATTTTTCTTATTCTCAAGATAAATTTTGTATTACTTAATTTCACCTATTTAACTCCAAGGGCTTTATGTTCTTCTTAAGGAGTATACGATTCCTGCGAGATCTCTACTGAAACAGAGGAGTACCTCGCAAAATATCCACATCGGTCGTGAAGAGCAAAGGTTTCCCATCCCTCAGTTATAATACACCTATTAGAATGCACCTCCTTAAAATGCAATGCTGCGGAAAGAGTAAAAGAGTTCTCCAGCTATACACAAACATACATATATATAGTTTAAATTATAACTAAAAAACATATAGTTTTTTCTGAAATATATTTATATATTAAAGAATTTGAAATGAATCACGAATATTTTTCTGAGTCACTATATTAATCATATATTAAAGTAATATCTACTATTTCTCTAACTTGAAAATTTGACCTTTTTGATGTTAAATTATTCAATTCAAGACAACTTTTTAACTGCTTAACTATCCTGGCTAGAGAGGAAGTATGGTATGATTTTTTTTTTCTCTCTGGATATTTTAACTTACAATAGTAACAAAGTTACAATAGTAAGGACATTGCATTCTCCTAAATTTCTGGTCGGCTTTTAATAAAACATTGGTTCTTTTTATTTTTTGGTTATTCTCATTAAATCATTTTGCTGATTTATCCTTAATTTACTAATTTATGATTTTTTTTAGTTCTGAATCGTAAGGACTAAAAATAGCTTAGGATAACAAATTAAAATGTCTTAACGATACCTTCAGCAAATCAAAATCGATCGTTAGCGACAGATGCAGATTTTTTTTTTTTTTTACTGCTCTACAAATCTAAAAACTATTTTCGGGAGCCTTTCATAGCTTACCCTATCAATAAATATATAGCTGTCATATGAAAAAAAATTTCCTGTACAAAAGATGTTATATGCCTCTTCTTCTAGATTTTCCAACAATTTGTTGTAAATTTGCCACTTCACATTTTTTTTTTTTCATTTTTCCTCCTCAATTTCGGAGTCCTGTTAAGAAAACTATGAAAGCTACATTATTATCCAAAAAGGCCAAGAAATTGCCTTCTTCGAAAGAAAATTTCGTATAAATGTTTCTTTCAAGTCGTATGATTTGCAAGGAAATGAACAAAATTCGAAAACTTTTATTACCTGTGATGGAGAGGAAAAAAAAAGGGAGGTTGGAGGGTAGAGAGATTGCTATAACAATTTAGTTAAAGTGGAGTTGAAAAGCCTTCTGGGCAACTTTTCAGTTTGACCTTATTTTCGAAACGGAGAAATTGAGATTGAAACCGTGAAAAACTAATGATATTCAAATCACCGTGATTTTTTTTTCTTTATTCCTATATTGTTCCACATTCCCGCTTTTCGCAATTCCGTGTCCATCATTTATTCTGGTAAAATTAATTTCACGACATTAATTATTATAAAATCCTTGATGAATTGTTAGTGGTTCTGATTGCAATGAAACTTCTTTTTCTTTTTTTTTTTTTTTTTTATGGATATTTCGTGATTCCGTTGCTAATTAAAGTTATGTTTTCCTGAGTTTCTCTTACATGGAGTTCTCTGACCGTTTTCTGGTTCGGTTTTATTTAAATTTCATCTATTTCCTTCGATATGATCGTATAGTGTAAATAATCCTTTTTATTTTTTATTATTTTACGTAGCTTTGAAATTAGCTATTTTTCTGTACTTAAAAACATTAGACCAACCAATTTATCCTACTATAAGTTCGGCTAAAACCGATACTATAATTTTAAATTATAGGGCCATATTAATTCATTCATTTAATCGATAGAAAGTGACGCAGGTAAAAAATGTCAAAAATTTCTTCTTGTTTAGCTAATACTTCATCAGCGAATCTTACTAAACATAATTTTCGAAAATTAAAAAAAAATCTAAATCGAAGAAATTTTTGTTTAATTTTTTTTTTCAAATCATTTTTAGATCGCTGATTATAATACAGCATTGTATTAAAAATATAATTCGTTCGATAATACTCTGAAGTAATTGAATTTTTCATTTTCGTCCATATTTAGCGACGATTCGCTGATCCGATAACCATAATTACAAAAGCTTCCTCATTGAATACATTACCTTTATTCATTTAGGCCCAACTTTATTTATAATAATTTATGTTGGTATTCCAGTCCAATGATTTTAATCAATGCTTAGCCCTCTTGCTCAGAAACAATACATTGGAAGGAGAAATAAGTATTGAAAAGCATTACAAGATATCAAACAATGTGTCACATTTTCAATTTACTTGATTTTTTATTGATTAGAATAATTGATCCAAATGAGCTATGATCTCTTCGAACTTGAAAAGAGGATGTGCCGTTGGCTTAATAAATCGTTTTATATATATATATATATATATATATATATATATATATATATACAAATCGGTAAGACTTAAACACTTCATCCTCCTACGCTTTAGTAGTGTAAAAATTAAGAATTGTTTTAAAATAATCCGATTACAACAAACACACGTAGACTGGGAATAATTTTAGTAATGGGATCAATTATTTTATTTAGTTGAAAGCCTTTATTTCCTATTATACCGTGACGGCCGGACCACACTGAGATAAGCCAGAATTCTCCACAGATCGTGAGTACGATGGTAACGTATCTGATGGTGCCGTTTTTGTTTGGAACGAGCTTCGTTCAGTTGCAGGACCATTTCATTTTGATTCCAGTATTCATAGAGTCGTAGCTTCATTTCCAGCTTGACCACCAACGTCTGTGGCATTTGCTTTATTAATATTTTAAAGTATTTAAGTAGAGGACTATCATAAAATGTTGCGAAAGTAACCTTCTGATCCTGACTTAAATTTGTTGTTTGTAATTTATTTTCTGTTGCGTTTGTATAAAATTTATAAATTACAGGAGACTGTGTTTGTTGGCTTTATTTGATTTTAAATTATGTTAATATTTAGAATAGCTTTAAATGTTCTCTCTCTCCGCACGGGATATTTTAAAAATTAGAGAATGATTAAATATCCAAACAACTGTTACATATTTAATCAAATTTCATTATTAAGTAAATAACAATTCGAAAATAAATATTCGGAAATGATAGAAAATTTAAAAAAAAAATTAAATAAGCCAAATAATTACTTTCGTTAGGAGAAAAGAATTAATCAAAACGAAAATAAGTCTCGGTATCAAATAACACATCGAACACGTCTCTAATAAACAGACGAAGCGGTTTTCTACTCTGTTCTACATTTTTCTTAGTTTAAAGTAGTGGAATTGAAATATAGAAGGTCGAAGTTCGTTCTAAATAAAATATTTAAAAATGGATTTTCGTTTAATATGAGATGAGCTTCAAAAGACATTTGACTATATTACAATTATTTAATAATAATTTGATTGCTATTAGAAATAGTCTCTTATTTAAATATGTAACTTCTCCGGAAGAAGGGCCCATGGCCAAATATTTAAATTCAATGCACGGATAACATAATAACATTTATCAGTCAAATTTTGAATTCTAACTTAAACATTCCAATATATAGTAACAGAAGCAGTTTTAAATTGCTAATCCAACAAATTTTTCAATATAGTTTTTCTCAATTTATGTTTTTACAATATTTTTCGTATGGGCCCTTCTTCCGTAGAACGCCTCAAAATTTTTATTAATACATTGTGTAAGGTGGAAAAATTATGATAGTCGCTTAAAAAAAAAAAAAAAAAAAAAAAAAAAAAAAAAAAAAAAAAAAAAAAAAAAAAAAAAAAAAAAAAACCTAGATCCCTCATCATATGTTATGTTATCCTTACATTGAATTAAAATATTTGGCCATGCCTCCTTCTTCCGGAGAACGACTCAATTAAAGTTATTTAAATAAAAGTATATTTTTAATTGCCATCAAATTATTATTAAATAGTTATAATATAGTCTTTTAAAGCTCATTTAAATTAAATATAATTATAAATATATAAATAATATAATTATAAATTAAATATAATTTGAATTTAAATTAAAGCTCATTTAAATGTTAACCGAAAATCCATTTTTAAATATTTTATATAGAACGAACCTATATTTCAATTCCACTAACTTAAATGAAGAACAATTTAGAAGAACAAATAAGAAAACCTCATCGTTTGTTGATTAAGATGTGTTAATTGATTCCGAAACTTAATTAATTATTAAGTCAATACTCAATTAAATATTTTGTTTGAATTTTAATTTATAATTTTTTTTTTTTATATATCATTTATTATTGTGGCTTAAATTTACAGGAACTTTCTGCTGAAATTGTTTTCATAGGGCAGATTCATATTGGAAACATTTTCAAATTGAAAATAAAATTTAGAACTTTAAGAATTACTATAAATATATCTTTTCTTCGATTTTCATGTTCATGTTGCAAAAATCTTTTTGAATTGTCTATTTGAAACTTTTAAAACTACTGAACTCAGTCCGATGAAAATTCTTAGTGCCAATTATAATAAAACTGTAACATCAAAATCAGAAAAAGGTTGTGATATAAGATATAGAAAAATCTTGTATAATAAGAAATATAATAAAGGATCAGGAACAAGTTTACTTCAGATATTGGAATGCTACTTTGACTTTTTTTAAAAATAAAATTCAGCAATATTTTAGAAAATTGTGTTTTGAAAATATGGTCTCAAACGAAAATGTTAAAATATTAACCGGCATTGCCGTTATACATCGAGTAATATACCCGAAGTACCTAGTTAAATATTTTACCGTTATGCAAACTTACCGTGGTGCTAGTCATTAAATATTTATGTAACTAATACTTACTCGGCTTTTAACATTATACATGGGAGCTAATTAACGCTAAAATTTGCATACTCTCAAGCGCTAGACCTTTTTCGGAGCTGCATCACGGCCTCAGTTTCTATCAAAGGTAGTTGGTAGTTAAACACTGTAGCAATTAGCCTTTAAGTAATCACCTTCAGGGGAATCGCAAACAGGAGCATTATTCTGGTGCCAACAGGAGAGCCTAATGGTATAATTACCCCGGAACTGAAGGGGACGGTTCAGACGAGAGCAGTGAGCGATTAGTAGCATCACATAAAAAATCAACGTTCTCCGTTTCCAAGCTTCATAAAATGAGAAGATTCAATATTATAAACAGTATGATAAAGAAAAGCATTAAAAATTATCAAGGAGAAGATAGTAAGAGTGAGGTCAGAGATGAAATGGCCAGTATTGGACGATTTTTTGGACGAGGGGGAGAGGATTCAATTATCTTTCGACTTATTTTGTTGTGACCATTTAAAAAAAATGTATAATTTTTATTTATGCGCGAATAAAGTTTTATTTTCTTTATATTTTTTTTTGTTTTTTGCGAATGCGCTATACATAAAAATCACAAGTGCTTTAGAGGGAAGATTTTAGGAAAGTTTCATCAAAATAGTTAGATCCAATTTGGCGCTACAGTCTTTAGAAAAACACGTTTTTCTACTATTGCGTAGCCGTAATTGCGCACGTGATGGCCGATTTGATACAAACGCATTCTTAAAAATGTTCTGCTCTCGGTCAGGAAGCGGGTTTATAAGCTATAAAATACTTTTAGTTATAAAGTATGTCCACTGAAACCGCCAACTGTCGAATATTCATCGTACGACCAAATTCGACGAACAGAGAACTACTGTTCTATATTCTTCATAAACGATCGGCAATGAAAATCAGACAACGACCGAAAACTTATTCATCATTTTACAGCCTTTATGGACTTGCGCATCACAAACTGTTGGCACTGCAAAAAAGACTTTAAAACAAATATATACAGAATATGGCTACAACAGACTGGCTGAGCTTACCTGAAGAATGCTGAAATGAAGCTGGATAAGAGATCTCCTAGTGTAAAAACCTATGGAATTTCACGTTTGGAGGAGGTGCCGATGGGCACTGACCTCCCTCATGTCATTCATGACTATTATATAATAATATTGATATCGCATCGGCTTATCATCGCGATGTATGTTAATTACTATGTATGCGATGTACGTACAATTAAAACAATTGATTTTTAATTTTTTAAATATAAATCATGACCTATATTTGGCTAGTGTTGCCGGCACGCTGGCAAATGTTAGAAGTGGCGCTAAAGGTATTAAAAGTAGCTTAGTCGTGGACTACGAGGTGAAGTGGTGTCGAAAAGAACCACTCCCACGGGACATGCAAAGCCCCTTCGAGAGTAGGCCGTGCTTTTCACTTTGTAACAGCTTTCCCTGTCCCCTCTCCTTCATATGTACTTCCTCTCTTACTCTGCTTCTTTCTCTTTTTAATACTACTTTGCTTAACGAACCTTCTTGAGTTAGTCTCTGAATAGTCATTACCACCCATTCATAGATGGATAATATATTTTTAACTAAACACGTTATAGAAACAAAGAAGAAATGATTTTGATAAGTCCATAAATTATATTGCCATTTCAGGCATCATCAGGTTAGAATAAATAAGAAAAAAAAAAAAAATATATATATATATATATATATATATATATATATATATATTTATATTTAAAGAAAAAATGCAGCACATCTCGCATCCTCAGTGTAAGAAGACATATCTACACAAATATCTACTTTAGAAAGAAAAGTAAGGTTACAAAACAACAGCAGGGAAAGGTCAAATTAAAAACAGCTGGTCATCAGAATAATAGAATATACACACCTAACAACCAAAGATGTACAAAATACCATAAAATTAAAATAAATAACAAGTACAAAGGAAAATTTTCTTTTATCCTGATGATGTCATAATTAGAGAAATATCGACAGGTTAGTTTTCCGCTTTTATAAGGCTCTAGGCTCTGCTTTGTGTAATCTGCCACTTATATTCTAATAATTATTTCCTAAAAAATCTCTTTTTGAGTTTTTGTTATTCTATATCAATACATAAATACGAATATCAATACATATTAATTAATTTGAATTTTTGTTCTTTGGACGCATAAATTTTACCTATTTTCTTAAAATTGTGTTTAAAAGTGAGGTTTTAGGAATATGGACAGGATATTAAAACATATTATGTAATTGAGTAAATTTAGGGTAATAATCGATAAGATTTCGGAATCTTTTTTTATTTATCTCCACCAGTTACTTTTTTTAATTTCAGTGAATTAAATAATATACAATATATGTACATATGATTTTATAATATCAATATTTATTTGTTAACCTATTCTAATGTCATAATTAGACCAGGTCTAAGAATATATTCTTTCTTGATGAATTAGTCCTTCTTCTTGTAAAAATTGAATTGTTTTTTCAGCACTATCAAAACACTCACGTAAATTAAAATAAAGCCAGTATAACTTATTAAACTATAAGTCTAACTTATAGTTAGACTATAAAACTATAAGTTTAACTTATAGTTGCATAATAACGCAGTTACCTGATCTGTGAAATTGTCATTTTTTTAAATATATTAAACTTAGGGTTTAGGAAATGTTATTTTGAAAATCAGTTGAAATGATAATAAAAAAAAACATCTTACTAGATATAAATGAAAGAATAAAAGGCTGCTTGAGAAAGGGGTATCTAACTCCGGAGGAAATGATAAATGTATGAAATGGGTCGAATTTAATTTAAATTTAATCATAAAACTGTAAAATATAGACAGTTTGTCATTGAGGATTTCAGTTACCAACCCCCAGGTTTATAAATTTATAACCTGCCCCAGCAAAATTAGGGATTCTATTATAAATAAATATTGCAATAACGATATAATATGAAAACAAATACAATAATAATCAATATCGTAATAGCATACAATTATTAAAGTTAATAAAATTGGTCATGCATAGAAGAAAATAAATGTACGAAATTGGGCAAATCGACTTATCAGTTCACTTATCTTTTTATTGTTTTTCTTTTATAAAATTGCTTCCATGATATTTTGTGTGCATGAAAATAAAAGCATTCATGTGTGAAAAGATTGATTATAAATAAGAATCACTGGCTCATTTATTGTTCAAAATTACAATTCCAACATTACAAGCCTGTAGAGGAAACAATCTTCGAACATGGCTGTGATTAGACTAGATACTAGCGAGGACGAATAAATTCGTCATGTAGTGTTGTAACATGTGTTCCCTTATAAAAATAATCAAATAATAAAAATTAAACTGGGAAATAAAAACACACTAGGTCAATATTTGAGGGAAAATGAGTTATTTGTTGGAAACAACTCTTTTTCTGGTCTCACGTGTGTGAAATGTTAGAATGCACTAAATTCGCCATGTTCCCCTATTCTTCAATTACGTGCTAATTAAAAACCCTCTCACTCCTAGCACGATGAGTTGTAAAATCTGGTTAGCAGGACTTTTTTTTTTTTTATTTCCATAGTTTAATTATTGGAATATTATTTGTGTATAATATTTAAAAAAATATTTATTCAGGAATAACAAAAAGTATTTATAGTTTATTTTTTTTAAATGAATTTTTAATTGATCAATAATCCTACATTTTTTTTTCTTTTGCAGTGTAATTATAGCACTTGTTAACCTCGAAATATATCCAAAATATTTTATTTATTAAAGAAAATCTTTGTAGGTATTATAATGTGAAAATATAAAAATAAATAATATCAGAAAATTAAAATTGTTGAATATCTGAGAATCATAATATTTTTATATCTTCTAATTGGATAATATCGAATTCTAAAACAAAAACAAAAAAATACCAACTGAAACTTATTAAATTAAAATGAAAATTTGGTTCACCTAAGTTATATAACTGAAAGGTCCTTGTGGATCTATTTCAAAAATATTTTCTTAATTTTTGAATTATCTAATAAACGTGTATTACTAATAACGATATAACAATATTAATATTTTTGAAAATATGAATGGCACTTTTCAGAACATTAATTCGATTTTTTATTATTTTCTGGTGACTCTTATTATGGAATTCGCAGTAGAATATCATCGAAAACGAATGCTGTAAAAACTTACTCTTGTATAAGTCACTTATTCACTGTGGCGTTTCCTCCTCAAACATTATCTCATCCGTATTCCGACGGCAACAGAGACCTCTCGCATTGCTATCGGTGCATTCTACAATGCAGGACACTCCCTCACACATGTTCCATGATATTTATTTAAACTTATACCAGATTTACTTTTTACGAACTTTAGATTTTAACAAATAAAACTTAATGTAAGTGACATTGTAGCAATGGACAGAGAGTAAAATTTATTGTAATAATTGTTCTTTGCCAGATCTGTTATTGAATATTTTTCATATTAACTGGATATTAAATGAATCGGTAATTTGATAAACTTCAGAAGTCATATCAACAAAATGATATCTTGTCAATATTCTAAAACAGCGAAAGTGTGCCGTTATTGGGTCATGCTCCCAAAACACGTGCCTGTATCAACAATCCGTCATATATATATATATATATATATATATATATATATATATATATATATATATATATATATATATATATTTATTTATTTATTTATATAAAGTATATATATATATATTATATATAAAATGACTTACGGCGTTTTTCAATCCAACAATTAAAATAGTCTGTAAGACTGAACAGACATTTCTAATTTCAAAAGATGAATAAAAATAATCTTTAAGTTTGTAACATTGAATTTTATTGTCGGCAGCCTTTATCTATAAAACCCATTTTTCATCAAAATTTCACTCGTAAAGAAATTTTTAATTTATTTTTATTTTGAAAAATTCCTATATCGCTTTCTATACGAGACCAACCACGGAAAAAATATTGCAAAATTCTTATAAAAAATGTATATGCGTAAATTAAAAAAATATACAAACATATCATATTTATATTTTGTTTTTATAAGAATAACAAATACGTCCCTACAACAAATATTAGGAGACTAGAACTCTGATAAATTTATAGTCCTCTTTAAATTTATAACCTGCGTTCCAAAAGTATCTTACAGTGAAGTGTAAAAGCACTAATTGTTAACTAAATTTATCAAAGTTGAATTTATCTATTTTTATTTATGTTCATGTTTATTTTTTTTATTTATAATTATTTTTTCCAATGTCACTAATCTAAAGAAACTATAAACAGTTAAAGGTCGATTTTTATGAATGCCTTTATTATATCATTTTGTCATAGTGTATCGCCTCCCAATCAGGTTTACTGAATTATCGTTTCTCATTATTTTAGATTAAAATAAAATATAATTTGGACGATTTACAAATTTCAAATCCAACTAAAGTAATTGTTAAAAAAAATTGAAGATTGCACATATAAGTAAAAATTGCTACAATTTATTTGAATCCATAATTTTAACATGCAATAAAATGTATTATGTTTTATTTAATTTATATAAAAAAAAAATAAGGTATCTTAGAATCTCCTAACATCTTGATTTCGTAAAATAATTTAATAAACGTGTCCATTCACATTTTCCTTTTAACATTATTTTTGCGAAATGACCCTTTATTCATTCACGTTTCATCATTACCTATAATATTTATTGAAAATTTAATTATATAAATGAAATTAATAGTGTTGATAGGTTTTCGAAAAAACAAAAAAGTAAATCTGAATAAAACAGAACAAAAATTAAATTAATAAGTTTCTATTCTGCTTTGATTGTTCTTATATTAACCACGCTTTTATTTACGCCCTCTAACCAATATTTCCTCGATCGTCTTTCCAATTTTTTTTTTTATTTCGGCTTACCTAAAAACATTTTATAAATACAATACTGGATAACTATAAATGGCCTTAGTGGTCGAAGAGCCCTAAACAAATGTATAAATACATATATAATAAATAAAATAGATCAGTGAAATATAACAGCAATACTAATAATTAGGGATTGATAAATTATTTGCCACTTCTATAAATTTGTTTTATTGAAAACTAGTTTCGAATGTTATACATTCCTATACATCTACAAAATAGAAAAAAACCTATCCTCATATTTCTCTTCTAAAGACAAAATAGACCCTTTACAAAAAAGCGAAGTATACGAATTAAATTGTAATGATTGTGCAGCCAAATACACGGGCAAAACTGGAAGATCGCTAAATCAGAGATTAAAGGAACATATACGTGCATATAATAATAAGACAGATAATTCCAACTTTGCAATTCATTTAAATGAAAATAATCATAAATTCATCAAAGACTCAGAAGTTAAATTAATACATCATGTTGAAAACAGTTTCAAATTAAATATATATGAAGCACTTGAAGT
Organism: Rhaphigaster nebulosa; assembly: GCA_948150685.1. NCBI lineage: Eukaryota > Metazoa > Arthropoda > Insecta > Hemiptera > Pentatomidae > Rhaphigaster > Rhaphigaster nebulosa. Next base: position 51,449,996 of record OX411306.1, on the reverse strand, counting down.
AATAAAATCCTTCAAATCCAATCCAGATGTTTGCTTAAATGACAAATAAATATCTCCAATAGTCCAATCTTAAATTTATTCCCATCTATAACCGAAAAAAACAATTACTCACCGGCATTACTGGGAAAACCCTGACCCTTAAACCGTTTACCTAAAAATATCCTTCCTATATCTCGTTCATTGTTAGTACAATGCGAGAAGAAACCTCATACATAAGCACAAACTTTTCTGTTTGATATAATTCATTTAAACCTTGGTGAGTACATTCAACATGTATTTGATTTCTTGTCTTAATTAAATTCACAAATCTTTCATAATTCATAATTCCTACTGATTTATATAATTTAATATGTATAATTAGTTTGATCCTTCTATACCATCATGCGGATGTCAACTGATACAAATAATTATTTATTGCTTGATGCAATAAAGATTTTTATTTAAAATTGTTTGGAAGATTCAATCCTCACTGAAATAATCTATTAATGTGTAGCATTTAATCACATGCTATCTCCCTACTGGATATTATTAAACGTTGTCTGTCTTTTGAAAAATTATTTTTTTTAAATGTATTCCTGTTTGTAAATTTTTTTTCACTTAATGAATTTATTTTTTATTTTTATTTTACTGAATTTCTCATTTTCACGATTTTTACAACATGTCTTGTCATTCCCAAATTGAATATCTAGCCATTTTTTTCTGTCTTCCCATTCTCCTTCCTATGTTCTGATCAACATGCTTATAATAATCTGGCATAATTCAAATTTCCTAATATTTTACAGTATTTAATAAATGCCCTCAGTTAATTTTGCTATAATGTTATATAATTTTATGTGGCCTGTAGAGAGACCAACTTGAGTAACGTTTGTAGTTAAAGGAATTCAGAGACAGGTTTAGTTTGAAAGGGCCGAGCAGACAAGAGCAAGAGGTTGGCTAAAGCATTTCTCGCAGTACAAATTAGCTTCAACTGTTGGTTAACACCTCCTACCAACAGTTCACCGCACCCCACTAAGCCCTCAAACTTAGGGCTACCTAGCCCTTCCTCCATGACCCAACTATCTATTTTATCATTTAAACAGGCTGGAAGGTTTTCTAATTTTCTTCTCTTACTACCCTCCGTACGTAAAGAAAAATATTTCTATTATTTTTTTCATCTACTTAGTTTCACCAGATTTTCAATGTGTTTTACAATATTAAAACACACTCCCCCCTCCCTTTGAGACGAGGAATTATTATAATTAGATTGTTTTTTTGAAGATTTCGAATAATAAACCTTAAAATTTGGCATTTTAGGCACACAGAATCTATTGTCTACGTTCTTACGAAAAATCTTTCAGTTTATTTGTACCTCTCTGTTATTATTAAATTAATTTATCTTTATTTACTAGTAAGTTCGTGATCTATTTATTACATTAAGTATATATACCGTATATACAATTCTTTACCATATGCTTTACGAAGTTTCTGCAACAAACCCAACATCAGGCATTTCTTAAAATATTAACTTTCTGAAAATAATAAGACATATTTATATAAGTTTACTGTTTACTAATTCATGTGCTGAAATAAAAAAAATAAAAAATATTATTGCCCAATCTGGATCACGTCAAATTACTTATTCATTTCAATAATTCTTTTCTTAGTAACATACTTAGCTTTGCCAGCCTTATATATTTTAGTTAATCCCTTTTCACCGCAAATTTAATTAATTAAATTAAATTATTATCTTTTTTCGTTTTACTTAAACTTAATGCGACTTCAAAAATAGAATAACCTAATTTCCTGATTCCATTAAAAAAAAAAAAGGGGGGAGGAATAGCTTGCTTGCTTATATTATTTTTGTTATATTCTGCAATAAATGGTACACCGTTCCTCTTCGTAACCCCTTTTCTGCTTGTTTTATGTTTTTATAACCAATGCATGTGAAATTCTAAAAAAAAACTTATTTCCTTAGGCACCGAGCGCTATGAACTTTGACAGTCAATGAATTCTAATATATTTATTTACCTCTTTGACGGAAATCATTAATGCTTTTCTGGGTTTATAAATAAAACCAACTTAAATTTAACTAAGATTTATTTCGTCCTGCTGTCAACCTATCTTCTTTTTTTCGGAAGGAGAGGAGAAGCAGAGAACGTTTAAGACGTGACATAGATCATTATGCTCGTATTAACAGTAAAAACATTTCTTGATAATTCAAAAAAAATTCTTCCAGTTATTTTACGTAAGCATTTAAAAATACATTCTGTCCAAGAACATTAGAAACCATGTTAAGAAATAACCGCGTTTTGAATTTTTAAATATCAGCTTTAAATCCATAAACATTGACATTAAAGAGTTTCTTAGGAACAAAATGAAACTAATTTTTAAAATTTGCTGTTGCTTTTACCAAAAATGCTGTTTTGTTTTTTTATCTCTAATTGTTTTTAACGTATATCAATAAACTTCAGGTTAGAATGTTAATTAGCAATGACTGATACAATTTTAAAGCTTCATTAGTGCATTTGCAATGAAGTGTACAAATTTCAACAATTAAATGAATAAAGAGAGGCTGTAAATATTCATTAGTTTGGGGAACTCATTTAGTAACTACCAGTTTATTGTTAATTCAATTAGCAGAATGTTCCTTTCCTTTTTGTTTTATGTTTTTTATCTTTTGTAATTTAAACAGTAGCTCTCCTCCATCATCTTTTATTTATAAACTAATTTCTAGCCCCTTAGGGTGTTTTCGCACGATACGATAAATATCTGAGACGGATCTGATTTCGGTTGAGTTTACGCAGAAAGCATGCGTTCTTTATATCATCGGACCGTGCGAGATCGTCCTTCGTCAATCGGAAAATATATCTATTTATATTATTTTTTACTGATTAACATCCGGTTTTGTACTCTATATTGATTGATTGATTGCTTTTTATTTTATTTTATTAAGCTGAAAACTAAGTTCTCCCAGATCCTAAAAGTAATAGAAAAATGTTGTTGCAAAAGTAACATAAAGTAAGAAAACCACAAGAATTATCCTCCATTGCCTTTTTTAGAAGTCAGTTTCGAAGTCCATTTGTTGAATAAAAGTAATAGTAATTGTATATAGATAGGCTTTGGTTAGAACTCGGTACCACAGTATTCTATACCAAACGCTGATATATCCATTATTCTTAAAAATTGATTTTTTGACGGGTTAAAATTATTCATTAAAATCTGTTTAATGAAACAGTTCAGTTGGTTTTCAAAATCTATTTTTTCTCTGTCAAAAAGTGGTTCAAAATCACCCTTCAGAATCAAAACTGAACATATCCACATGAAATTTGCCCCTAGTACTTTTTTCACTTTTTCTTTCAAAATTTGATATATCCACAGCCCTCCTCCTTCCCCTTCCCCTCTTCTCCTCTGCTGCTTGATACCCTTTATTTCAAAACTTCACTTATCCAAATACAAGTTGTTTGCTCTTTCTTTTGCAGTTTTGGATTGGTTTGTTAGTTACAGATATCACATTTGTGCACTTTAATTTAAAATCGGTTTATTTTTTAAATAAATTAAACGTCACAACCAGTGAAAATATAAAATTTATCACTTACAGCCGAACTTATTGAAGATTCTCAGAAAAAAAGGTTTGTTTTTTATCCAGTGTGTTCATTTCGCTTTCCGACTCAATGAAAAAACAAAAACGATGAGATTCCACCAAGTTACAAAAATTACAAAAAGTAAGAAAAACACAAGAATCAACGTCCATTGCCTTTTTTAGAACAGTCAGTTTCGAAGTCCATTTGTAGAATAAAAGTAAGGAATTTTTAAATTTGGAAAATGGATTTTCCTTCTCTCTTCCTTTCACGGTCAATATTATTGAACGTAGTATATAAGTGTGCCTGCGCTTAAGATGTTACGTTTGTTTTATTTTACCGAAGTGTATTTATTATTTCTTGTATTAAGTTTATTTTTTATTTTGATATTATTTCATTTTTTTTTTATTTTAAATTTTTTTAAAATATGTTGTTATTGTAAATAATTGAACTAGTTATTGTTTTCTGCTTATTGTTCGTCTGGAATTCCTTTGTTTTGTGATAAACGTAACTAACTATGCTGGGAAATGGTTGTGTTTGTTTCTTTACTAGAATTCTTTACTTTTATTAGAAAACTGTTGCAAAGATTCATTATGTATCTCTTATATTCAATTTAATATAGGATAAATGCACAAAACACTCATTATTTATTATATTTTATATATAACTTTATTTGTAACTATTTATTGTTTTTCATAAATTTGAAGTGACTTCAAAAATAGAATTAGCTGATTTCAATACAAACAATTGCTTATTACAACTTATACAACAATTGCTTATACAACTTACTTATTTTATATTTTTGTCGTATTCTTCATTATTCTAACGGCTAAGCATTCTTCTAACGACATTGTTGTTTTTGTATCCTCTTTTAAAATTTTCTACTTGTATACTTTTATATCCAATGCTTGAATAATAGTGAAAAACTATTAAACAATTATTTAGCTACTTAGCCTTTAGAATATTTGGGTATATATATGAAAATAATTATTTGAGTTATAAAATAATTATCTATATTACATATTATAAAGGTAGTAAGTGATGTTCGACAGTGAATGAATTTTGAAATAATAATTGAATTTATCATCTGCTTGATCGAAATAATTAAAGATTTTCTTAATTTATAAAATAAAAAATAACCAATTTTTATAAAAGTTTAAAATTAACTATTATTAAATTTATCTATAAATGAATAACTGCCACTAATTAATGAATATTAATAAAAACAGCATTTAAGTCTTTAATTGTTTTAATGATATGTAGAGTGAATGTCAAGTTGTCACCAATTGAAAAATATATGCCCATGTTTCCTACATTAAAGAAATGTAACTGGAAATAGATATATATGGAACTTAGAAAACGAAATTGAAGGATGGGAAAACTGAAGATAAGAAATATAGAAAACCCTCTTTTATCGGTAAAGGTTCCTTTGACAGTAAGGATTATACCTGAAATGATATTTCCCAACCTCCTTCCTTGTTCGATACGTCTATACATACGTAAGTGTCTCTTCGATATTGGATAAAATGGGAATTATAGTGATGTTTCGAGTTAGCTAGTAAAGGAAGGTCGTTTCAATATGATCGCCTGTTGAAAATTATTTCTTATATTCAAAATAACTTAAGCTTATATGAATAAATTAATTACAGCCACAATTTGAAAATATATAGATATAAATTTTTGATCTGCATTATTTTATGTACATCATCAACTACTTAATTAAATCAATAATAATTAAATTAAATTTCATCTCTTTCCTTTTTTTAGTATGGTATTTAATTTACAAAAGCAGTGATTAATTTGGATCAAGCATTTCTTAATAAATAAGTGAAATTTCAAAGTTTATCTTGAGAATTGTATATCTAACAAAGTATATATTTTTTTAATTCTGTTATTTTTTTATTCAAGTTTTTAAGATTTTTATTTTGAGCGAGTTTTGTTTTGTATCCTTTAAAAAAAAAATGAACGTTGGGTATTAAATTCTTAAAAAGCTTTGGAGGCGAAACCTTAAAATGTTTTCTGTATAAAAAAATAAAACAAAAAAAAACATTCTGATAATATTGCAAATATTATATATATGTTTTATAAGTTTTATATATATATATATATATATATATATATATATATATATATATATATATATATATATATATATATATATATGTATATATATTATAAGTTAATAACAGTAATAATAATAATCAAAATTAGTTACAGTATTTTGCATCATCTTAAATGTTTTTTTCGCACGACAGTAGTAGTGACGTAAGAATCGAGTTAAGGACTCTGGAAAATATTTCAATACACGATTTACTAGAATAATTAACTAAAGTCAATACCATTTATTATCAAAAATATTACATCCACTTTTCGGTTCTCACCATATTTTCAAGCATCTGTATAATCTATAATAAATAATAAATATTATTATCGCTGAAGCGTGTTTTTTATCTAATAATTATATAAATATAGTCTAAATATTTTATTTTTTTATTTAGGTAAGAACCTATTATCTCCAAGGTTCTCAAAAATTAACCAAAATTACGCTTTTTGATAGCATGCTGAAGTGTCATCTTAAATCTGGAAATAAATTAAGCAATTACATTTTTTTTTAATTTATACATTAATAATATATTTATATGATTAAAATAGGATTTATCGAAATCTGAAAGTCGAAGTTAACATTCGAAAAAAAACAACAACTTAATTAAGTAATTAATTTTAAGGTTTATGACGACTCTTATAGAAGCTTTAAGAATGGCTTATTTTGACGAAACCTTAGAAGTGTGAATTGGTTTGTTTCTCGAACAAGAAAATTGATTAAATATACTACTTACAGCTATGTCCTAGTGGTAATAGTATTAACTAATGTTATCTATTGATTATTGATGTTCAGTTGAACTAGGCTAGCTAAGCCCCATAGGGATTTAGTTCCTCATCGTACCACCCCTACAACGCATGTACCGAATAGTAATTATATTGAGATAGGCTTTGATTGGGATTCAGTATCAGTTGAGTAATATTGTATACAAAACATTGATATATCCATTGTTCATAAAAAATGATTAAAATTATTCATTAAAAACTGTTTAATGAAACAGTTCAGTTTGTTTTCAAAATTTATTTTTTTCCTGTCAAGAAGTGGTTCAAAATCACCCTTTACAATCAAAACTGAACATATCCACATGAAATTTGCCCTTAGTAATTTTTTCACTTTTTTTTTCAAATTTGATATATCCGCACCCCTCCTCTCCTCCTCCTATGCTACTTGATACCCTTTGCAGTCCTCTTAAAATCCTTCGAGATGGCGTAATGAGTTTGTAAGGTTTGATTTGTCATTTTATGAACCGAGAAATGACACTTTCATTCAGTACCACACAACTGTTATCGAGAGATGAGACGAAACTTGCATTAAAATATATTTAAAAAATTCAGGGATTGGTTTATTGGTTACAGATATCACATTTGTGCAATTTAATTTAAAATCGGCGTATTTTTTAAATAAATTAAACCTCACAACCAGTGAAAATATAAAATTTATAACTTACAGCCGAACTTATGGGTGATTCTCAGAAAAAAGTAAAAAATCGTGTCCCTCGTAGTTGATGATATCTCGTAGTTGATATTGATCCCTCGTAGTATCAAGATTTGTTTTTTTTATCCATTATGTTCATTTCGCTTTCCGACTCAATGAAATAAAGCAAAACGATGAATTTTCATCAAATTATTAACTTTTTTGTTGAATCAAACATCTCACTTCTTATTACAACCACGTTTCCCTGGAACTTTATTTTTTTTTCCTAATTACTAATTCCTTATCTACGTTAATAAAAATATATGGAAATGTATTTTCAGCTCGACTGATTGAAATATGGAAATAAAAAAAAAAAGACATCAGAAAATGTTTAGATGCTTAAGTTTTTCCTTTTCTTTCAAAACTCGAAATATCCATTCTTTTCAATCAAAAACCAATATATTCAACATTGTTTCCTAAATTATTTAAAGTGATGTAAAAATAAGATTATGAAAATTTGTCGCATCGTTTCGAGAAATGAATAGAGTTCATACTATGTACGCGTTTTTTCCTGTAAATTATCGTGAAGTGGATATATTAACTTTTAATAGAAAATTCCTCAGTTGTACTCTCTATAGCATAGTCAGAGTTGATGGCTCTTTTTAACTTCTAACAAAGAGGTTGTATTAAAATTGTTTAAAGTGACTTGAAATAAAGCATGATTCTCTCTCTGATTCATACTTTATCTTAAATTAGCTTATTATTATTACTATTTTCTCAGTTTTTTCCTTTTTACCATGGACAGTTTCGAATCTTGGATTGTTTTCTCCCTGGCATACTTTTAAGTTTAGAAACATTCATTATTTATATATTGCAATGTCCTCAGGTCAGAGGATCATAAGGATGTGTTACGTCTAGAAGACAAAAAGTTCCTTAAATTCAAGCAAATATGTTAAAATATCTGCATTAATTAAGACGAAATTTACGCTTATATTGAACTGGGTTTTACCGTCCGCATCTTGAAATAAGTATTGTTTTATTTTCCTTTATTAATCTTCCTAAATTCTTACCCCATACATACTTTCATTGTCCGTTAAAATCTCATTGACAGAATTTTACATAGTAAATCACGATAGTGCCTATTCAACCCTATTTTCTATCTGATGGTATTCCTCATGGTAGTATTCTCAATCTCATCCTCTACATAGTTCATACAATTGATATCCCAACACTGTCCTCATCTTGTATGCAGAAGATTATGCAGTGCTATTGCTGAATAATGACCCATTTCTTGTACTCCAAACTCTGCAATCCTTTAAGAATGGTGTCAAAGCTGAAGATTTAAAATGAATTCCGTCAATCACCTTTATTCTTTGTCGTAAACCTATGACTTCCTCCTACAGTACCCTTTAATAAATCCCTTTTGAATAGATCCGCAACCTAGAACTCCATATTCACCAAGGCCTAACTTGCAATCAAGGCTCATACAAGGCTGAATCGACAAGAAACTGCTCGCCTTCCTTCAACACTTACTAAACAAATGCTCTCAGCTTCCAATTAATTACCAAAAGCTCATTTGCATGCCTGTAATAAGGCCTATTTGGACTTGTGGAGCTCCACCAAACCATCAAATTCCTCTCTTATCCAATCCTTACAATCCTTTATCAAATCCTCAATGTTCTTTACTTTGTCACAACTAAAATCATTATTTCCATGTTTAATGGTCAGTTGTTGCCGATTTGGTCCCAACCAAACTTCCGTAGTAAACTCCATACCCATTAGTTTCTAACCTTACTTTCTCTTCGTTACCCGATTGGCATCTGAAAAGAAGATTGGCCCGGGGCCTTCTAATACAGAAGCAACCTAGGGATGGTTTCTATACATGCACGTGTCACGCCATTATACCTTAGTTCACATTTCCTTATTGTATTTTTTAATTTGTATGCAGTTGTGAAATTTCTATAAATAGATAAAAAATAAATGTTCGTTTATTATGCCAAGGTGTGTCTATCAACGCTTTGTTGCCTATTAAATTGGCTTTGAGGCAATTGTGGGACCGATGAGGTGAAATAGGTCAAAGCCTTTTGTCTCCTGAAGCAAGCTACCTCCTGCTTCGTGTGTTTACTTGCCACGCTTATTAGCAGCTATTCCATTCTGGTCTTCTGGCATTTTGATGAAATCTAAATTAATTTATAGTATAGTAGACTTTGGTTATTTCATTTCGAAGGTTCATTATTTTCAATATCCCTCAATAACTCCCTCTCAAACTCAATAACTCAATAACTCAATAACTCCCTCATTAACTCAATATTTCAATAACTCCCTCTCAAAATTTGAGGTTTTACGTTTCAAGATAAGCAGAATCCAAATATCGAATAAAAAAAAAATTGTTGTGGTTTTTAATATGTTGAATCGACAGTTTATCAAATTCCCTATAAAATAAAAATGAAAAATCATCGAAATCGGAGCATCATTAGCAGAAATATTGCGTATTGAACATTGCATACTAATTGCCCCGCGGTCGTGACGCTTGGCGCTCCTTTTCCATTTCTTCCTGTCCTGTGCCTCTGTATCGTCCAATCGCCCCTACTCCCTGCTTCCTCGTATCCCTCTCCAGTTCATTTCTCCTTAGATCCATCTTCCACTTGGATCCATCTTCCACTTTAACCAGGTTTTCTGTCCTTCTTTTTTTCTTTTCTGAAGAAATGCACCTCCATCATTTTCCTATTTTTCGTCTTAGCTTCTATTCTGACTACATATTCTGGGCACCTTAGTCTAGTTGCTATAAGGAAAGTCGTGCGAATGGACACGCCAGATATTTTTGAAATTATTTAAAAACAATAAATCATTGCGTAACAATTTGCAGCGTTTTTATGAATATTGCATATATTTATTCACTGAGCTTAAGTAAGAATTATTCATTCCCACTTGAATGAACAGAATAGTAATAGCCAATCGTCACTTACGAAATTGAAGTATTCAAATCATTATTTATTATCTTTCATATCAGAAAAGCTATTTGCTTCATGGCACGGCTACTGTTGCAAAACGAATTTCTTTGAATTGTCAATTCGCTTATTATCGTTGGGAGATGAGGTTATGGCGTATCTTCAATTAAAAGTTGTCCTTCTCTGGAATTTATAAGTGACAGAGTATTGTATACTCGAGAGGTCGGATCTAAATAGTTTAGTTAGGATTTAATTAAAGAGGTCGGATTCTTGTCCTGGGGCAATTGACCAATTTAGGCCCTGTAGCCAGCGCAATCACCGCACGGAACCATAGTTGCTTCTGTCCCACTGCTGGGGGTCAGCTGAAGGGAAACGTTTTAATTTAGATTTGCTTGTAAAGAAAATGGGATTATTTTAAGGTATTAATCAGAAATAGGACATTTATTTTTGATCGTTTATTTAATGGACTACTCTTAGTAAATAATTAATTGTGAATTTTATTAATTTATAAACATATAGATACACAAAAACACTCATTTACTGAATGGATACGTTAGAAATAATTTATTAATATTAATTAATTAAGATGAAAGGATGTGTGTATATAAATAAATGTGTGTATATATATATATATATATATATATATATATATATATATATATATATATATATATATATATATATATATATACATACACACACATATACTGGTATGATCTACTGGGTTTCATCATATTACGTAAAAGTAGAAATTGTCCAGTTTTGAACGAATTTTCTATCTTTCGATATTTCCTCTCTTATTTTGTTTGGTTGTTGGGAAGTCTGTTTTACAACATAAATGGCTGACAAATGAGAAGAAATAATTATTAGCATTAGAATTTTTTTTTGTTTGAAGCAGTACGACCGCTACTTTAAAAAACAGTTGTACAATACAAAAGTGGGGCCTATCTTTTATATCGTAAAAAATTACAGCGTAATCATTTATATCTACATAGAAGCTGCGAAACAAGCTATTAATTGAGTATGTATTTGCATATAATAAACAACGGGAAAATACGTTTCGCTCAACATTAAAATAATTATTATATTATAGTGTTATTTTATTTTATTATATAGGTCTGGGGTGGTAGTTCAAGAGAAAGGCTCACATTTATCAGTTGAAATCAACATAATTAACTTCATGAGACATGATAATAGTCGCGCTTACCTCTTGACTTTCATTTCCCCAGTCTCCCCTGTTTTTTAGTATATTTATTTCTTATAACCCTTGAGCACTTTGGTAATCTTACTTAAGTATTTTTTATTATTTTTGCAGCAATTATTTCTGTTCGGATCTAAATTTGGTAGGTTTTGAAAGTTTTCCACCAGATTATTCTCTATCTCAAACGAAATCATTCATTTCATGTTTTATACATTAAACATGATTTCTTAAATTTAAACATCATCATAAAAAAGGCTGTTCCTACCGATTGGGATATAGGCTAGCTGTTTCCAGGGCAGGCAAGGTAAGATCTCGAAATAGGCACTATAAAGTTCTAAGCCTCCTACAGTAAGTCATAAAGCATGTATCTGGGCCGGTGCTTCGCTTTACCTCAACACGGTATTTACGTGATGGTATACCTAGGAGATAGGATTGCCTGTATGTTTCTTTTAGTGAACTCTGAGTGTCAGTTCGTAATATGATGCATGAATGGACATTTAAGTAAATGTATTGAAATAATAAATAATGGTATGTTTAATTTTAAGTTATTGCCATTTAAGAGTATGAAGGAAACGTGCCAGGTTTTCACATAATAAACATGCATTGTTTTTTATACCATCAATTATAATTTTTTCTATCGATGTTTTATGATGTTGATATCCTGGTATATTAAAACTGGCTCCATGAATTTTAATTCAGTTTAGTAGCTTCTCAACAAATAAAAATCGTATGTATTATTGTATATATTATGCATAAAGAAATATTTTTTTGCTTATTTATCGTTAAAATATTTAAGAATAAAAATCTTGATAGTTGATGAAAATTAAAACAAAATGACGAATATTTAAGAAAAAATTACGAAATAACTGAATAATTATGTACGTGATAATGCCATAGTAATGATTTAGGGGACCGGATATATTTGTGAAATAAAACTCCAAATATGTACATTGTACGTATTTATTTTAATTTTGTTTTGCAAAAATGACAGTTTGAATGGTAGCATGTTTTATATTACTTAAAAAGTTTTTTCGCGTTAAATCTAAACCTTAATATTAATTATAACCTTTATATTAATTAATACAATTCACATGTGTGAATATATATATTTTAATTTATATTTGGATTCATTTAATATGCACCCAAAACTATATTGTTCTTTTACATATCTAAACAAAAAAAAATTCGAAAGGCACAAAATATACAAAAAATTCGAAATATTTGTATGCAATGGAATGTCCTTTGGCTGTGTAAATCTGCTCTCTGATTTTTTTCAGTGAAATTCTTGCATTTCTCTGAACTCAACTGGCCGCTGACCCTTATGTTTTATGGATTTTGCAATGCTAAGGTCAATTAGAAACTATAGAAATACAGAGCGATGTAAATATATGTTTTTATTTATATTTATTATTGGGACAACGACCAAAAAAAACAAAAAAAAAATATATTTAGTTCGTACTAGAAGAGTTCAAACAGACCATCAAACAGGAGTTTTAACTAACCAGTCAACACCAGTTAATCAATTCAAGCATCATGAGGACTGAAAAGCACTATAGCACATTAATACAGACCGACCAGAGATAGCAAATGTCACTATAGCAAACAAACCATATAGAGAAAGCAAATTAGTTGTAAACAGTGGAATGTATACTCAAACTGATACATTTCTCTTCGTGTGCCGTATACATGCAAAACTATTTAATTTTTTAGGTTGGTTAAAACAAACATAAATGAAGTGAGAACTCTAGATAAAAAAGAGACAAATTATTATACTTCCTTAGTATAATAATGTTAGTAAGGTAGGCATATATTGACGTAATATATATAGTATACTTCAGGAATTATTTTTTATTTTCAAATTTGCCTAATAGTGTTCATCTACTACAACAAAAATTCTGAGGTAAATCATTTATTATACCGACTAATTAATTATGTATTTCGTGTTGTCTTTTTATTCCCTTTAAGTTTTTTTGTTTGTCCTAATCAAATAATTCGGATCTACCGCGTCCATTTTGATTATATCGATAATTTAATTAAAAAACAATTTCTCCTGCCTTAAGTGGTAAGTGCGTAAAAGGTATTTGGGAGGTTCATTATTCAATTAGGAGCCAATTTGGATCAAGTGCGGGTTTTAGAGGATTATTGCACTGGAGTATTCATTGGAAAAAGCTGAACCTTGTCTGAGATTTATATTTTGCAATCCTCATTGGGTTATGAAAGTGGGTTGCGGAATGTAATTGAATAAATGCATTGAAACAAATAATATTTGTTATAATTCACTAGTCCTTGGTTGTCTCGACAAAACATGATTGTAACGGTAAGTTTACACCACGCACATGTGTAACACATCAGAGGTCTGCCCTTACCCTACTATCATTCTTTGCTGGGTGAATGCGGACAAGCTCTTAAAAATAGGGGGAATTTGCCACAACGTATTTTGAAAAGCAGATTCTCTTAAGGCGATTCTCTTAATTTACCAAATGTATTTTTAACTTATTAGAAATAAACTAGTATAATAATTATAACAATGATCGAAAACTTAAAATAATAAATTATAAATCTATTTAAATAATTAACGATTTCTTTTAGTAGGTGTAGTTGTGTTTAAATCTTCTGTGCATTTTATGAGTTGTTTCTCATGATAAAAAGTAGCTAGGTCTACCTCTACAAGTGTAATTAAAAAATAAACTTTATTATCAAATCCTCCATGTTGATCAGCTTATTAGCTTTGGTAAAAAAATAAACCAATATTACATCGTATGACAATATTTTATTATAACATAGGAGTTCTATTCTATCTTATTTGAAGAGTTCTTTTCATTATTCAGACATTTCACCATAATCCATAGATAATGGACTTGCTGGATTTGAGAAAGAATCAATATATAATATTATCAAGATATTATTTTGAGTACAACTTGGCTGGAGACTATAATATACTCATCATTAAAAATAACAATGACAGATAATTAAAATATTAGCCATATAGTGGATTAATTCCCGATGTGCTTAAGTATCTAACGGTTCTACCAATCTCATTTGCCTCATTGTTTCCACATTCTGGGTCCTCATTGTCTTCCCAGCAGAAAGCCGCCTTGGTATGATGAAGGAGACCCTAATTCCAGGAGAATCCGCTCTTGTAGAGGTCTCCTGTGGGCAGTTCGTCTTTCTGATGTCGCACCTGCAGCCGGCTTTCCCCCTTAAAATATCTAAACTAAACTCTGCTTCAAACTTGCCTTATAGACCATCCTTCAAAATTTCATATCTCTTACTTTATTCTTGATTTTTTATTTTTTTTTTTATTTCGATTTTTCTATTAATTTACTGAATTTGATAAAATGGTGACAAATTCTCAAAACACACACATCACTTTTAGAAACGCTATTCATTAAGATTTCTTCATATTATATTTTATACAATACAGTACAGAATACGATTATGTATGTCTCTTATGTAAATTACTATTTTCAAAATTATAAAGCCTATTAGGGAACGGATTTTCATGAAAAATATAAGGCTAAATATGCATGTATAAATAAAACAGATAATTACTACTCGAAATCGCTGTTTTGCCACCTTTTTTCTACAGCTATCACAAAACACAAAATCACCGCCTCCGCGAAAAGTTTCATTGGAGAATTCGAAATTAGTTTGGGAAATTTATTTCGACACAAAGGTTTATTGATTGATTTGATTTTTGGCATTTTAACAGATTAACCAAAATCGTGCTCACCAGAGCACGCATCGACAAGCAATGTGACAAATTCCGAATAGTTATACGAAAATTAGAAGTCGAAACGACTTTAAATATTCGCGAAAAATCTAATTAGAATTTCCGGCTCAGGCACGTAAATTTTTTACCCCGAAATCCTCGAGAATTTCTCTCAATCAAGCATTTAAACACGTAAATGCTTGATTGAGAGAAATTCTCGAGGATTTCGGGGTAAAAAATTTACGTGCCTGAGCCCGAAATTCTAATTAGATTCAAAATTTTAAAAATTGTCGTTATGTATTTTCTTTGTGAATAAATATGGACAAACATATGTAATATTGGTCCAAATATGTAAACATCTGTAACATTCTACAAATATGTAAAAAAAATAAAAACTTTTTTTTTAAATTGTATGAAATGCAAAATAAAATATCGAAAAAGGGAGTCTAATGCTTTGAAAAAAACATGTAAATACTTAATATTCGCTAACCTCCCCCACTAGTTACAAACATATCTATTTATCTGACACTGTCAACAGCAGGTTTGATCTTATGCTTTAGGAAGATCAGTACACTTCCATTATTTTGTCCCCAACAGTAAGGCTGATCTCCTGCTTAGCGTTATCCTCTCATCGTATCGCTATATCCTCCTTCCTATAGGTGTTTGCTGCTAACAGCTGTATACATATGTGCTTAGCGCGAAACTATAGTAATGTCAACGATTGATCAAAATAAATCCATTTTATTGGTCATATTAAAAAAAAATATATATACCTGAAGTTGACAGCACTAATAATTTTAAATAATATTTAATTAAAGCAGTAATAATTCTAATAGTTCCAATAATATGAATTTTAGGATTAAATAAAAAGCAGTTAGTTATCAAAAATGACGCTAGAGAATACGACTGTCGGGGACACTGGTAATTTTAAAGTTGTACCTTTTTATACATTTATTTCTTTACAAAGGTACCTCTACTTGCAACTTCGAGGATTTCACCAAACTAAATCACTCTATTGATTTTTATATGTTTTTTTATAAGAGTTCAATGATTTGATGATATTAGCGCAAAAGTGGCCTTACCCACAGAATGTTAAGAACCTCCGATATTGATTCTTATTGGTTCGTACAGAACAATCTATTGATGCTTGATGCCTTTGCAAAACTAATTTTCGAAAATCTCTGTGGATCGAAACACTTGGCTGATCCAAATAATTCTGTTTTTATTCCAATTAATTCTGTTCTGTCAAAATGAAATGCTACGGATAAATAATTGAACTGTTACGGAATGTCATTTGTCTCAATTTGGTACACAGTATTTTTATTTTCGTTTTAAAGAGAATATTGATTTTGTTTTACATTTGTTTGTATATTTTTATAGGGGTTATTTTCATTAAAATAAACTAAGAACATCTCCTATCGATGTCAACCAAAAAAATAAATAAATATAGGCAGAAAGGCGTTTAATTGGTAAACCATATAATGTTCAGAACTCACTAACAGCATAAGATGGAAAATATCCGAAACCAAAGATAAAGTGGAATGGCTTAAAGTCCGATGACTCAGATTCGAGTGCTCTGAGTCTTTCAGTTCAAATTATAAATATAAGAACCAATAGCTAATACCCTTGAATAATTGGATTGGAAAAAAATGACACATCAAGTAAAACAGCCTGACATTTTACACCTTTTCGAAAAGTCTGGAGAAGAAAAAAAACCTGGGAATTATGGCCAACTTCCCTCAAGTACACCAACTCTTTTTTGAAGGCCTTAAAACTTCCTTTGGGACATCCAACGAAGTCTTTTTATGCAAGAGTGAGAAAAATGTTCATTCAATACGCTCATGAAAGTTAAACCAAAATAAAAAAATAATATTTTTTAAACGAAAGATTTCTTTGGAATTTTAGATTTAAAATTATGTATTTTGTTCAAGTTCTGATAATAATTTTACTTTTATAATCCAAAGTTATGTTACTATTTTTAAAAAACTTTTTAATTTCTCGTTATATAGATTGTTATAAAATCTAGATAGCCCCTAGGTACCCTTATGGGTACCCTAATTAGGTTAATTACCTAATTAGTCATTTGGCTATTCCGACCTAACGATGGTTAGAAATGATGATCCAGTGCATCGATACTAAACTGGAAGAGTGGCCTAGTCAACATTTTCTCTCTCGTATTATTCAAAACTTGCAGGTGAAATGTCTTAATACAACACAACCAATTATTGTTGGCCACTGAGTTCTAAAAACTAGCATGACTTTGTGGAGAAAATAAAAATAATTGAAAATTGAGGTAATAATAAAACACATATAACTCCATTTCAGGTGCTAGTAGGTTAGGCCACTTTTTTTCTCATAGCCCCATTTAATATCCATGCAAATAGAAATAAAATAAACAAAAAAATGAAATAGATTTCGTTTTTATTATGGTGCTGGTTTATCATTTCTCATAACGGCGGATGTATTGTTGTCTCCTGCTCATAGATTGAGAGATACATGGATCTTTCACATTGTATTGTCCTCGCCTCAACAAAAAGTATTGGCCCTTCACTACTCGCTAGAGATATTGTTGTTTTCAACGTCTTCAACTATTGATCGTAAAAACGTTTGCTTCTCTTATTTATTGGCTTTTATTTCAACAATAAAGTGTAGGATTTATGCTGTGTCTGTGTGTGTATATATATATATATATATATATATATATATATATATATATATATATATATATATAATCTAATAATATAAATAATTATCTAATAATAATAATAATATATATATATATATATATATATATATATATATATATATATATATATGTGTGTGTGTGTGTGTGTGTGTGTGTGTGTGTGTGTGTGTGTGTGTGTGTGTGTGTGTGTGTGTGTATTTGCAGTGAAATCTCTGAATTAGTAATAACTAACTTTCTAGTAATGAAGAAACGTACTGAACCCTTATTTACTTCAATTTAATTTGTTATTCCAATCCCCTTCATTTTTTTATATTCCTATCAATTAATTTGTTTTTGTTTTTTTAGAGAGTATTTTAAGTATGATTTAACATTAAAGATTCTCAGAAAAAAATGTAACGTGAACATGTGTTAAAAATAATTGCCAAAGTTTGTTACTCGTATAGTATTTTTTTTTTCATAACAATAAAATGGCATGGACAGGAAATTACTTTATTTACATCTTGTTAAAGATACTTGGATTCTTGGAAAAAAATGTGATATAACCTATAATTATCCATATATTTAGAGGCTATTAGTAACCATTTTTCGGGTTCGGTATTAGATGTAACAATTGTTTCCAAGTCCACAATATATAGAGTCTCATACAATACTCAAAAATATGGGAATTCTTCAGGCAATTTATAATAATACTTCAGAATTTCGTAATCATAAAAAAAAAAAAAAAAAAAAAAAAAAAAAAAAAAAAAAAAACATTGCTATAAAGTATCAAAAATTATATTTAAATACTTGAAATATTGGAGTAATATTCATTGAACATTATTGAGTATTTTATTAGAATTTTTACAATTTATTTATTTATTGTTTCTTAACATATCTGCAACTGCGTCACAAAGCACAGAACAAATTTGATTATTTTCCGTTCCCTCGTATTGCTTGGTAGTGAAAATCCTCGCTTATGTTTTAGCATTTTTGGTGAATCAGGAGATCCCTAGGACATTTATCTTTGTAACTGACGTTCTTGTTCAACGAGTAAGAGGGAGAATGAAAGGAGTATCATTAGTCGATTAGATAGATTGATAATGATTGATGTCAATATTACTCGATTTATGCGTAATGTTAACAAGGATGCGTTAACAATTTTTAGAAGAATTTTGTATCCAGTTGCTCGATTTTTTTTTTACATAATGTTTCGATCTTTTGAGAGTTATTTTTTATTGATTTTTATAATATTTTGATTTATCTTATTTTCGCTAAGCATTTAAATGAATTAATATTCCTGATTGTTCGAGCTTTTATCACGTTTTACTTTAAATATTTCTGTGTACTGACCAAAGTAATAAAGGACTACTAATTCCCTCTATGTTATATTCGTCCTGCTCGAGGATTATAAAAAAGAAAATAGTAATTACACTTTTACTCTCGTAATGCTGAAATTTATGTATAGACCCCCAAGCCCAACATATTAATAAGGGAATAATAGCCCGGAAAGTCCCTCCTTTTTTTCCCTCGGGAAAATTTCTATTAACCAAGGGTAATCCCCTTTTTACTAGAGCTAAGCTATATTTATTTTCTTTATATTTGTTTCATATGTAAAACTGTGGTTAGGTCTTGCTCATTAGGTTTTTTTCTTTTCAAGAGTTTTTCTGTTACTAGTTAACTTATGTTTTCACAGATGAGGTATGTTGTTAAAATAATTATTTAAATAAAAAATGAAATCAACTTTTATTTTGATTTTATTACATTCTGCATCTACCCAAGTGGGTCATGGACGGCTTAATTAACAATTAAAACATGAATTATATCCACTGATATAATGATGTCTAAATGTTTAAAATTGTTAAATAGACAAATTAAATTAAATGAACAATTTTTATAGACTTTTTGAAATTAATTAATTGAAGAATTAATTAAATTCTGAATTTTCTCTTCATTGTCTATAAGTATTTCTGTGATAGTGGAAGGTATACAGGGTATTTTTTTCTGATGTCAGAGTATAGTTTGAATGTCGTTTCAGCGTGTTTTGTGTCGGAGATGTGTTCGAAGTGGTGGTTCCAGTCCTTCCATTAGATATCCGTGGGTGAAGTCTGCATGCCCGATTTTCAGTCTGATCAGGATTACTTCTTCAGATCTGGACTTTCTGGAAGAGATTTACCATTGTAGGATACCTTGCTTGATTTCTTGTACAATGCTTGGTGATTGGTTCCAAATTCGTTGCCTTTGCACCCGTAAGGTGCTCTCTATTGCATCGACGTCTTCAATTAGCAGCGGAGCTCAACCAAGCGACTGCTGTATCTCCCAGTGACAGTTATCAATTTTGCTGGCAAATGAACCTTATGATAACGGTAATAGTCTCTTGTGAACCTAGAATGTCCGTTGCTAGAAAAGCCTCATATTCATTGATTTTATTAAAAAGCAATATAAACAAGTTAATATAATACTTAAATAGCATAGCTTAAAATAATAACAAAAATTTAAAGCAATTAAAACAATTTTTTCTTTCGCAGATTTGAAAAGTTGGTTGTTATATTGATCCTCTATACATATTTTTTTTGTTTAATTTATTTTACATTTTAATTAGTTTATTGATTACATGTTCAGAAGAAATTACAATTTTTTTTTTAACATAGACATTTAGATTATCAATGCTGTTTCGTTTTATCTTAATATTTATCTTCAACAAGATTTCCTTTTATTTTTTATTTTACCTCTATGATTTAACAAAAAAAAAGAAAAAAAAAAGGTCTGTAACGTTTTCTTGAAGGTCTAGAGGTCCGATACTCAATCTCAGTATTCTTTGTATGAACGGTGTCACATCGGGTAGTGTCATCATCATTATGCCTAAAACCCCTGCTACACTCTTTGACATGTGTCTGGTACTCGTTTTTTATGGTTCAGTAGACTGGAAACCACAGTTCTTATGGTAAGCGAACCATATTAATTATTTTTTAAGAGAAATTAATATTTGCAGTTATTCTTCATGATGGCTTTGATGATAGCTTGATTGATGATGAATTCGGTATATATATTTATATACAATGTTGTCTAGCATGCTTGACGGAATTCTCAGGTTCAAGTCCTTATAATAAATCCATAATTTTAATATATTTAATATATATTTAATTTTAATCAGTTATATATTTAATTTAAACCAAGCTATCATCATAGCCATGTTGAAGAATAACTGCAAGTTTGTGCGTCTGTGCATGTGTATAATTGAAATTGTGGATTTACTACAAGGACTTGAGCCCATTATGAAAAATGTGGGTTTTAGAATTCTGTCAAGCACGTTAGACAGTATTGTACTCAATAAATAAAATAATTAAAAACGTCACCATGTTGCATGAAAAATTAAAATTAATTACTACAACATTTCATGAAAAGAAAAATTCATAGCAGAGTGTTATTTTCAAATGTTGCCTGTAACCTTTTAATGGTAGAAAATACGATACAATAATAGGCATAAAAACTTTAGTTTCGATAACAGATCAGTCAATAATTTCAAATATTTCTCAAATATTTTTAATTAGACTCAAGGAGATTTCTTTCTAAAAAAAAAAAGAAAAAGAAAAATCGTCTAATTGATTTTTCCGTAGAGATAAGCCAACAAAGCTGAAGATTAACTCCATCAAATGATTTGCAGAGTTGAAGTGGGTCCCGTGTTTTGTTTTAATTACCTATTCATGATTCCGCGCTCCTGAAAACGGTTGTGAATAGTAATGCTTGCTGATGTTAGTGTAAATATTTAAATTTTGACTGTTGGATATTTTTTTTAATACAATTTACCAGAGAGTTGATTTAATTGAATTATGTATGTACTCTTGTTGAACTATTTAATTTATGCCAAGAGTTTAAAAAAAAATCCCTATATTTTTCTTTTGATATTTTATCCTTTTTTTTTTTTTTTTTAGGAAAGTTTGCGTCGGATCATAAACTGATTGTTTTTAATAAAAATGCCTTTTAATTTTTATTTTATGCTTAATGCTTGCTCAATGGAAGACAGGAAATTTTTAGATTTATATTACTTATATTTATATTTATAAAATCTAAAAAATAATTGTTTATTTATTCTCTTCTTTACTCAATCCATTTAACTGTACTTTTGGCCGCTTATTCCTTTACCGAATGAAATAAAATCAGCTCATACAGGATCGGATTGAAGTTTTTTTTTTATGGATTCAGTAAGCAACATCTATTTAATCTCGATTCTGTAAAAACTGAAGTACGTATTCATACAGTATTGAATCAGCCCAAGATTTTATTTTATTTTTTATTTCATAATTCATAGAATGATATTTTTATGCCAGTACATATTTAGTTCATAAATAAATAGCCGAATTAGATCAATTTAACACAATAATCTAATTTTTATATAGTTTCTTTTCTTGTATTTTTGATGATAAATGTAAATATCATGTAGCTTAATTGAAATATGTTTTAATTCAGGAATGAATCTCAGGGGTGATTGAAAATAATAATTATAATCCAAAATTAATAACTGGTATAACCTTTTGACGAAAGCAATACGATCCTAATCCGTTGATGAATTTTAGGAAAGGGTTATTTACATTAGTTTCTTTCAATTATCCTTTTTCAATTATCCATATTTATTTTATAACTCTTATTTAAATAATCCTTTTAATTTTCATCTTTATACATTAATTCCATATATTAGTATGCTATATTTAAAATACTCCAAATCGGTCGTCTATTTTATGGTTATATTGATTATCTCTAACTAAAAAAAGATTATCTTTTTCATTTTATTTATTAAAAATGTATTTGACTGTATATTATGTGAATTATAAAAAGGTAAAACAGATTTTTTTTTTTTTTTTTTTTTTTATGAATGGTTATACTTTTGTTCTCCTAATTACCTCATTGTTTATTATATTATTTCCAAAGAAATATTTATTTTAACTTATTTTCCTATTAATAATTTTTTCTTATTACTTATTTTACATAAGATTTTTTTTTAAAAATGCATGTTTTGGCTTATTATTTCATTATATATTCTAAATGTTTTTATCTATATACATACTTTACGGCATATTTTAAGTTATTTTGCTACAAAAGAATCCAGTTTGTGGTCATAAGTAGTTATTTCCCGCGCATTAAACTCTTATCAAGAGTTAGTGCCAAACATATATTCTATCCATATATTTGTATTTATTTAATTATTCGAATTAATTATATTATATATTTGTGATTAGATTAGTTTGGAATCGAATCGACTATATTTCTGTATCTAATACCTAAAAATAAAGTATAATTTTATGTAACACATTCGCACAAAGTTGTTTTTAGAATAGTATTCATTGGCACGTTTTGTATTTCGGGTCCCACTTAATGCTAACATTGAAAAAAAATTAAATTTGTCGCAATTAATGAAGTATATATAACTTATGAAATAACTTTTTTCTTTACCTAACATTTATCAATATTTCGTTGACTAAATATATTTATTATTGTCTAACTCAATATTAATATTTTTTTAGTTCTATGAATGTTGTTACAGCTTAGCCTTAAGCTTCCAGAATCATTTTTCTCTTTTCCTCTTGAATTTTAGATCCTCACTGTCCCTTAATTAATGAAATCTTAGCGAGGATTCTGGCTGAGAGGCATTCAGTGGAAGAGACCCTTAAATTTCTTTTTGAATTGGCTCTCACTGCTGTATCGACTTGATCTTAGTAATTAACTCTGAAGCTGGTATTTCTGGTCGAGTTAAAATCTCAATATTAGCGGAGTAATTATCTTGAAAATACAAAAATATTCATGAATCGGTAAAATATTATATTTTCGCTTTATTCTTACCAAAAAAAAATGTCATTTTTTTCCACTGCATCCATTGCAATAGGAATTTCACCATAAACAATATAATGTTGCTCCATTTGCCACTCAATCCGTTATTTTCTTGGCAATCTAAGACTGCAACGGAGACTCATATTTTAACCACAACTTAATTTATCACTCCTTTGCGCTCTCAAAACTATTCTATTATATCTTATTTTTCATTGAAATATTCGATCATGTATCATCTCTGAATCATTTTAAATTTTCTTTGATAATTTATCCGTAATTCATGAACTCATAAATTTGGACGTGCAGTTGGCAACTATGGGTTGGTTTGTTTAAATTGCTGCCGCACGTTATTAAAAATATTTTATTATTATTATTTTACCACTAATATAATAACAGTCCTTTTCAACAATCAGTCAGTTATTTTTCTAAATAAAAATTCACATAAAGGAAACAAAAATGAAAATATAAAAGTATTCTTAGTAGGTGAAAATTAACAGAAGAAAAAAAGAATCTTATTTATTGGTGCTGGTCTACTTCAAAGGGTTGCTATTGTGCAAGTGATTCTTGTTTTTAATATTTTTTTTTTGTTTTAAGTTAAAAATATGACATATAAACTCCGTTTTTTTAAAAACTTGAGCAACAAAAATATACTCAGATATACAAAATAAGAAACAATATAAAACTAAATAATAAATTACTTTTTTTCAGAATGTTCTCTATCAAATTTAATCTCTCAGCACATTTAAATTTTAAAGCTTTACTAACCATATAATTCAATTTTAAAATTGAAATTGATCTGCAAAAATAGGACCAAAATATTTATCAAAATCTAGGTATTTCATTATATATTTTTCGGTTTAAAACTGGTCTGCATTCCCTCCCGGCATTTATTCTTAAATTGAAAAGAAAAAAAAATTAATCGAGATTCCACTACCATCAAATTCTTATATCTTATATGTTCACGTTCATCCGTCACTGATTACTGAGAATGAATTACCGGTCCTTTGGCCCATAATTTAGCGTCATTCATGAGAAAGAGCAATCAAGCAACAGCATCTCTTCCTATTATCAGTTATAAAATATTGGTTATTTCAGGAGAACAAAATCCCTGCACAAAGTATTTGTTCCATTTAATTTTGATCAAGCAACGATTCTAGGTTATTAATAAACACTTCATTTTACTGAATTTATATGTTGTTCAGCGTTGTGTATTCACTGGCAAGCTAAAATGCATTTAGTTCTCTACGAATCATCCCTATTTCAATACCACTCTATGGTATGGACTGGTTAAATATATTTTATTTCTGTTTTTAAATTATGAAATAAATTTGGTCAAAATATTTATCATATATTTTCGTCAAAATAAGAAAACGTATTTATAAGTTACACATCTTTTAGCAAATTTACTTTTCATAGATACTGGAACCTCTTAGAATAATTCTTATAGAAAAATATTTTCCACAGAGAAAGTCATACCATTATTGCCAATACATCCCTACGGGATAGGAATCTGTCTCCTAGCCGTGCTAAGGGAGTGTTGGGACGAAAGTTACTGTATGCCAGAACGATATCATACATACAGATTGCCTTGATGCACAGGACTGCATTATATATCAGGCGCTCAAGTGTTAGTGGAGTCATCTCAGGCGATATCGCGGGAGCGATTAAATAAATTGGGATAGGGCGCACGCCAAAGAACGAACTGTCTTCTTAACAATGCCTTCCTTGTTCAATCTGGCTTCGTTATCTCGGTTTTATAGGAAACCTGTAGGATATCACCGGGGGAGGTATTCGACTTAGCTCTATCTTCGCTTCCCCTTACCGGAGCTAAATTGAAACATGTTCGTTTACATTTACCTTATGTACCTAGCGGGGTGACAGAAGAAAGTAGAATAATTAAAAAGAATCTGGTTCAGTGCGTCACTCTACTTTTCCTTACCACCGTATTATAATAATTTTTTTTTTAACATAAATTTAAAGAGTTCACATAAACACTACTTGAAATAAACTCAGTAGCATTCACGTCTTGTCTCACAAAAGCGCACTCGAATAGTTTTTTAAACAATTTTAATAAGGCAATTCTATTCACAATATATTTTAGTTTTGCCAAGCTGAAAATATAGTTTAAAATTTCGGTTTAGTTTTCATGGAAACATTTTGTGTAGGATCTTGTAGCCCTTATAAGATACGCTGTATCTTTGTTGATTCTGTTCCGATCTCGACGATTCTTTTTTTTTTTAGGTAATTTAATTACTCTTTATATGAAATTATACTTACTTTACCCTCAAATACATACTTTTTGAGTTATGCACAAATAAAATATTCTTTTTATCCTTAATTTTTTCCCTGAATTTCTTCGGGGATGCACTACATATTTGACAAGCTAGAGGGCTTTACCGAGAATTATTTAGGCAAGTTTCATCAAAATCGTCGAGAGTCGTTTTGGAGAAAATTGTAAAAAAAGTGTAAAATCGTTGATATAAACTGTCTCTTTCGGTCAATGGATTTTGACGAAAAAGTTTCTGTAACACCCCAGGCATATACCTACTGTAAATATGTAACTTCAGTTTCGTCAACTTTTCGTTTTTGAGCTGGACTGTTCACATTCACACAGAAACACACACCATTTTGCGAGACTTGGTTATTTGGACTCTGGGGACCTTAAAACGTGTATATCCGTTGAAAATTCGAATTCGCAAATTTTCACGATCGCAATACTTCCCCTTACTATATATTTCATAAGTAAGAATAGAAAAATAAGTTAGCAAATGTTTGTTTAACCAATAATTATTTCATTGCTCATTATATCATATCATCTATCAATTTTTATTTTTTTGATTTATCCAGTTGTGGTGGTGAATCAATAATAATAAAAAATGTGGTGCGCTTATCATACAACTTTCACTTGCCATCTTACTAAAAACTGTTTTTTTAATTTTCCATTTAGTTCCATAGAAACCTTTTGTTTCTATAAAAGTGCAAATTATTAATTACAACAGTCTCTTAAGTTTAAGCGTTTTTACTCACTCTTCATTACCTTTTACGACTTTGCCTTATATGTTAGATAATTTTTTCTTTAAATCTTTAGCTTTCCAACGGTATATTATACATCTATATAACTGATCTTATTTCAATAATTTTTTTTCAAGCTTGACAAATATTTCTTCTTTAGTAATTTATCAAATTCTTTCTTTGTTTATTATCCATTTTTCATTATTAGTAATAATAATACGGTAATAATAATAATTAGTTATAGTAATAATAATAAAGACGGTTAATTATTTCAAATTATACAAGATTAAAGGTACTTTAGAGGAAGACATTTGGAAAATTCAGCATTTAATCCTTGTCAGACTATTTCAATGAGGATAAGACCTATCTTATATTAAAGCCAATTTAATTATACATTAATGTATTGAGTTGAATTCGATTAATGAGTAAAGTGGCAATTCGATTTTACTGAAAAATCTGCTGTAACATCCTAGGAATATGACTACCTTAAATACTTTATCTGTATTTAATTTAACTAATAAAAATCGCTTTAATTTATTATTATATAATTTTTTTGTCTTCAAATATTGATTGGCATCAGTCAAAAGTAAATTAACAATAAGCAAATGATCTTAGAATGTTGAGTAATAACAGGCCAGGGGTTGGAAGGTACTTAGGAAGGAGATCTGTCATCTAATTTATCTGAAATTATTTAACTGTTAGTTTTGTTTAATTTATTAATCATCAACTATTTCCTCTTGCAAATTAGTGATACAGTTAATCATATAATCATATTTGACAATTTGTAGAACACCTTCTACAAATGGCAACGAAACCTTGTTTGTTAACTTAGTTAGTCTTGGGAGACAATCTTCTCAGAACAGGTTTGTAAACTTTATCTGGAGAAATATTTTCATAGTAATAATAAAACAACAATTTATTAATATCCAATATGATTTTTGTTTAATTATGGATAATGTTACGAATATTAGACTAGGGAAAAAAAAATACTTTTCTTTTGCATCATACGTAATATCTTTTGATACATTTATGTACCGAAGTAACTTTGTTCAAATTGAATTTATTTATTTTTCACTTATTTTTTTAATGTAAACACAAGGTTCTCATTTGAATAATTCTATTTAATTGTCATTCATAATTATTTTTAAAATAAAAGTTTTCATATATTTTAGTAAATTACTAACAAATTTTGAGCTTTCCAACCTATATTCCTTTTATTGAAACTTGCTACGCGTTTCGAAACACACACTATTTCTCCTCGTCAGGCTCTAAATAAACAAATAATAAAAATATTTTAGTTTAAATAATCTCCCTCTAAAGATAAAGATAAAGATAAATAAAAAGAAGTTCGTTTTTCTTCAAATGGAAGTATGCATTGCTTTTATTTTACAAACTGGATTAAATTCGGCGAATTTGATATTT
This sequence comes from Rhaphigaster nebulosa, assembly GCA_948150685.1. Classification (NCBI taxonomy): domain Eukaryota; kingdom Metazoa; phylum Arthropoda; class Insecta; order Hemiptera; family Pentatomidae; genus Rhaphigaster; species Rhaphigaster nebulosa. Next base: position 51,422,145 of record OX411306.1, on the reverse strand, counting down.
TTTTCGTATTTAAAAGAATTATCCAATTTTGATTCTGAAATCCTGCGCTGCAAAATCACTGTTGCGCATTGCTATTCATAAAAAAGGAATACAAAATTTCTATACCATTCCTCTATGTCATAAATGAACTGTACTAAGGGAATATGAATGCGTTCTAAAGATAATAAACGTATTCTATCATTCAAGAAATAAATTTAAAAAAACTTCGATAATGTGATCCGACAGCAAATTTGTCCTGATAAAACGTCAACCCGTTTTTTTCATTGTTTGCCGTGACTTGAGATACTCGAGGATTTTGGTTTTGGAATCTTTCTTATATGTTATTTTAGATAACATAATTTTACCCGCCATGACAAAACTTTCTCTTTATTTTTTTTTTAATACATCAGTGGGAATGAGAGTATTCTGATAAGCTTTAATTAAGTGAAATCTGGATGCTTTAATAATTAAATTTCCAGAATTGTCTGTTCGATGCAAGGACGCTGTATTTGAACATATACATCAAATACATTTTCTTGTTGAATAAATCTAAAGATTATGCAAAACATTATTCAAATAGTAATACATATAAAATAATCATTATTATTAAATTAATATGATCCTATCACCTGATATTAATATATAGTAATTATTTTATTTAAATCTCTGATGATTATGGAGGTTTATGATGAATTTTTGAGTTGCGAATTGTTATCTCGCAGATAATTTAGCTAAAGATCTTTAATTGCTCCGTCGATGAAGCGATATGTTTTCGCTTATGTATCATGTTTATAATAATTAAAATATTATACTACTTAAGGAACTAGCTGTTGATAACGCCGAGCGCGGCGGGCTTGGAGCTGCGCGGAAGTCTCTGTTGGGTCCAGTCGCTTTCGTTTTCCCGACCCGAACGGTACTGCGAACCGACAGTGGTATGTGATCTATAACCCATGGTCGATCCTCTTAAGGTCTTATGGGTGTTGACCAACAGCACTTATCTTGGTAAATATTTCAATTTAGAAAACATATTTTGTTAATTTTAAACCAAAAAAAAAAAAAAAAAATCATGTGAGTAGTTCCGAGTCAAAATCATATTTTGTTAATTTTAAAATTGACCTTTTCCTAGCATTTAGAAGTTCCGTTGATCTCTTTTTTTCGTATCGGATATCGAGGAATTTGATTTATTTACGTTCCTCTTCATTAAAGATGTGAGCATACTTGCATGACTAAAGTAATAAAAAGAGAGCGGATTTTCGTGCAGTGAAAACTCAATGTTAACAACTTTTTGTGTTGAAAGAATCTAAAATGTATAAAATAGTAATCTCTATAACATGCACGAAACATCTCAATGTTTTGTAAAAATAGCTTAAGAAAGTAGTTGAAAACGGTACATAACATACAACCCGATTTAAAGTGTCAAATATTTAATGTGTGTGTGAAATGAGAAATTTTGTACAAACGTCCCAATTTTATGCAATTAAAATCCAAATCATTTAATTTATTCCGAAAAGTGCAGTATATTCAATTTTATACTACAAAAATTAATGCATATCCATATAAAAAGTATGTATATTTATATATTTTATAATATTTATAATATTATATATTATATATTTTTAGCTAATGATCAGGTAAGGTACCTTCGGATAATGTAAGGACTTGATATATATATATATATATATATATATATATATATATATATATATATATATATATATATATATATATTGTTTATATATTGTTCATTTCTGTTTGTAAAAGAGATTTTATATAAACGAAGGATAAGAAGAAAAAAAATCAGGTAAGGCGATAATTATTTATTTCATGGAAGTTGTGAATTTTTTTTTTTTCAATTCAATAAGGAAAATGTCTTCCCTATAGACTATTACACGGAATATTAATAGGACTTTTTTTTTTTTTTAAACTATTACAATAAAGAATTCATCGGTTTAATGTAAAACTCAATATTTAAAATTTGAATGGTTAATTTGAGTGATTTGTGGATTTAGTGAAAGTTCTACTAAATTTTAATCTTGTCAAATATATAAAACAATACAAATGTTTTTATTCAGTTTTTACTGTTCAGTCTCAGTCCGCCAATTCTTTATGAAACGCCGGTTTTGTGAATTAATGTTCAAATTATTATTATGAAAATTCCAAGAACATCATTTTTAGCTTAACGGATCACGTAAATTACGTTGCAATTATTAAAGAATAAACTGTTCGGCAATAATTATTCATGAACAGAATGTGAAACCAGGTATTTCATTTTTTACATTAATCAGAATTCATATTTCAGTATTTCAATTACACTCCTGGTTAATGTTTTACATTTAATTTTTCGATATAATTAATGATATCGCATAATTTAATGATGGGCGCTAATTTAATCACTGGCTGAAATTGTTATATTGTTGTAACGCTCATACCAAAAATTTAGATTACGTCTCATGTATAAATTCTTTACTGTATATAAAACATACTCTTTCATTGGTACTAGTTTTTATCAACAGAAATTATTAATAAAAAAAACTACAAACAATAATAGCTGTTAAGCCCTTATCAAAAAATAATTTCGTAATTGTTATTTGTCCCTCACTAGATTATCAATATTCTTTTGTAAAATTATTTTAAAAAAGAAAAACACTACTGTACAAAAGCTTAAATTTTATTTATATTGACTTTTTAGTTAATATTTACTATAGCTGTTAAGCTCTTATTAAAAAATAATTTCGTAATTGTTATTTGCCCCTCACTAGATTATCAATATTCTTTTGTAACATTATTTTAAAAAAGAGAAACACTACTGTACAAAAGCTTAAATTTTATATATATTGACTTTTAAGTTAACATTTACCTATAAGTATTGAAATGTTTTTGTTGTTCCGAAAGCTTTAACTGAAGACTAAATATGATTGAAAACGTGTTTCCATATTTCATTGAGAACAATTGTTCAGCTTATTTTATTTTATTTTTTTTCGGTATTTTCGGTCGGTTGCCTTTCAATATGAAGCCATTCGATTGTTCGAACGACATGACATTCTTAAAAAAATTGTTTTGTTTATTATCGTGACCTTACAGCAATTCTTGTTATTCCGTTTTTCAATTCATCTCGCTTTTAAAAAAAAATAAGGTTTTTTATTACAATATTTTTAACTTTCATTATTTTTTACGTTTTAACAAAACATTTATTTACAGCGAGGAGGTCTTTTAAATCTGAATTTGGGTGATCATTTTCATTCGGTATGTGTTGAATGCCACAGGCAGAGGAAGGGTGTATGGGAAAAAATGAAAGAAAACCAGAAGCTCTGAGAAAAACTGGCATTATGAAAAAATTTATACCATTAATACAAATCACAACTCAACCCCTTCTAGTGCATGCCCTACTTCATCTGCTCTGGTAACTTTTCTTTGTCCTGTATTTCGGGTAGAGCGGGCTAAGGAAAACTTTTGCGTAATTTTCTGACACCAAAGCATCCGGCGCAGCATAGAAAAGTACGCTTTTCTCGTTCCTTGTTTTTCTTCCAATTTTACCCTTCCCAACCTTCAGTTTAATAATTCTAAACACAACAGAGTCTGTGTCATTGAATATCAACAACTGTTTATTATAGACCATCGGCAAAATATAATAATTTATAAATATTTTTATGAGTTAACATTAATAGACATGCTGGTACATGCATTTTACCCTAAAGTCACGGAATGGCCTACGCAAGAGATAAGTTCCAAACTTTTTTCTAACAAGGGAGTTGGAAAGATTTTCTTTTTCAAGTTCTAATGAACAAACCTGGGAAGTTTCTGGAAGCTAGGAGTTTTCTGTGTATAGGCAGTGCATAAGTGTTAATCTAAATTAGATTCGCGTCTGAATTTCTGATTATATGCACAACTTATATTCAGAAAAACATTCTGAAATTAAATTAATATATTGGTTAGTTTATTTGCTCTAATTAAACAACGGAACATTTTGTTTAGCAGTTATCTGACCCTAAACGTTAATGGTATATATGTTTTTCATATTTATAGGAATTGTGCTTATATGCAATAATAATTTTGTTGGAATAAATATTAAATTATTCTGGATTTTTAAAATCCATTTATTGTTTGGTTTGAGGTATGTGCAGTCTTCTGTCCAGTAATAGTCAGTATACAGATGTACAGAAGTATGGAGTCAAAGTAAAATAACTTAATAAATCGATAGACATTTGAAGTTTTGATATGTAAATCATATCAGAATTGTGATATACTCCTGGCTGAAGGAAGTCTTCTTGCAGAGATATTAAGGAATACATTTTTTATTTTTTTTAGTTTCTTCATTCGTGGCCTTACTTCATTTAAAACCTTTACCCAAATAATTTCCCCAGTATTACATTAAACTAAAAATAAATCTCATATCATAGAAACTAAATATTATTCGTCATTGTGATAATAATCTAAAAATAAATGAAAGCATATGTTACTTTTATTTGTTTATTCTGAAACTGCTGAATTGATTTCTAAGATTCCTGAGTTCATTTTTAATAATTCAGGAATATAAAAACTGCATTCTATAGGTTATAAAAAAGTATGTATTAAATTTTTGTATTACAGGAAATGTTTCAATTCTTATAACTTTTCAATTTTCTTAAAAGTTCCGTTTAAATCGCTACAAATACGGAATTAGAAACACTATACGTAAACCTGTTACAGTATTTAGTATTTATTCAATAAAAGGATATTGAAAATTTCCTTTCTTCCTTATTATTGTTTTATTAAAACTCGAGCATTATCACTACCAATGTTTCGGAGTTTTTGCTCCGTCTTCAGAATTTCACTACAATATAATTTAATTTTGTCGAAAACATTAATACAATATATGTATGTTTATATGTATGTATGTATATATATATATATATATATATATATATATATATATATATATATATATATATATATGTATATATATGTACAATTTTTTTTTTATAAAAACAATATTGTACTTATTTATCTCATTCATTATATATGTATTGTATTAAATTTGTTGACCATATTAAATTATATTGTAGTGAAATCCTGAAGTGAATATATTGTAGTGAAATCCAATAACCGCGAAACGTTGTTTGAGGTAACACTTGAGTTTTGATAAAACCGTAATTAGGATGAAGAGGAATTTTCACATCCTTTTATTGAATGGCATTTCTAATTCTTCTTTTTTTTTTTTTTTAATTTACCATTGAAGTAAATAATATTCATATTTTTAAAAAACATATTGGGCGTCTAAATCGCCTGTTATTTAATCTCTTGTGATACCCATAATTAACACTTCCCCAATTACATGGAATATTAACGCTTATTACACTTGACGTCATTAGGCATGCGTTTATGTTCTTAAGCTTTAGATATCACATTAAAATTTCTATTTCGACCTTAGTTTAGGTCCTATAATTCACATGCCTCGCGACCTTTCATTATTAATGAATTTCATTTATGGTTTCATCAATAAAGCAGTTTATAGTGGGATTAGATTTCTGCTCTTGGTGTCTCCTGTTGCGATTCCGATAATTTTCTAATTGCTAATTGGAAGGATTATTGGCTTCTCTGAAATCGTTTTAAAATTGAGCTATTAATTTCCAACAGACCGCGAACTCAAACCTTTCTCAAAAGACTTCATGGACGCATTAACGCAGATGGCTTTTGGCGTATCAGACTTAAATATGAATAGGGGCGAAACAGTGGGTAATTGAAAGAAAAATCCTGTGATTCATTATATTCGGTTCAATGTCATATCTCTTTGATTGATCTGTGATATATAACAATTGATAATATATTCAATTGAAGCTAACTTAACCGTAAAACTCGTATTTTATAACTCGGATAGGAATGAGATATGCATAATATAAACCTAGGTGATTTTTACCAGTTTTACAATTATATATATATATATATATATATATATATATATATATATATATATATATATATATATATATATATATATATATTATAACTTCGTGTTTTAACTACCCAATATGCGCTTGTGTAATATATCTATAGCTATATAACTTCGCACAGTGCGGTATTTGACCCGAAAAACTGCCAAAACTATTTATCGTCCTTAAATTAATTGTGATGATATTTATGATAAATATAATATTGTTCAACGTAGTTTTAAGAACTTAAATACTATTATTTTAATAATAGGAAACTGGAATTATGTTCTCACTACATTTGAATCGTCATTCCCTGTTATTTCGCCATATCGTCCTGGATGCAGCATGCCAATGGTTTTTGGAGTGAAAGGTTTAGTTGACTTTTTATTAGTTGTACTTCTGATACTTGAAATTAATGCTTCAGTCTTAAGCAATAATCTGTTAATTACATCGAAATTACAGTTCCTTTGAGAGGATTTTCGGGCAAAGTTTTGACGATATGCTTGTAAATACTTATTCCGTGCTTCCGTAGCTTTTTCGGAGTAAAGCTCCATTGGTAACAGAGTGCTTTATGACTGTTGGTTCATGCAGTTAAATTTTACAGTAGGTGGCATTGGGTGCCAGAGGTGAAAATCAACTTACATCGTTGAAGTCTCCAGTGTGTAAAAAAAATTGTGGAAGTTGAAAAAGTATCCATGTCAATAATAAGACGGCTTAATGTTGACAGGCCAACCTCAAGAGTGACTAAGATTATTTCTTTTGATTTTGAAAGATCTTTAAGATCTTTATATACGGCTTTACACATGTAACATCTCATACTTGTTATTTATATGATAAATATTGACTATGGTCAAAAGCGTAGTAGGTTTAATATAATTTTTTTTTATCATTTTCGCATGTAATGAAGTTTTTTGATTTCATAAATTTAAGCTTTTGCCCAGTTCTTGTATCTGTAAATAGCTTCAATTTGTGGTATATTTTCTATGAAAAACCCATATTTGAAAGAAAGAAAAAACACATTTCCTAGAAAATTTAAAGTGAAAACTGATTTATATTATTTTACACATATTTTTAATAAACAGCAATAAAAAAAATTATAGGCACTTTTCGGCGGCTATTATTTTACAATATTACAACTACATTACTTTTGGTCAGTTTTTTAGATCAGATATCCCACTGTGCGTCGATAGTAAAATTGACCAGTGTGTAATGTTGGGATACTATCTGGTAGATATCACTGGAAAAATCAATTTCAAATTAGTTAATTTCGTGACCTTCGAAAACTAAAATCATAAATTAAAATAAAATCACCAGGTTGAAACCGTTGACATACCAAACGATTTACCATTTTATTTAATTTGATTCTCTTTCGCACTCTGAACTTTTATGAAAAAAAAAAAAAAGAATTGTAAGCAAAAGAGCATATTTTTATAATTGATGGTAATAAAAAAAAATATAAATACAGAAATAAAGAGTAAAAATTATTTCATGTTATAGAGCATAGCATCATATATATGCCTTTGAAGAGGTTTGCTTTATTGTTTTCTTCTTCTTCTTCAAGATCCCATTTTCCTGTTGTCTTGAATATAATAATTTATTTAGTATTAGTATATTAATTTATTTCCTTATACAGTATCGCAGTTACATAATTCATAATTTATGATTGATAATTTCTTCATTAGCCTATAAATCTTTTTGTTATGTTTCAACCGGGGTGGTGAGGCTTAATTTTTTCCCTACCTAATCCTACCATACCTTAAATCTACGTTACAGTTAATTCAATACATATACTGGTTTACTAAATTGACACCTTGATAAGGAATATCAATAGAAATAGTATTAGTTTACTCTCGTGATTATATTTTATCTTAGCTTGGTGCCCCATTCATCAAAAAAAGTTAGGGTATTATGCTCTCTAGTTTTGTGTCAGTGATCAGAATCCTTGATTTTTAATCTGTAATCTTATTCTTATTAAGAAAAAAAAAATAAAAAAAACATTAAGTATGTCAAAACCTGTACTACATAAATCCATGAAAAAGGGTTTTGATTCGAATATTTGATAAGGAACTACTGTTTAATGATCCGCGGTTATATCGGAAGGTGACGTGGTCAGCATTTCCAATCAACCGCAAGATTTTTTCACAACTGATTGAAGGGTCAGATACCCTAATACTCTCATACCCTATCTTTTTTAAAGACAAAGTGTTCTTGCCTCAGGAGGAAAGGGTCTTACTGACGGTTGCCAGGACATATAATAATAGGTTTATAAGCAACTAACTATATGATGCATATCTGAGTTTTATTTTTTTTTTTTTATCTACTATGTTTTATAAACTCATATCTGACTTTACGAGTTGTAGAGATCCCTGGAGACATAGCTTGTGGCCCCAACAGGACTTTCCAATACAGATAGGGATTACCTCCAGAATAACCCTCTTCAAAGGGAATATATACAAATGAAAGAGGGGGGAGGTAAAAAATGCACTTTGAATCTGTCTCTTGTTTGTTTCCCAGTGCAAACCATTTTCCAGTTTCCTGTTTTTCCCTTTTTCAACAGAAAAAATATATGTGTAAAAAAGGCAGAATGTGTTACTGGTTTAATTTAACTATGAAATCAATACGTATAAAAAAAAGGTAAAGTATAATAAAACCTTCTGATATTAGGTATTTCGATTCGTTTGAGTTATCTTCAACATGTTTTATTTAAAAATTAGTCTTTTATCAAACTACCATGTTTCGGCGGATCTCCATTTCCAAACCTGATAAAAATATTATATAATTATATTCACATACTTTAATAATCGTATTTAACTAGAGCCTAATTGGTAGGTTTTCATTATAAAATATCCTTGCCCTTAACTGCTTGCTCTTGATACGAATACACATTGATATAGTTAAAGATGCATTTATTCGAGTTACATATGACAACTATAGTTAGTTATCTCGGATAAGAATATTAATTAAAAAAAAATTTACTTGAAAATAGTGATTAAGGAAAAAGTTAAACATTAATAATGGACTAAATGTGAATACTCAATTTTAAGTACATAAATGAACTTATCGTAAGAAAAACACAAATTTTAATTTAAAAAAAAATTAAATACGGTTTAAGATATGGAACAATAAAAATTCCCGTTTTCAGTAATAGAATTAATTGTTATTCATTTTTAAGATTATTTAATAGAAAGAACATTATAAGATCTATTCATTTATTATTGATTTTTATAGACATTTTTTATTTCAGATAAAGATAAATAAAAAGCAGAGATTCTACATTTGCCTCATGTCAGTTCCAAAATCAATATCAATATATACGGAATTTTCGTCTGGATTCAGATACAGCTTGATTCGCATATATTGGCTTATTAAATAACTTATTAATAATTAATTAGAACTTTTATTAGCCATGATAAGTAATTAACAATTTTAATATATGTTATTTAGAAAGGGGTCTCGCAAATATTTAATTTTTCCTCCTATATTTTATCAGAATCGTTAAGTTATTTCAAAATTGTTGAATTGGAACATTAAATTCCAATCAAATGGGCATCGATATTGTGCTTAAAGTAACTATTTTATGTTATCAAATAGCAGAGCCGAATTTTTGCCAGAGGTGGCAAGCTTAATTTTGCCGCCACTTCTTAGTTTTCATCCCCTCTCCTCCATCAAAAGCCCACCGTTTTAGATAATATATTTCAAAACTGTTATCATCGTCAACAGTAACTCATTTTATTGACTGAATAAGGTTGAAAAAAAATCAAAAGACAGCAACAAATATTTTTATTTAATTTAAAAATAAAATTTTGATCGGGATTGGTGACCTCTAAATTCTGTCGCTCGGCAAGTTTGCCCCATTGGCTCTTTCCCCTTCCTAATAGTTTCGGCCTTTTTAAATAAGCTAATATAAATGGATCTTACGCATGATTTTTTAAACAATGAAATATAAAACTTTCTTATTTCAAATTTAATCTGTCTTTGCATCATTGTTTCACATGAAAATCATTGTATAAAAAATTCTAGAATTCCAGTTTTTCTAATCATCTCTTAATAAATAATTTTTTTTAACAAAAGGTACAGTATTTTTAATAATATCGTAATAAACGTAACAATTAGTTTAAAGAACCCGGTAATTTCGCCATAAGTCATTCTTATGGAAGCAGGAATACTGAGAGTTTTCTTAGAAGTCTACAATTTAAAATTTCGAAGTAGCTTTCAGTTTTTTTCCTAAGAAGGATTTTTCATATTTACTTTATTAGATTTGAGAATTTCTAGGATTCTAGGACGAAAAAAATCAATAGAAAAATCTATTTTTTGGATCTGTAATGCGTCATGAGATGTCTCAACTATATCTTCTGAATTTTAATACATGCTTTTCATATTTTACATCATTTCATAAAAGCGTTTTTAAGCTTCAGTATTCATTCAAACTCCAACTAGGCCGCATTTAATTATCAAGTTGGAAATGACCTGTTTTTCAGCCAGTGTGGTTGTGCCAGCTCTCTCTTGGTTCGCCCTTTTCCAAAGTTTTCTTCTAAACCTTTGAAAGTAAGAGTTTCCAGTTCTCGGGTTATTAGAAACTTCATTCACAAGTTCCTCAGCATCTACCAAATCGAGTTATAATATTTTATAATGTGTTGTTGGTTTATTACGTGTAATGCTGAAATTCGTATATGGTTATAGGAATAATCCTGTCAATGGTTTTATTACATTGTGCTTTTAAACAATAATAATTCCATAAATATATTATTTCAACACTCAATGAGTATATGTTTCTAAATTAATTATTAAAAAAAGAGATTAATTTGAAGATTACTGTGATATATACATAGTAAATTTATTATGTAAGCGATTGTATCGTACTAATGTCAATATAATTAACCAGTGATCCATTATCTCCTTTTAATTTCCCAGCTGCAATATCTCGTTTGGGAGACCAGGCTAAAATTTGAAAATTTAACACATAAGAAATTTCTCTAGCATCTAATTCCTTTGTAAATTAGAGCTTAGATTCAAATCTAAATAATTTAAGTAAAAATAATTGCTGATTACAGCGAGTATAATTAACAAATTTTTATTCCAACTTAGAGCTGAATCTAAAAGTTGTAATTTAAAATGGAATTCTTTTATGTGTCGAATTTTCAAATTTTAGACTGTTCTTCCAACAAAGATATTGCAACTGAAAAATTATAAAATAATAAATTAAATAAAACAAGAGCATAATTTGGAAAGGATAAATTATCCACCTCTAATATTGTATATAAAGCAAGTGTTCTCTTATCTTTATAAGTTAAAAAAAATAATTGAGGCTGAGAAATTGTTCCCTCTTTAAGAAATAACCCTACGAAAATTGAATTTTGTTTTTCTCATTTGATAACTTTGACATTTCGTGCATTAAAATGCATCAGGTAGGTAAAAATGGCTTTGATTTTTAGGCCAGAATGTACTAAACACAATTCAGTTTATTTGAAAGAACTAGAAAATCCAGTGTTGAGTAACTTACAAAACCGTACACGTTTGGGAAATCTAAAAATTACTGAAAAACTAAAACAAAAGTGGCCACCATTTGCAAACTGGATGCAATAAAAATGTTTTGGAACTATTATTGAACTACCCATAGACCAAGGAACGGACCTACAAAGTATGAATTTTTTCTGAGTTGGTCAAGCAACCTTTTATTTTTTTTTTCTGAATCGCTTGGTATGGATTGACCCGTACTCTAAAAATTTTGTTTTGCCTAATAATCTTCTTATTTATAATAGCATAATATTAATAATACAGTTTTATATTTATTTTTATGTTCTTTTTTTCATTTAACGGGACATGATTAGAGAAAAACGAAAATTATTTATTTATAATATTTAAAATATATATAATATAAACATATTTTATATACATGATTTCGGATGGTTCCTTTTCCTTGTGATGCAGTTTAAAGCATGGACAAATTGAAGAAATCAATAAATTTTGTTGATGAAAGTAAGAAGAATTAGCAAATCTACTCAAATAAAAAAGAAATATTAATTTTTTTGTGGGTATATCGGTTTAATGGTGTAATTGTCGAAATCGTGTATCTGAGGGTTTTCGGAAGGTAAGGTTTGTCAAAATACTCCTATAATTTCGTTTGCGTATAAAGGGATTGTATTTCGAATTATTTCAACTTTTTTGTGATTGATTTTGATAGTCGGGTTCCACACGGGTGAGGCTTAACAAATATTTTAAGTCATAATTAGATATTTTAATGATATTTGTTCATTTTGAGATTTTCCACAGCAGTAATAAGATGCAGTAATAGGATTTATAATTGTATTAAAACCTGATCTCTGGTCACAAGTCATGGAAGCAATAACTTTATTGTTTATTATTAGATATTGTTTGAAAACTGTTGCAATTGTGTCAAATTTGAAATTTTTCTTTGTTTGCTCTAGTTTGAAAGAATTAAATTTCCCTTAATTGTCCTTTGCGTCATCTAGCCAGGACTGTCCCTGACTGGATACTCGGCCCTATAAGCGGCCTTTCCATTGTATTTATTATTCTATACCATTCTGAGTTATGTTAATGTAATTTTACATTCCTAATTTTATGCTTGTCTGATTTCATTTTGGCATGCACAGTATAAAACCATTCTGACTTGTACGTTTTCTTTGGGCTTGCCCTTGGTTTAATCTCTTAAATGTATCTTTCATATGATGTGCAAGACATTTTTGGAAAATATGTAATGCCTACTCTTATAGAAATGGAATAAACATAACATTTTCTCCGTGTGGTTTTAATTTCTTAGTGTTGCTTTTGTCCATCTACATACATATTTTCCCTCTGGATAGATATCTATTAAAATAGCTCATGCTTTCTCACTCAGATATTATTTATGTCGAAAACAATTTATCTTTTTAAGTATATATCTATTTAAGCAAGAACTCCAAAGTCTATACTTTACAATTATTTTTTAAGGAAGTCCAAATAATTGTTGTGAGACAGGTTTTTAAATTTCCAAAAATTAAAATTCTTCCTGAGATGATTTTTTTCAAACCTACACCTGATAGGTGTAACAGTACCCAGCAACTGAAATGAATTCCAATTTCCTTTGTATAGAAACCATCTTTCTTTACTAAATGCGACTTATCAAGGTCCTATTTTATTGTATAAAACTCCAGAAAATAGTAGTAAATTTCTATTCAAAAATTAATATATATATGTATTTTTTTTTTCTTTAAAATTTAATTCACGAAAGGTAATTGGCAACTTATTACACTACAGACCTTGATGTGGTTTTGGTCAAGAACATTTATGTCATAATGTTTTTTCTCTCCTCAACTCATTTCATTAAAAGAAAATTATCGCCATGCCAGTCTAAAACATTTTTTCACTTTAATAAAATAAAGTGAAATATTAATTAATTTTTGAAATGGCTTTATATTTTTCATATTAGTTTAAAAATAATTTACTCATAGTGGCTACCCAATTTTGTAGTTAATAATTTACAAGAGGTCCACTCAATTTTCGTTATCATCTAGTACTGATTGTGCGGTAAAATAATGAAGTTCCCTTAATTGAAGTTTTACTTCATAATTGCATTAAGTGGTTAAATGTTGTTATATTATTCTATAATTAAAATTGAAAATCAGTCTACAATTTCTTTCATAGAACAAGGAAGGAGTTTTCTATCCAAAGTTAATTTATCCACTTCTCAAAAACAAAGATTTATTTTTTAAGAATTGACATTCTGCGCCCAAAAATTATCTAGTTTTGTTCAAATCTTAAATTTCCCGTCAAATAGATGCTACAAATGAATATTTTCAATTTTTTTGTAAAATTTTTCCAAAAATGGATATATTAATTTTTGATAGAAAACTCCTCAATTAATTAAGTAATCATGCTAAGAGTTAGTATAAATTAAATTAAATACGGTTTGGTATTATTATTATACATAACTAGTACTTTCGTATCATTTAATCGTTAACTTCTGTCGATTTGTTCATCAGCGTTTGGCCATATCGTCAATGTTGGGTGTCCATACACGATGTGATAAAAATCCAAATACATTAGGAACTTATTTATTGTTATTATAAGTGCAAGATGAAGTACTTCACAACAAATTAAGTATTGTTTAGGTGCGAACTTAAAAAGTCGCATAATAATTTGAAATATTAAAAAAAAAAGTTTTCTAAAATGACAAAGTATTTCAAAAGATCTTAAATCAAAGGAAATACAGTAATTTTTAAACCTTTGTTTCATTGTGTGAATGTTCACTTTCTGAGGCAGGAATCGAACCAAGATGCAATAGCTGTCTCCTCAGTCGTAATGGCGACCTCCTAAGGAGTTTTAAAACCATTTCTTCATGTTTATTTTATCATATTACTTTATTCTCCTTCCATCTTTTTTTTAATTTCTAAGACATCTCTATTCATTAAACTTAATCGTATAAATAAGACCCTTAACTATAATTTTCAATTATATCTGACGTCTGAGCTCTAAATGCACAACGCAAAGCTTGGATAAGCCCCACCCCTTGACCTCGGATGCTCTTAGCCAACACAATGGAGGTTTATCCAGGTTATAACTATATAATTTCCAGGTAGAATTATCATATCATAATTATACAGATATATATCTGCACATCAGATGTAAACTGTTGCATGTAACATTTACAAAGTTTCGAAGGAGAAAAAGATGTTTCAGATCGCCCGTTTTGCTTAGTGGTCAATCTTCATACTGGAAGTGTTGCATACTTTATTACTATTTTCGCTTACTTAGGATACTTATCCTTCGAAAATACGGCCAGAGTAATGCAAAAACGATTTTTGTTACTATAAAATTTCAACTATAATTGTTTTTGCCGACTTATGTATCCAATACCTCCTCGTAAATGTCATATGATAAAATATTGAAATATATATATATATATATATATATATATATATATATATATATATATATATATATATATATATATATATATTTGACGTATTAAAAATTTTTTTTTTCTAAAATGACAAAGTATTTCAAAAGATCTGAGATCTAAGAAAATGCAGTAACTATTTAATCTTTGTTTCATTGTATCTACCGAAAAATGAATGTTCACTTTCTGAGGCAGGAATCGAACCAGTATATAATATATATATATATATATATATATATATATATATATATATATATATATATATATATTATATACTGGTTCTGGGGGTATGTAAGAAAATCTGCAATGCAGTTGGCGTTTTGCACTATTAATTTATTAATTTGAAGATACTTGTTGGTCTTTGGTCGTTTATTTTTATTCTCTCTGAACTTTTTTTGATATAAACATCAGATTAGTAGTTTATTACTGGCATAAGCTTTCGTTCTATTAGCATTATTTTATACCATTAAACAGTAAAATTCTTATTTTTTAATTCAATTTAATTTTTTTTTTTCGCTTTTTTGCTATTTGATTGTACAATATATCTTAAAATGAGTTATTGTAGGAAAATTGTAGTCGTCGTGTTTTCGAAGTTTCTGAAATAAATTTATTTTTAAGTTGATTAATGAAATGTAGGTGTTTCCAGTGAAGATACAGCTGGTAATGGAATGAAATGAAATTTTAAAAATGGCTTTTTAATTTACTGATTCAAGTCATTAATTTAAAAAAAAAAACCCTTCATGGATAATCTTTTTAAAAACATCTTTTGTGCTCATTTTTTTTTTAGAAACTAATTTGTTTCTCTTTTGAACATTAAATCAGCTCATCATCATCATTATTGATTAGTTATATAATGCAGTCGAACTTAAAAGTTTCTGTGTCTTGATTATTAATTTATTATAATTTAATTGCTTATGGAGCTCTTTCTTATGTTGGATATCCTGATGTTAAATCTAATGAGTGGTATCATATAAAAGGTCAGTTTTAAGGCTGGCATTAACAAAATATGAATAAATAAAAAATAGCAGTTTTTATTATGTACTAAATTCATCAGACCACATGTCTATTTTTTACCTTCTTTGGTAGTTTCCCAGGGTTTAGGTTTACTCCACACATGTAGGTCCTTTGAAGGCGGCTTCCTTTTTCTTGAAAAGTAACTTTTTATGAATATTTTTTCAGAGCCGCTGTGAAAAATTGTATCTCTAATGCTTCTTACTTGAAAGTTTTTTTATGTATTTTTTAAAAATATTATCAGCATCCTGAGGACTTTATTATGAAAATTTCTAATTTATGTAAGATTCTTCCTTCCTCATACGTCTAGCAGCTGAAGTAGTGTCGCTACCCAGGCATATCTACTAGCTCTGCAAACTACAAACTATAAATCCATTCCTTAGTGTGGAATTAGCCAGCTTGAAAAGCCACCTATCAACAAGTGCCTCTTCTTCGATCCCTTGCTCTCCCTTCCTTAGTCTTCTTGTGTATTCGGCTGGAAAAATATAAGAAATTACTTTCCTTACACATTTCCTCACTGTTTAACCTATTGAAAACAATTGTTTTCATTGTAATACAGGTAAGAATTAAAATGGATCTTTAATCGAAACCCCGCTTACTCTAAAACATATTGAAATAAGTAATATTTTGACACTTTAATTATAAATGTAAAAGTTGTCCTATTTTCCCTCAACTACATCTGAAGTCTAGTAAAAGTTTTTAAAAATCTCTTTAAAATTTTTAAAAACGCAATGCGACTAGAAATGTTCTAAAAGTTTTAAAGATTTGAATATCTTTTTAATCATGAATTTTTATTATGGTCTTGATATGTACCTGCTTAATTAAAATGACTAACTAAAAAAACTAAAATAATAATAATAATTTACGCTCCTAAAACTTGTTTGTATTGTTTTGGATTAGGTTGGGTTGCGTTAAATGAAGAACAGTATTACTCTCCTGACTCAGAAACCTGTCAAAAATGTGTATAAAGTTTCTTGAATAAAAATTTTCGCCCGATTACCAACTTTCTTAGGTAGTTGATAAAGTAATCAGAATAATATCCAGCTAATCGAAATCATAAATAACTTGATGTAGATGAAAATGTACTTGCAAAGAAGTAATTCGTTATAAATCTTCTAATAACAAAAAATCAAAAAAAAAAAAAAACCAAGCTACAGTAAAGTATTTTTTTCTTGGAACTTAACGTTCCTGCAGGTTACCAATCAATTGCAACCAGAGCCGAAATTTATTCCTGGGTCCTCCATGAAATAAAATCCTCCACCTCTCGGTTGGCTTCGAACCCTTCTCGGTCGGGAGTGGGGGTTGGAGCTAGTCTATACAAAACCGTATTACAATACTATGCACTACACTATTCTTTACTCATAGGCATGCGCACGGGGGACACATCAGGCGTTCAGGCACCTCTTATTAAGTCAATCAGGTCTTTTGTAGCCCACGAGTTTTAAATTTCAACACAAAACATGTTTATAATACGTTTTAGACAGCATATCCTTTAAATAATCGTAAGAATATCCCCCGAATCTTCCACCCGACTCCCCCCTCCATTCCCTTCCTCCTGTACTATGGTTTCTTGTATCCTCTAATAAAGAATGCTGCACACGCTCATGACTATACTGTACTACTAACTTGTCTATACTATTAATGGTCATTTTGTCCTGGATATTTTCGTGTGCAGGGACAGCAGATATGAGTAACTGTAAATATTTTTAATCGACTTCTTCATCGAGATTGGGCATTGAAGGAGAATTTGATACGTTGTTTAATTGCCATACTAAGTAATTTGACTTTTTTATTAACGATGTTCGTTGTATTTATTTAGTAGTAAAATATTTTTTTAATATAATTTTAACTTTATCCATATTAATCTGCTTCGCTGTGACCACATTGTTTTCCTCCAGCTTTAGTATTGCACATTTTTTTTTTTGCAATGTGCTTTCATTTTTACTTCCTTGTACGAAGTAAAGGAAGTATTGTATTCGCGAAAATTTTCGGTTTTCATATTTCAACAGAAATATCCATTTTGACCATCCCTGAATCCATTTTGACTAGTTTCGTCGTGGCGTCTGTGCGTACGTACGTTCGTATCTCGCATAACTCAACAACGGTTAGCTGTAGAAAGTTGAAATTTTGTATTTAGGATTGTTGTAAAATCTAGTTGTGAACCTCCTTTTTTTGTACTGCTTGATCACCGGAAGTGTTTACTTGAAGGTCATAATTGATTTTTATCAAAAATGATATTAAAATACTATGCAAAACTTCTCAAATTTAGTATTTATAGCTTATATATTGATTTAAATAACATACTAGATTTTGGTATATTTTGAAAACCGGAAGTGGTACTTTACTTGAAGGTCATATTAGACATTCGTCAAAAAATATATTAAATTATAATGTAAAACATCTCAAATTTGGGAAAATAGGACTTTTATATGGATATAAATGTATTTACTAGATTTTGGTTAAGATTCGTGAGCGGAAAAGGGTACTTTATTTGAAGTTCATAATAAGCTTACATCAAAAATTATATTTAAATTAAAGAGAAATCATATATTTCGGTAATAAAGGTTACAAACGCAATTTGGTTTCCAATCCCATTTAACATTTTTATTACTTGTTTTAAGTGTTAAAATTGAGTCTAAAATACTAGTTTTCCTCCCCATTTGTGAGATCAACAAGTCTTCATTATGAGAATAAGATATTAGTTAAGTGGGATTTTCCGCTTAAAATGTCGAAACTGTCCATTTCTAATGCTTTATCCAATGTTATTGACAGTTTTATGGTTGTCACGGAACATGAAGAAATATCTTGGAAACTAGTTACCTACTGAAGGAAAACGACATATAATAACGGAATGAGACCTCCAGTGACAATAGTGTGTGTTTGTGTGTGTGTGTGTGTGTGTGTGTGTGTGTGTGTGTGTCAATAGATGGATGACGGGACGCCGAGTGTCGTTTCTACTGCAATCTTCGGAAACTAGTAACCAAATTCAGGATCACTTTTTGAGGCACCGATTTATAGTTTAATAGGCGTACAAGGAAGTCATGTGTTGCCCACATCAGATATTTAGTTTATATAATAAATGAAATTCATATTAAATAATAAAAAAAATCATGGAAATGATACACAGTTTTTGATAACAAATAATGATAATGATAAATTTCTCGACAGTAAAATCTGGTTTAATTTTGGGTAGTGTAGCAGGTGGGTGATGCTATTTCTCCTATCTCGGGGACTGGTTCTGCTTTGATGATAAATAGTTCTTCTTGAGTTCCACCCATGTTGGTTCTAATGCGCTACTTAGGTAGTTTAGACTCTTACAGATAATTAAACTATCACCTATTTGAAAATTTATTGCTTACACGTGATTTATTTTTATTTAATAGAAATGTACAATTAGATGTGATCTTATTTCTAGGCATTTTTATTATAGTCCCACACATTTTGAAAATATATTTTTACTATAACCGTTTGAAAGAATTACTTTTTATCACAGTTTCTTCCGCTGCAAATTTCTCCCTTACTCCACTATGTACTCGCTTGTTTAGGATCTGTAATGTTTTCAAGCAGTGGGTTCACATTTTTGAATTAGTCTTATTGAGTTTAATGACAATTACACACTGCTACAACAAGGCTACTTCATGTGCTAATTAGTGTACCATGTACCAGAAGTCAGGTCAGACATTTTTGTTCGGAAATGTATTGTCGTTCATACATACTGTTATCATAACAGGTTGATTGAACGTGGGCCTTATTGTAATAAATAATTAAATTATTATATTAAGTAATAAAAGAATTAAATTATTATTTCGTTTCTTTGAAAAACATGTTTACAATAACATAAGTTTTCAATGAATAATGTCATCAGCCCACACATCAGGAAGAAACAAACATTTTAGTTGTAAAGCATTTCTTTTTTACAATTTTCACCTATTCTCCCAACGAATGAGTAGTTAAGACCTGAGGGGAGAGACCACACGTGTCCTTCGTAGGGCTGATGAAATGCTATGTATATTGATGATTCCCTCCTTTATAACTGGAACCTCATCGCCAAGTCAGCAATAACTGGGATAATCCCATCCTGGGTAAACCTGGTCAGCTAGGATTGGGTTCAACCAATATTCGACAACAGTTGGTCGTCCAATTACCATTCGTTGCATCTCATTCGAGTTCGGTGTTTACTTTATTTGGCATCCATTGTTATACTGTTGAAAATTTCGGTATATTGTATGATTGTAGGTGTAGGTCAAGTTCACGGAAGTTTAAAATAATTTTAAAAAGTATAAACAGTTTATTGTATCTTATAAGGCTAAAATCGCATAGTGAGATATTAATTTTTATTTAACGACTCTTACAACAGAAATTATAGGTGTACTCCATAAATAACATCTTGCCATTCTGTCTTCCGAACCTCCTTCCACTATTTCTCTATTCCTCATGAGAAAAAATATCTCCTTCAAACATATTAGCCTCCAGTCATCGGTTTAGTTCTAGTATATTTTCTTTAAATGGTTTTCCTTAATTGACCATTATTTTGCTGAATAGAGGATGACTTTTTCTGAAAATCATTTGTATACAATTTATTTTATTTTTTTTTATGCTGAGTTACTCCAAAGCAATCTGTTTCAGAAGCAGGTGATCTTGACTTCGTTTAGTTTCTTCTAGTCGTAGTCGGTGCTCTATTTATGGGTTGCCATCTTTTCGCTCGTAGCCCATGCGCACTATCTCCTCCTTACTGACTTTTAATTTTCTTATTGAATATTCCCGAAAAATTTTACTTCTTTTGTATTTTCCATCCTCTATTTCGGAATCTATCTATCGGCTTACTAGTGAATGAAAAGTCACTGCATATCTCTTGATTTTTATATTTAAAAGTGCCCCGTGTCGTCTGGGTTTTGCGCAGTGATGGGGCTTTATGGGGGTAGATTTAAAAATATCAGGTATATTATGACTTTTCTCATATTTTTATAAATAGACAGTCCTGCAAAATGTATAATATCATTACGCCAAAAATTCAAAACAAGTTACATTTGATAGGAACTTTCATAAGCTTTTGGAAAATTACTATTTTGCTAACTTAAATTTTTATTTAATGGCTGGAAAAACTATATTTTTTTTCTTTTACCGTTTAGACTCTACAGGATACTACAGAAAAATTACCATTTTGCTAACTTAAATTTTTATTTAATGGTTGGAAAAACTATAATTTTTGTCTTTTACCGTTTAGATTATCTATCAAATGTCTCGGAGTTTAGATATATGTATTTCATTACATTTCAAATATTTAAGGAAAGAACTAAACCAACATACATTAAAAACTAATGTCCTAATAAAATATATCTATTTGAACTGTTGTAGTCAATTTAATTTATTTAATTTTGGATTAAAAATTAGTAGATATTTTTAGTAGTCATAGGGTGACGTATTGCGGGTTATAGGTTGTATACGTATACGTATTATCGCTTATAGGTTGTAGGTTATAGTTTATCAGTTGCCACCTTGATTAACATCAGTTATTCAATTAATATCTGCTTTAAATAGTGTTTATTTTAAAACAAAAATAATTATCCTATGCATCTTACTTCATAATTGAAATTATTTATACTACATTTATAACCTTCATTTGAGGTCTAGTTTCCTTTAAACCCTTTAGATGCTTTCAATGCTTCAATGTCCCGATGCTGTCAATTGAACCATTCCTACAATGCCTCTGTAATCTGCATACGTAGTTGCATTGTTGTTTTAGGCTCTAATTGGCTTTATATTCAATCTGACCAAGACCGAAATTTGATACGCCCGTCCAGTAACCTTTATAGAACCTAGATTAGCGGATACACTGTTAAAACACTATAATTGAATAAATTTTTGTTAGAGAATTGAATGTCACAAAATCGGTCGGAGTTCGCTGTTATGTTGTTATAATAGTTTTGTTATTTCATTACAATTTTATCTGCTAACATTTTTATCAATAGGAAAACCGGGCTTTGTTTTTCAGTAATCCTAAAAAGCTTCGGAATATGTCCGATTCCTTCGATCTCTAGCAATTTTTTTTTCAAAGTATTCTGAAAATGTTTTGCCGATTCTTGTGAGAAAAACTGGGTTCTAAGTTGATTACTTATAAAAATTATTTGCTGTGCATCTTATATGTACTTTCCTCAATTTGAAATTTCATTTGCTTCCTCGAAATTTCATTCAGGTAAAAGATCTGCATGCAGATAAGGATGAAGTAAACAATTTCGATTGCCAAGGTGCAATTCAGTTCTGAAATTCCATGTCGAATGAAACAGTTACAGGAAACGAGGTTTTGGCATATACAATTAGGACTGAATACCGAACTTAACCATTTGCGGAAATTATGCGAATTACCGAATCCCCCTCAGTTCATTAATTGGAATTTGTTGCGCTGACTAGCAATAATGTTGTTGTGCGAAATCTTCAGTTTTAAAACAATTAAAGGCCTTTAGCTTTTAATTTTGTTGTTTATCGTGTTATGGACTTAAAAAGGGCGATAAGATTTGTGACGCATAGATGAAGAAATTAAAGAATATTCGTAATAAATATGAACATGATTTGAAACCTGTCAGGAAATTTTATTGCTTGAAAATACATAACGTTTTTTATGTTTCTAGTTTAATAAAAATTGAGACCCAATAATTATCGATTGGTTTATTCAAAGACTACTATTGTTTACGCCATCCTTTTCAATCCAAGTTAATTTAATATTTATATTTAAAATAGCATACTTTATAAAACAGACTGATGAAACCTATTCCACCAACAAACTCTGGAATGTTTACTTATGAAGGTAGCAAGGCTCACTGGGACTGTTACCTTACCTTTCCTATCACCAGTACCACCTGTTTTTTTATGTGCACTGTGGAGCTTTTCTTAGTGAGATCTCATACCTTCTATCTGAACAATTATTCTTCTTCATCAATTTCACCTACAGTTCATGAACTTTTCACCAGCTCGACCCACATCTGCACCTGTTTTTTCAGTAAATTATAATCAGATCTTTCTTCAACTCAGTATTTAACCAAGTATTTATTCAAATCAGTTCACTCAGCAAACACAATAAATATAGCTCTAATAGAGTAATAACCAATAGCAATAAATAATAAAACTCAATATTTAATTTCATTTACTGTTAAATTGTCTTAAATCACAACCTAGTTAATTATCTACATAGAGCTCTTTAGTTTGATTTTATTTGTTTGTATTCTTACACACTATTATTCATAACCAGTTCTTTCATTTTTTCACCCTTTTACTAAGTTTTAATTCTTTTGATTTTTATGATTTCTTATTTTGTAACTTGTTTGTTGTGAAGTGAATTTCTGTTTTTATTTATTTACAATATTTTATACTTTCTTATATTTCTTTGAGTCAATTTTCTGTTTATTTATATCAAATACTTTATAATTTTTATCTTCCATTTTGTAATTTCTAATATTTTGTTTTACTTATACTCTGCATGGATTTCAAAATTCTTATATACCAATTGATTTTTTTTTTTTTGTGTAAAATGAGGAAAATATGTTGCCGATTGTATTAATTGAGTTTAATGAATAAAAAATTTAAATTGTTTCTTTATAATTAAAAACTAACTGGAGATATTTTTTATATTTAAATGCTCTTAAAATGAGCTGTTTTTAATACCTACGAATTCATTTGAATCGAAAAAATTTATTTGACTAGAATACCAAAAACTCCCGACCTTGACGGAAAAAGGGTACGACAATAACGACGAAGTTTAAAAATTAGTTCTTTGGACCCTAAGGAGTCCAAAGAACTAATTTTGAGACGTTGATGATGTTCTTAAGTTAATGAATTTAAAATGTAATGAACTCAAAATAATATTTTGAATCATTGACATACTTCCTCTACCTAAGGATAAAACAAACATCCAAAGTGAACTTACACCTACATTTATGTTTACAATTAAATTAAAAAAATTATATATTAATTGATAAACACCCAATCGAAGCATGGTAACTAAAACTGAACTTTTTGGTTTTATAACTTCAAGAGTATTAGTTCCCTTATCCCTTGGTTCACATGTGGCGCTCTAATGAAATTGTCAACACGATAATTAATGTAGTGTTGATCTTGGGACCGAGACCATGATAAAACTCATATAGGACTGGATTCAAGATTAATGAACATTGGAGTGGGAGTAGAGGGGATGCGGAATGGAGTGGTTGACAGGAACCATGATGGGAAGGATCTACACCACTCTGCTGCTTACCACACCACATCTCACTGCAGCTAATAGGGCTCTTAGCTTATCCCCACGAATAAATTATAAAGCAACGATGCTCATGATCGGTAGCTTTTGCATTTATCGTTTATCTTTCACTTTTGCAACAAAAAAAATATAATAGAACTGTATTTGATGATACTTTTTGCTATTGAATTTTTCATTAATGTCTTATTGTTTTTCTATCACGATAATGATCATTGCTAGGTATAATATTTTTAATTTTCTTGTAGTGAGCATATACTCTGTTGTTCTTCCAATTATTCCAAGTTAAAATAATAAAATACTATTAGATCTATTCGAACAGTTTAATGAGGTGAATATAATAATGAAAAATCCTTTAATTATTTATTCAATAAAACGGAAGGGGACTGAGGTGCTCTCAGTAAGAAGCAGAACTAGCATTACTATTCTAGAAATACTTGATAATAACTTTATTTATATATTTTTATTTTGACCTACAAAGTGTACACCATTTGAACGACTTACAAATGAAACGACGTGCGAAACATGTGTAGGTATTTTAGAATATTTGGGAAATGAGCTAATGGCCTAATGACGTATATGTATCATTAATTTTAAAATTAATTTATCTACATTTTCACCAGTAACATAGTTAGAAAAAATAAATGAGAAAAATAATAATTACGAAACAATAGGTAGACTTTTTTTTATCATTTATTTCCAATCGATACAGTGCGTTTCGTGCAATCTACCTATATCAATTGGAAATAATTATTTCTTAGACACTGATAATCTTCCTTAAGATAAATTTGTTTAGTATTTGATACTTCAAAACCTGCTTAGCCTGAATTGATATCTTGCGTTGTTGCTCTTTCTACTCGATCTGACTCTTATATAGTCTCTCTCTGGTTACGGTATACGCATACTTCTCTCAGGCAATTCTTCTAAACAATCGATTTGAATTCCAATTTAGGAGTTTTCCAATTATTCATAACCATGTTTATAAGCGCGTGTGTTTATACTATTTTAAAATTGGGACGCATCCTGTATTAAATAATCCAATAATATTAAAATAATCCAAAATTAAAACATAATGTTGACTAGTGATTAAAATTGTACTTTTAAAAATTTAATTATAAAATATTTTAGCTATTAGCAGTTTAAAATAAAAATTCGTGGCAGTTGAGATATTTCTGATATAGTTTGTTTACAATTTTATGAAATCAGTGGTTAGATATTTATGTAGACTTAACTATACACGCATATTTGTTCGTATCTAAATATATATATATAAAATAATGAGAACTAATCTGTTCGGTTGGCCAGTAGGATTTCTCTAAATACGGGATGCTAATTTGTTCCTATGTCTTTGGGCATGTTAGTTAGAGGAATTCCGAGTGTTGCAGTTGATATTCGTTTAGCTAATCTGAGACTATAAATTGTTGTTTATGATGTTTTCGCCTTGAAAGCATATAGCATATTAAACTTATAAATCGCCATCTTGGAGTGCTCAATAAATAGTAATCATAAACCCAAGTTTTCAGAAGTTTTTTGTTAATAACCAATAAATTATGGGATTATCCGCCGTGTTACTAATAAATATGTGTTTAAGAAATATGAAATTCCATTATGAGAAGAAGAGAGTTTTTAATTTCCGATTTATCTAATGCTATTAGAAAAAAAACACGAAGCAGGTGTCAGGGAAAACTGTAATTTTCGACTTTATTAAAGGCTAAGGCCGCTGGAGAGCATAAAGAATAGAGAGTTGCCCCTTGTGGAACTCCTTCGAGTTTCCTTCTTAATATAATCTTCTGTAAATAAATTATAGCAGACTATTTGCATTACTGTCTTCTCGAGGAATAAAATTTATTATTTTCATTTCATTTTCATTTAATGCCCGTTACGGAGTGGAAGTTTTCCAGCCATGTTTCAGCAACAAAGAGAATTATTACATTTTATAAAACGGCTGTTTCTGCAAGAATACTGATTTCAAAATTGAGTTATATGCAGTTATTAGTGTATTTTTTATCATTTTATAACGATTTTTTTCGTTTGATGTTTCAGTACATCAATTAGTTCCCAAAAAATATAGATTTTTTGACGTCCTATAAATGTTTTTAATAGGTTAAATTTGTTTCTACCAACAGGTTGTTTAATGCAACATTATTAGTATACGTAGATATGCGTCTAATTGTAAATAGTTGAAATTATGACGCCCCCAGAAAAAAATGAATAATTTATTTTATATGTTTTAGTTGCACATACCTTCAATGATCTTTGCTCGTATTATTTTGTCAGTTTCGCTTCATAGATTCTCATTTTCCATTTACTATACCTCATTCTGTGGTATCTTTGTACATTCTGTCTATCCTTCCTTTTCTCATGCACTTCTTCAGCTTTTTCAAAAACTCACTTAGTTATAGGGATACCGCCGTTGATGATGGATATATTGTTTTAAAAATCTGGGAAAATATGTCAGGAACATATATGTATTTAGGTTTAAATTTTCATTTGCCTATAAAAAATTATTGAAACGGGGATTTTGACTGCTTTCTTGCAGTTTCATCCCACTGTGCTACGCCTCGCTAATCTTTTCCCGATGATTTTCATAAGGGCACTTAACTGTCGTAAATGAAGCGGCCACTTGAAGGGATTTGCATTTATATTAGAGCTGGATGAGATATTTCCGATTGGTCGAATTCAATTTTGACCAGGGGCCGGCGATAACTCAAATCAGACCGACTTTCCTGAAGAGATTTGCTACCAACTGGCTCGGGGTTTAATGTAGTAAAATCTGATTCGGGATTCGCTGTGGTCGAATAATCCATATTTGCCGTTATTTCTCGACGTCTGTCTGGTGCTTTGACGAACGAGGTCGTTTTTGGGATAGTCGTACCTGCTGAGGAAGAGGAAGTCGGATTATTTCTTTTTAAAAACTTCATAGTTGTACAATACGTTGTTATAATTAACTTTTTTGGTTTCGTAATGTTAATTGTTTGGTTGATATAGTGTTCTATATCTCCATCGTTTATCGGTTCACTTAAAAATATATTTAAGTTTAAAAAATATAATCACCCTAAATTAATGTATGTTTTCAAATTCTTTTCAGCGCATATTGACCTTTAAAAATTAATTTTACGTTTTTCGTAAAATTCAACTGCGATTTTAGCATTTTTCTACTGCCGTAACAGATTCGTAACTTTACTTCAGGCTGCATCAACCGAAATACTTTCGAAAAATATCCAAAACAAAAAATTGACTTTTTCACATTCGTAAGTTTAACATGGGACCGACGATATGTCCTCAGTTTCCTCCTGATTTATTTCGATACCTAATTATTTTCCAGCTTTTATCATCATTGTTTTATTTTATTTTAATAGTTTACACATGTTTTCTTCATAGTACCAAATCATTAATCACGTTAGTTTACTATCCAGAGAACTTTTTCGGTACGTTTCGATTGACCTAATACTGAGGAAACGGAATCGTCTGGTTTTTAGGATCTCAAATTTCTCTCTGAACAGGCTCAACTGCTGGATATTTTAAACAAATCCTTACACCATTGATTCCTTCTATTATCCCCTTGTTTAAATTTATTTTTGAGTTAGTACAATGGCAAAACTTTTATAATTTAATCCTGTTGAGATATTCTCTTCATCCCTTACAATTTCCATCTCTTCTATTAAGAAAAACCTCGCCGATCACGAAATTTACTGGCCAAGTTATTTACATTAAGATACTACATTTGAATTAGTATGATTCAATCGTTAGAGAACATTCCACGCATCTAAAGTGTGATCAATCTTAAAGCTCTGACTTTAAAGAAAATACGGGTGGTGGAGATATATTTCCTTGACGAAAAGGACGATCGAATAGTTATAGTTTCTGATAAACTATACTCGCTGTTGCAGTTGGAGAAGTCTAATGAACAATACCGAAAAGAATTATCAAACATTAGTCGCCCGTTGTGCCTGGATTTGAATAATGAATTGCACAGTATTGCTGGAATAACCAAAAAAATCGTTAACGCTACGGGTTTTGGATTGTGCATAATGTTAAATTGTTTTAATAAAATAAGTAATCTTTATAAATAGATTAACTGGGTTTTGTTTGTAAAAAAAAAAAAAAGGAATCACTTTTTCGTTAATTTCGTTATTTATATTATTCATATAATTTCTGCTAATATTTTTTTTTTTTTAAATATACTACAATCTATTTTTCGGAGTTTTTTGCCTGCCATTAATCAAGTCGTCATTTTTAACCCTTGTTATGAGGTATATTGATAATCGAAATGGCATTTTCTATAAGATCCAATACCAACAGATTTTTATCGATGCAATGTGCATTAGGATCGCTAAGCCGTTTTATTTATTGTCATTTCATTTCATTATCTTAATATTACTGGATAAATCGTCCCTGGTTAAGAATTCACCGTCGTGAGGCTTGCTATTAATTAATAAAATTAATCCTACGAGTAATGGATACTCTGAAACAGCCTCTAAAAGACAACTCATCCACTCCCCCTGATGATGAAAGTTAATCGAAATTCCTCTAAGGCAAGATGCCCCGGCGGAACATTACAGGCTATCACTTACCTTCTCACCTCCTTCGTCGCCTCATCTTTGCACTCAGCTCTAGTCCATTTTAATTCCTTCATCCTCTCACGCATACCCCGAACAAGGTGTGCATACTTTATGATGATTGATTACTGTTTAGCTAATTGACGAGTGAGCAGGTGTCGTGAAACTTCGCTCCCTTCTATAAAGTTAACTGATATTTAAACACTTGCATAACTGAAGCCTTAAGAAGGGCCCATTCGCCAAAATTAAAAAAAAATATATATATTTTTTCTATATAACTTTTGGTTAAATATAGCTTTGAGTTAATAAACATTTTAATTAATTTATGAGATCAAAACTCAAACCCAACAGAGATAAAAATTCAAAACAGCTAAAAACTATTATCGTAAGATTCCAAAACTAGCAAGTAGCAGTATAATATAATAAGACAATTTTTCGTCAATTCATCGCTGAAAAACGTTGGACACACCTAGACGCAATAAAAAAATAATAATAATTATCTTATATTTATCAACTCGTTCGACGAGGGATAAGAACTTTTAAAAATTATTATTGAATGCTTCAATCAATTATAAAATAGATAAACAGGATCTACAATTAATATTCAGGATGGTTATCGTAGTGAAGGCGAAAGTACTCAATATTGAAGAAGAATTAGGAATTAAATTAAGCTGAAGGAAGCTTCAACATAGATGCTCTGATTGTAAATATGCTCCCAACTGAAAAATACTGTCCAAATTTATTATTTTTTGATGGAGACACTTTTATCTGCAGAATTTTAGATCGTGTTAATCTTAATGCTGCTGTTGTTATGTGATATCAATTTCACTTGATATTATTTATATTTATATTTATATATTTGATTTTTGTAGTTTATTTTTAATTTATTATTTTCTTAAGCACATTAACTGTGTTATGTATTGTTTTGTTTATTAATTAAACGTTTGTAAATCAGTTTGTATTTTTTTATGAACACAAATCTTTAATACTAATCATGCATATCATGCAGTACGCCAAGCTATGCAATGGTTCGCAACTCACTTTAGATATACGATTAACGCCCAACCATAATCTGTATGTTTACACTTAATTATATCTTTAGTAATAGATCATTAGCTATCTTTAGTTAACTGTATGCAGTATAATATAACATAACTGTATATGCATAATATTTATGTGTGCCTAATTGGGCTTTTTTTGATAATTAAAAATTCGTTTGAATCTAAAAATATAATTTCACTCAAATTTTGCAGTTTCCCAAAAACTCTCGCCCGAGGCATGTGCCTGTTCTGCTCGCGCGTTATTCCGTTTCTGGTTACATTACAAGGTGCAAAGAATTATCTATTTAATTCAATTATTGCTGGTTATACGTCTTCGTTAGAATTTTTTCTGAGTGCCTACAGCTTTCTTCCCTTGTCTTTGACTCTACAACGTGTTAATTGTATGAGATCTTTTATTGGTTTTCCGATCGATTATCATGCAGTTGAAGGGAAAAAAATAACAAAATTAAAAATATTTTATATATGACTAATATAAAAATACTAATATTGTTTCTTACTAATCATGTCGTAGATTTATAACTGTGTACCCTGTTATTGTCATATTTTAATTTGCATTATTTTTTTTAAAGATGTAAATAATGTACAATGGGCCATGCTCAAATTTTTTTTATTCCTGATTTCGTTCATTTCGCGAGTATTTTTTAATTTTATTTTGTTATTGAATTTTTCAATGTTTACTTGGAAGATATCACTACAATCATTTTCTATGGGCTTTATAGGACTTCAAAATAAGTCTTGTCCCAACAAGGAAGAAAAATATCGACTATGTATATATTTAATGCAAATATTTTATAATTATATGTATTTAATTCAGTTTATTGTATAAAATATATTTCAGAAGTAGCTGAGGGGTTCGAACTGCCTGGCACCAGGAGACATTTTTAAGTTCAGAGCCATTCTTTCCTTTGCTTCCTACTCATTTTTTTTCTTTTTCTGATGTTTTTTATCTGTTCAATAGAGCTCGGATTTCTCTTTCAAACATAAAATGGCTCATGGTAAATCGGTGTTCCTCGATGTTCTATTCTTATCCCACTTATTACATTTTATATTCATACACGACATACCAAAGTCATATGTGATTGTAGTATTGGTAGTACTAATTTCCATAACTGGACGGAAAATAAAACTTAAATACGATTTATAATATTACATCACATCCACATTAAGTCATTATGTATTTATTTCTGAATAACTTTTTTTAGCAGATGCGTAAATATATGATAGTCTATTAAATAATTTTGGCCATAGCTGCTTTGGCTAAATATACGCCCATTAGGAATAGGGGTGGATTAGTATGTATTAATCTGGTACTTCGTCACAGATACAAATAGCATATACACTAACATGTGACAAAGGTGAAAATCATAGTCACTTGTTCATTGTTAGGCACTTAATTAATAATTAGTTCTTTTATTTTATTACTTCTTTAATTGCCTCAGGTAGAGAATGTAGGCTAATAGGTCGAGAAAAAAAAATAAAAAAAAGATTTCGAGATCTATCTTTTAAATGCTTCGAGATGCTTCATTGTATCTTCATTAAAAAAAAATACTATTTAATATAAAGAAGAATCTCTTTTTCTCTTGAAGTACTGAGCTGCTTGGCTTCTCTCAGGGATTTATATTCTAGAAATGTTGTAGTGGCGTAGATGCTGGTCGAAACATTGATAGTACTTTGATAGCGCTCTCACGCCCCGCACATCATTTCTGTTGAAGGGAAACGTGTATGAACATTGTGAAAAAAAAATGTAAGTTCATTTTTATATAGTTCGGTTGCTATATAAACTTGCATCTACAGTTTTTGTGGTGGAAAATGTTCATCCTTAAAAATAGTCGTTTCTTTTTTACCATAGAGACTCATTAAAATTCATATTTATCTTATGATAACTAATAATGTGGTCCTTAATTTACAGCGCTGCTTTATTTTTTACTAAATTAATACAATTCATATTTTTGAAATAGCTGTAATATTTTTAACAGCAAAGATGCTATTGTTTTAAATATTAATCCGACAATCGTCATCTAACGGAAGCATAAATTATAAAAGGGCGTTTAGCTCTTGCACGATTACTGATGAAGACGGTCATAACAACTATATTGTACATTAATGAACAATGAACTCGTAATTTAAATAGTACATCCATAAAAATATTGATATTAAATAAAATAATGAAATAAGATGTCGATTAAGCATCTTAACTGTGTGAATTAAAAAAAAAAAAGTATTGTATTTTTATATTGTTTGTTAAAACGCAGAGAAGGAATTTGTATAAAGTAAACTTATTTGTTTAAAATTCACAGGAATCAAAATTTTCGTGAAGGTATCACCAAGTTCTTAAGCTATATTTCAAGTTCAAAAACAAATATTTCTACTGCCAAACTTTTGGAATTTTGAACCATCTTACATACGTTTACGTTTTTTTATAAAGCATCTCTTATTGTTTTGTATAAAAGTTCGTATCGAAGATTTGCAGAATTTCTATGATATATTGTGAATAATTTTTTTTTCGTTATTCAATGAATTTGTTGCATCTTTAAGGATTTATTTTAAAGTAAGATTTGTGTCGTGATTTTTTTTTTTTAATGCGAAATTGGCAAACCGTAAAAAGATTCAATAAAAAAACAAGTGATCCACTATTGGTGGGCAGGTCTTAATCGTTTATAACCTTATTGCCCATTTTGTGCAGAATAAAACTCAATTAAAATATTCCATTTCATTTAATTTTAATTGCAAGATCATTCAACTGTTGTCTAGAAATTGAAAAACAATTTATTACTAAGCATTGTTTATTATTGCAGAATGAAAATATAAATATGTATTGACAAAAAAATTTTTAAATATTTTGTCGATATCTTGCATTTTAGCTGCGTTTCAAGTTTATTCTGTCAAATAAATAGAATTATTAAATCTTCTGAATTTATGGAAAATCAAAAGAAATGTTCTATGTTTAAAATTTCTTTAATTCCATAATTTTTTTTTACTTGGTAAAAAAAGACAAAAAGCATGTCCTGCTTATTTAATTTTTATTGAGGTCTGGTTGCTTGGTCAGAAGTTCGACTTACGTGAGTTGAAGACTTCGGTCTCGAAATAAACTGGCTTCAGAATAATGTAAGCTACAGGATAAAATTAACTCAGAACCAGTTACTCCTAGCCTCATAGGCATTTTGTTAAGTTTCGAAAAAGCAAGCATGACTATATCCATCCATGATATATCCAAAACTTAAACTAAATTTCAGTGGACAGTGCAATGACGTTAAATATATTAAACTAAAAGGTAATAGGTTTTTTTTTACGTAAAAAGTGATACATTTTTTTTGGGGGGGAAGGGGTTATAGTTTATATTATTTATTAAATAAATAAATCAGTCCCATAAAAATCTATTAAGCCTTTGGTGGCACTGATAAAACTACCCTATTTTCGATCTTGGAGGACAGTGTTGTCACCTCCATGTGCTTACTTAGTTTCTGATTAATGTCAGGTGGTCATATTTTTTAATGTTGTAGTTGAACCAGGAAGCGTTTTTAATACCAAGATTCATCCCCTGACTAAGCCTTCTAACTTCCTGTCGAATGAAAATTCAGGGTCGGTTGCTAAGTCAAAGGTTCATGTTCTCTTGGATTTAACCTAGCGAACTGAAGAACTTCACTATTTCGAGGAAAAAATCAAATATTTTGTTAATCTGTTTAGGCTCGGTGTAAATTAGTCCTATAGTAGTTTTATTCTTTAGCTTTACCTATCTCTAGACCACTTTATTCCAAGAAAAGCGGAAAGGTTAGAATGATTTGCCAACGAGGCTTCCTCTTTCCCAATTTATAAAATAGTAATTATAACTTTTAAATTTGAGCTGTATAAGAGATGAATGTAAATATTTATTTTAATTTTGAATTGAATATTTTATTTCAATTCATATATATATATATATATATATATATATATATATATATATATATATATATATATATATATATATATATATATATACTCATTTATATATATATATCTTTCTTCATATATATATATATATATATATATATATATATATATATGTATATATTCATATATTATCATCATATATATTCATATATATATATATATATATATATATATATATATATATATATATATATATATATATATTCTTCATATATATATCTTTCCCCACGTAACGTTCCATGATTTTACTGCTTGACGACAAGTTTTGGAACGCAGGATGGACAGGAAATATCCTAGTATTGAGAAAGGGCGGTATAGAGAGGCTATCAGAGTGACCATCAGTGAAGAGTAAAAATTCCCCGGGGTCCAAGGTAGGGCTAAGGAAAGGTGTGAATGGAGCCCATTGAACATGGTCCATCAATCACTATCCCAAAATTAATTCCCTCGCCCTTCCCTTAACTAATGAGCCTTCTTTCCCCCCTCCTCATCCTTTTGTGCCACTCCTATCGTATCCACTTCGATAATTAGTGGTTAAATGTAAATATATCAATTTATCTTTACCCAGTTTTCCCGGGTTAATAATTTAAAAACCTAAATAAAAATGAAGAGGTTGTTTTAGGATCATCACTCTATATATTGATTAGAAACTAGGAACGCGTTGGATTTATAAGTGAGGCACCTCTACGC
Source organism: Rhaphigaster nebulosa (assembly GCA_948150685.1). Taxonomy (NCBI): domain Eukaryota; kingdom Metazoa; phylum Arthropoda; class Insecta; order Hemiptera; family Pentatomidae; genus Rhaphigaster; species Rhaphigaster nebulosa. The sequence goes on along the minus strand of OX411306.1, from coordinate 51,387,874 downwards.
CAATAACTGTACAAAGAGGAAGTTCTATTATTGGCATGCATACCAGTTTAAGTTATCAAGAGATTTTATGTTTTATTTAATCTTGATATCATCTATTTTCACTAGAACAGGCATTAAATTATGCGAAGCTCGGCGGTGTATTTCTTGTTGAGACCCCCAAATCCGAAGGTAGTCTTTATCCAAGCACAATGAGTGCACTGGTATAAATGACGAATTTTGATATATTAATGGAAATAAGCACTAAGTAGGAAGGTGACTGTCGAATAATTATGTGCTGTGGAATGGGAAGCAATGTTGTATTGTAATTGGCAAGCGCTTCGTTTCAATGGGTAAGCACATTTCTAAAAACTTAAAGCTTCTCGTTTGGGGGAATTAGTTCTGCTCTTTGAACTTTTTCTGAGTGGTTGGGCTTTTGACTCCGAACTTTGGATTCATTATTTTTAAAATGTAAAAGTCCTCCCATTCATCAACCGAAACCGAAGTAATTGCTCAACATTTCACAAATGTAGAAACTCATTTCTGAATAACGTTTCCATTGATGTACCATCTGACTAAGATCCTATCCTTAGTCTTACAGGTTATTTATATTTTAATTTATTTTTTAGATCATTTAATATTTTTTCCTACATAATATTTTTTTTTTTTTCACTTTCCATTTTATTTCTCTTCTTTTTTTTCTTCCTCTTACATTCTATAGTATTTTTTAATAATTAAAATATCTCATACTTATACCAAAATTGATTTGGCACTGGAATAATAGGAATTTGAATTTCAACTCCTACTGAATCGATTCCCTCAGAAACGACCTAACGATTGTAATTTTCTTACTGTTTGAATAGTTTGGCTTAATATTCACAAATATTCATAATAACGCATGAAATACGTAAGCATACACTTATAATGGCATAAACATAATATTTACTTTGGTATGTGTGAAAGGAAAATTAAATTAACAATTTTGTAGAAGATTGGGAAAGTGGAAGTCTGCTTCTCTTCCCTCTACCCTCTCAGCTCTGCATTCCTCGAGTTGATTAACCCATTTCCCCGGAGAAGTGCGGATTAAGCTGACAAAGGGGGGAAAAATAAGATTCTTATGAAATGTAAAAACTGAAATGATTAAAAATATTTGTCGCAATGGTTTTAGGCTCTTGTATAAAATTTATGCTGCTATAACTACTCACTCTATCAATAGTGGTTTATCCCTGTCTTTACTTTTTGATGAGAACTAGATCAAGGGCTTGCATTTCACTTTGGAAACGTTAATATTTTATTTCATCTCAAGAGGAAGAGAAGAGAGGGTTGTAATGGTGAAGCTATCCCCTAAGTGAAGCGGAGGGAAAAAAGTGGAGTTCATCCTGTGGCGATAGGTAAGTTTGATGGGGAAGAGCGAGGAACTAAACCGCAAGAGTGAGTTAAAGAAGAAGAAAAACAAGTCGAAGAAAAAGTAATAGTACACCGTAGGAGGGAGAAAGCTTCTCCAGCTCTAGATAAATTTTACTGGGCCTCTTTAGACTGCTATTCTTTTCTAATCTGTGGTTTAATCGTTTTATATTGCATATTGAGGTTATTATGGTCCGGATTTAAATTTCCTAAAAAAACTGGAGACTTTATAATAATTTTTACTAAAAAGAAACAAAATATTGATTTAAAATGAAGAAATATTTATACCATATACGGTAAAACCTTACTTTATAGCTGTAACCCTATTGGATATATTGTCCTATGTATATTGTATTCCTTTTTTTTATGTATATAAATTGATGTATGTATATATATATATATATATATATATATATATATATATATATATATATATATATATATATATATATATATATGATTAATTATTAAACAATTTTTTCATCTTTACGCCTTAAATAATATTGGTAATTTAAAAAAAATAATCTGTACCACTATACATTTGGTAAGAGGGTACTGTTTTTCGACGAGAGATTATACAATAAGGGGATGTGTTCAGCATTTACGCCCACCCGCCAGGGTTCTTCCCAACCCCGATTAAGAATATCCACTTCATGAAGCCTGAGTATACCCCAGGAGCATTTCCCGACAGAACAAAGAATCAGTCGATCCACAGCTGATAAAACAGAAGAAATAAATTCTTATAACAGGGAGGAGTATCCGTGTTTGTTAGGGAGGAGAGGAAAAATGCATTTAATCAGTCTTTTTGTAGGTATTAATTTTGTTGAATTAAAACCTCTATTGCTGTTTACATACAATATACGCCTTAAATAATAATAATTTTTTTGTTTCGTATTTATCATTTGGATTAATTTGTCCTATCAATTTTGGTGAGGATGGTTAAGTAAAAGCCCTAGAACTTAAGTCAAAAGACTCGTATAATAATGAAAACTGAATGTAAGGTTACATCTGTTGTTTAATAATATACAGCAACAAGCACTCTGCCCCATGCGGAAAATGTGGCCTGACATACATAACGGTAGGATTCTAAGTACAGTTTCAATTAAACGATTTTATTTTTTTATATTTGACCGTTTAGCGAGAAAGATGGTGAATTTGAGAACGGATAATCTAGAATCCACTGTACTATTCACAGGGATCCCAAGGTCAATCCTGGAGATACATTGCCTATGTGGGATTATACCTCCGAAAGTGGGACGTCTGAGGTCACGTTAGGTGAGAAGTGCATTCAAGTAGACACAGAGATGACTGGACACTTAAACAAAACCTGGTGAATCTATTAGAGTATCATTGTATTGTTGTTTTTGTACGAGAAGAAGAGATTGCAAGCATCTGTTGATAAAGATAGTGCGGTCGGACAGATGAGTGCCTTTGTTGAGCTAATGGCTCCATTAACGAACCGGCATGCATCATCGTAATGCCAGAACAGGGTCGTTAGCATAATCCTCCAAATACACTAAATCCGCCTATTACATACACGTCACTGCCCCTTTCCCCTCCTCTGTATCGTAGAATAATCTATTAATATATATTTAATCAGAAAGATTGATTCATTCGCCTATCATTTATACTATTAATTACACGCTGGTCTGTTTCCCACGATTGAACGATTCGTGCCTTGCACGGATGAGTATATAAAAACATTTTAATTCGCTTTGGTTATCATCCGTGTTGTATATGCACGATTGAATTTTACATTATTTACCGGCGGTGTTTATTGAAGCGATAATTTTAACTTGTACCAGAAATTATCGATTTTAGGTGAAATACCCAAGAGTTGTGCATGCTTTACTCGCATGGAAGAGAGTTCATTTGGGGGATGAAGGTAGCTTTTTCAAAACCTCAATCCCAGTGATGTTTCTCTTATCAAAGATGTATTACGCGAAATTCGACCAAACTTTAAATAAAGTGAATAACTATATTTTACTCATAACAATTGTGATGTAATAATACACATGACGATGTGATTACAACTTATGTAAATCTCCTAGCATATTAGCTCCACTATTGATATAAATTGCCCATTATATAAAATTCGTATGTTTTCTCTCTACTTGCGTAATGATGAACTATTAACTATACGAACGTGTAACTTAAGTTATTATAGTTAGAAAGAGAGAGAGACTGAGAGAGAGAGAGAGAGAGAGAGAGAGAGAGAGAGAGAGAGAGAGAGAGAGTGATTTTCTATCGAAATAAAAAAAAATAGTTATTTTTTACGGAAAATAATTTAGTTATTAAGACATAGGTATATTTATTTTATTTTTAATTAGACATTACTGTTACTGCTTGAGATTTTGAATCTTGGATTTCACAGGTTTTCTAAAGTATTTATATGTCTAGAACTTCTCTATAGCTATATTATTATATTTAATTCATATAATTTTATATGAATAAAAGCATTTCCAAAGACCGAATCGGGCATCGAAAAGTTAGATTCCCGCTGGAGGGAAAATAAAACCACTTCATGCAACCTCCGAATATTAAATTTCCACTTCCTAACTCTGGGTGGGAAATTGTGGCAATTCATACGGACCCCTCAGCACGCTATTGTGTACAAACAGTAAAAATATTATGGTGGTTCTGTTGGTTTATTAAATTTCGTTCCATGTTCAATTTTTCGCTCGGTTCCTATACCTTTAGTTGGGAAAGTTCTTGAATGTAACTTCTCTTTTAATATTGTTGCCGAATCAAAGCCGATGTATAAGAGTATATATGAATGTTTTTGTAATTACTATGCCTAGAATCACCTCCTATTTTTTTGGAAGGGAAAAGGAAACTGAAAATACCGTAAAAGTAAAAACATTAATACATTCATTAGAAATAAATCTTTAGTTTTATGAATTGTTATTTTTCAAATAAAAACAGAATCTTCTGTGTTTTAAAGTCAATATTTTCTAATCCTCTCTACAGCATATTAGGCTTATTGCAACTATTTTAGCAATTAATTTTTTTTTTACTATTATTCCTTTATGAGGTATTATAAATATTAACTATTTTTATAACGTATAACTACAGCATGAAGTCAAAGCCACAAATATGTCTCGAGAGTTCGCTAAGTTGAAGGTACACAGAATTGTAAAGACATCAATTCTAAAATGTTGATTAAGGGAATCCGAATGGATCTTTCAACTTCTTTTCTACAGCTGTGTAGGCTTTTATCCACCGTTAGGATTATTTTTGTAATTTTTGCGGTAAATGGAACCTTCAGAATCTATTCTTCAAAATACTTTGTGATTTATATTTCTCCTAGAGAGTTTTCTAGTTTTTAACTGCTAGTCCGCAATCTCTCAGCAATGCAGGCCTGTTGGGGTAAGAGTAGACATCTGTTGTGGAACCCTTGTGTGTTATGTGTGTGTGTGTGTGTGTGTGTGTGTGTGTTTGTGTTTGTGGTGCAAGACCCCCAAGGTTTTTCTGTTTTTCAACGAAAAATCCTTGGTCCGTCTACAACATCTGTTCCTGCATATTGACTCATCGGGTTTACTTGCGGTTCTAAAACAACGGGTCTGCACCCTTTGAGAACGGTTCGGGCTTTCACATGATTAATTTTCTTCCTTTATTATGTTTTTCAAGGAACCCATTTACTTCGTTTGCTTTTAGTAAGATGAATTTTTATCTGACATTAAATTTTATCTCTTTTTTTTTAAACTGAATTAATTTTGAAAATGAAAAATGTTTTTGGTATTGTATTTTTTATTTTACTGACGGAAGTATCGTATTGCTATGATTTTTCTCTCAGACATCTAACCTACCTTACTTCAAACATGGAATTAAGTCAAATCTGCCATCGATCTATGTACTACCTAGAACTTCGTAAATCCCATCACGGCTAAACCTAGTATTATCAAATTTTAATTTTATTAGCAGGTACTTACAACTTAACTTAAAACTTTCACCAGTAGGTATTTACGTTCGTTATTTATGTACAATACCATGCAACTCCAATCCGCCTAACTCTTACCATGTCCGATTTTATAGGTGGAATTATTTATCCAATGCAAAACTCAGCAGGGTAGTTTTCATCCCACTAACTTAGTTGTAGTCATATAATGCACCAATATACAATGCTAAGGTGTGAACAATCTACGCTTCTTTTTTTTACATTTGGATTCCAAAACTATTTTATGAACAGAAAATTATTTATTAAATCTTTCTAATTCTCTGTAGATTTAAGTCGTTATCTTTCCGAGTAATATGTGAATTTAAATAAAAATTGCAATAGAATTGTTTATCTCAATAAATCAAATAATTGTTGATCTTATAAATACTTTATTTTACAGTTGTGACTTGTTTAATTTAAGTGGATCATCATCTTATCCTGAGGTAATTTTAAGACCCTTACTACGAGGGGCTTGATCATCCAATTAACTTGTACTTAATCTGAGGATATTACATAGTTTGTTATTCCATTATAGCACGTGAGAGTTGTGTAATACCTTATTGATGGTAAATTACGTATTAGCAAGTGGTTCAGCAACTAAACGAAGATGGAATAGGGATACACTTTTTATTATCCTGTACTATACTTACTATCTATGTAATAAGCTCTTTCATACAATTAAAATCATAATGCATTTAATTTAGAAAATGTTGATACATTTAAAAGTGGTCAATATATCCAATAAGATGTCCCTAGACATTCGTCTGATTTTAATTACTTCAAAAATTTAGCTGTTGTACCGTAGTAATTATTTGTTTTAATTTTAACAACAATTACTGGAAAAAAATAATAAATGTCGCCAATAAAAGCCAGCGGAATCGGAGATTGTTGGTAAGTCCATTTGCGGTTCTCGCTCTGTAATACAAGCGGAGCCAAAGGGCTTAATCCATTTCGTTTAATGAATCTACTTTTAATGAAAATTCTTGGCAACCGAAAATAATTTATGAAACCTCAAAGCACTTGCTAAAGACGTGGAGCACTGTTTTCTTCCTACTTCTTTACTTTTGACCATTTAGTAGCAAGCGTTTGATATCTCTGAGGGTTTAATTAAACCACCTACCAGCCGAAACATTAGCCGTTTATAGGATATTCCATTTAATTGTTTTATATATAATTCTATCAGTAAACAGGTCAGGGCAACTAACTCTTGTCGACGGTTATAATGACCAATGCTCTAATAATGTTTTGATATAATCGTAAAAATTATGGTACCATCATTAATGTGGTACCATCATGATAATAAGACGTTATATTATTATGGTCATCAGTATTCAATGTGAAAAAAAATATAAAGTCGCGAAACCTGTAAGCATTGGACATAATTGTTTCTTATAATGGATATTTTATCAATAATATTATAACAATATTTTTTATAATGGAATGTGGGAGAGGCGCAAAAAAATAAATAAAAAGAAATTTAAAAAGAAAATATATTTTTTGTTTTATCAATTACACATATAAAACAAAAATAGAACGAGTGATATAAAATTAAAACATCAATATAAATTCTCTATTCTGCCAAATCTCAAGAAAATCGGTCCAATAGACCGAGGGCGGATGGACAGATTTTTATTATTCGGTATTTGAATTCTATTTATCTTAAAAGTAAAATCTAAAATTTTGATGAGGGTTTAAAAAATTTTTTCTTGGTCGATTTCAAAGGTTCATTATTCTAAATAGGACACCAAAATTTAAATTTCCTGCTTTCCCAAGGGGAATCGGAACATGGTTCATATGAACTTTTTTGTTGCTCTTGTTGTGCAAAATCCGCACCTGAAGTGTCCTGGTTTTTATCATGTACACCCTGTATAAATAAATAATTGTGTAAGAACTATTTTTCCTATGTACCATGTAAAATGTAACTACGAATACTTGCCATATACTAAAATTTTGCGCAGTTCAATTCTATAAATTTTACAAATTTATATAATTAATCTAATTGCAATACTTTAGGATTTATTGGCTATAAACCTAAAAATATACGGCGGCCATTTAAAAATCAGCCTACTTAAAGCCTACGCACCTCTCGGGAGTGGTAGACTTTTCATCATAGTTTTTTCATATATTTTTACATGAGAATCCATTAATAAACATCAAATTTTCTTATCCAAAAGACAAAAGATTGTCCAATAGGGGGCAAGGTGAGACACTTAATGGGATAGTTTTCGATGCGGTACTAGTACCCAAATGTGGGCCAGTCACACCCAATTTGAGACGTATGGTCATTTTAATATAACTTCAGCTGTTGACCGTGGTTTCGTTCGTGTAGTCTTCAATTTAATTTAATGATTTATTTAGTATGAGTACCCAGCTTTCCTTGTAATACCATTAAAAGAATAAAAGTGTTTATTTATTTATTATTTCTGTAAGTGATTTTATACTAAAACTTATGTTTTTCCCTCTGGTGCGTATACGAATAAATCAGAAGGTTTTCTGCAGCGTAAGGAGACTACATTCGAGCCTGTAGCTGTCTTAAAATGAATGGGCTTTGGAAATTTAGTCCAGGCACTCGCAGCGATTGTCCATGGCGCTTTGTTGATGGTCATAGCAAATCCAAGTCGCATCATAAGTTGCAAAGATTTGGATCTGAATGGCTTATCTGTCGGAATCACTGGTGTGGAAACAGTTCATCATTTCGAAAGCAATTTATAACACGACGATACAAAAAAATATTTTATTATTAGATTTGTTCATGTGTTCCAAAATAATAAGCTCAGTATATATAATTGCTGTTGAGAATAGCTGAAGCCAAGTTATCAAAAAGTTTAAAAATGTTCTTTGGAGATTGGAGATTTTGGCCGGCTATAGGCGTTTTTAAGGGTTCTTTGAGACGTTTTCTTCAAAGTTGCGGCACTCTTTCTAGACCGGAAGCAACAGCCCTTTCTGGAAAATTGGAAACTGGAAAAATTGTTATTTATATAACTTCAACCAACCGTTTGAGGTTCGAGGCAATTTCAAGAAACGAAGATGAGAGATACCTTTAAACCTGAACCACCTGACATTTTCAAAAAGTATAATAATAACGGTAAGCCTCTTATCTAGATGAAGACAGATCTTTTAAGGAGTGTAGTCCCTTCAAAGTCTGCAAGTTTATGAAAAGTTACGCACCGCAGACATATGTAAAATTTACAAAAAATGGAAAATTTGTTTTAGAAGTAATCAACGAAAGAAATTTCATCAATTTGTCTAATATTAAATCTTAAGAAAACTATCCGATAAAATTCGAATCACACGGATTTTTAAACTACTGGTAGTAGGTATCTACAACTTTTTTGGTGCGCGTGTTCTCTCTAAGTAATTATCTCTGATGTAACATAATTGTATTAATCTACGATTTATGGCTTTTTTTTTTTAAAGAAAAAATTCTTGTATAGGGGTTTTGAATCGTATACCCTTCCTTAAACTCTCAGCTTCTAAAAAAATAATCTTCAATGTTGAAAATAGGTTATAACCCTAGTGGGATTATAGAAGTTAAATGTTTACGTCTTGAAAGATTTTGCATTTTCGATTACAAAATGAATAATTAGCTTACCCATCAAAATTGAAGAACTGCTCTGATTTTTTTTTTAATCAATTCACTAATTATTAAATCCTTAATTTTATTTAACATTTCATGTGATCACAATTAGACATATTGCAAAGTTTCCATATTTTTCCGGACCGTGTTTTCTTCAGTCAACAATATTCTTAGCGTTATACCATAGCTTGTTGGGCGAACAGATCACAAGAGAATCTTTTATCTTAGAAATTCTTGTGATAAACTCGTTAATTAGGTTGTATTTCGTTGGAATATTTGGCCTCATTGTTCTTAACCTTGTTACAGGGAGTGCTTTTACAAAAGACCTATTGTTTGTATCTTTTTTTTCAAATGATCATAAAACCATTCATTCCATGTATTTACTTTTTTTATAATCTATTCTCTTATAATTTTCTCGAATGAATGGGCTTGGAGAGCATCCGTAGTTCATAACTCAAGAGAGGGGGAGGCCGATAGTGCAATTGAGACTTTTTTTTATATTGTTGCCCTATTTAACTTTTTCTCTGCCACGTTCTAGTTTAGAAAGATTCAAATATAAATATTCTAATTGTTGTACTCTAATATTTTTATAATTTACAGGCCTTCCTCTAAATGTTTTCGTTCTTGCAGACAAACTCCCGCGGCCCATGACCAGTGAGGGCGAAAATACCGATGTGACCAACATACCTTCATAAAATCATCAATGTTTTTTATTTTTTTTTTCTTTAAAAGTATCTAACTTAGGAATTTTCTTACAATTGATTTTTAAAATTTAAAACATCAAACAAATTTTAACATTATACTATCGCCTGTATTTATAATTATCTGTAAACGAAATAAAACAATTTTTTATTATTATTAATTATTCACAAAATTAAACCAAATTCCAGACTTTTTTTTTTGTTGTTTTTGTATTTATAGTCAGTTTGAACTTGCTCCTATTTAATATATATTTTTGTATTGATTGGTTCTTAGAATTTTTGAAAGATTTGTCGCTACTGCCTAGTTGGAGAAGTTGAAGGTCGCATTCATATTGCTTTATTAATAAAATAGTTTTCTTGTTTCGGTTTTGTAAATAATTGATAGAACTAAAGAAGACCCTTATGCCTTTACAAACTAGTGATGTATGCTATTCCTGTAGCGTAAACATATTAAATTCACGCTGTATACATATTAAAAACATACATTATAAACACGCTGCAACCTACGTTCATACGAAAGAAATAGCTATTATTGTAAATCATACTTATATTGCACCATTATTGTAAAATAACAATTCATGCAATTATAAAGATAAGCAGTGAAAGCTAATTTTCAAGCGGGGCATATCGTCCCTCCCACACCCAACAGCAAAAGTGGGATTTTCATATTCGTCACTTTAAACCATTCTAGTTTAGGCACGCATTGTGGCAGTCTTAAATTCCTAATCTCCAAAAGACACATGACGTCAATACTTAAGGATTAATTAATTAATTCAAGAACTTGTCTCAATACATGCCTCAACTAGGATGTTTTAAATTGACGAATATGAAAATCCCATTTTCGCATATTAGTTACTTTGGCATGGGAAGGACGATGTCTGTATCGTATAATATATTAGGTGGTTCTGAATACACAAACTTGTGTTACGTTGATTCAATGGTCGATGAACATCTAGCAAATTATATTGTAAATTTTACGATGTAATCAAAATTAACTTCGGCGGACCGGATCGGAGATCAACAGCCCGCGAGCATCTGGAGACACTTGTTCTAGACTAGGGATCTCTTACAAAAGATAAAGCAAAATTAAAAAGAAAAAGTTAAATTAAATTTTTATAAATAAATTTTTTATTTTTTTATTTTACAATATTTTTTTTATTGTCTGCGAACAATACTGGAAAAAATGGAAGCCTCACGGATGCTAGCATATAGACCATAACGGTATTTCACTTCAAAGACAAAATAAGGGCTCTGCATCTCTCAATTACATTTACATGGTTCAAACTTCACTCGACAATCATTTTTTACTATGGTGAGTTGCAATATTTTCCATACGCTTCTTTTTAATTTAAAATATTATTTAAACTTATATTATACTTATACCATTTTTTCAGTTAGTTATGGTATTAACAATGAACATCGTTCATAATTAAATAAATGATGTTGGATAATATGTAGTACGGTTTTATAGCGTCTAAAGGAGATTCTGCAGCGGCATTATTGTGCGTGCGTAGCCAATTTCACCTGGAGGCCTAGTATCTTAAAATGATTGAACATATAGCCCCGATATGAATACATTTTCCTTCGATAAGGGTTAATGCAGAAGATCCTGTTTGCAGTTTGCATTCGAATCCTCGCCCGCTATAGCAACATAACGAGCTGTTTGCCCGATAAAACTGGCCCGCCCTGTAGCTATGAATATCATGCGAGTGAGATGCCGGGAAAACAGTTTCTGCTAGTCTTGCCAACCTATCTGCAAACAGTCCCCTTACCAGATAACAGGACCTTTAGCCCTATCTAAATCCTACTTATTGGAACATCTACGAGCCTAAATTTTAAGACCCTTTTCTCAGTTTAGCTCCTTTGCTTGACTAGATTCTATTTTATAAATATGTTAATTAAAATTGCTGAGTATGTTTATTATTAATCAATTAAAATCTTCACTGTCCAGTAACTGAAGCAGTCAATATAACCCTTATTTATTACGATTATTTATCTCACTGAACATAATAGAGGATAAATTTTATAAAGTGAATAGAATAAAAAAGGCGGAATTTGGTTGCGCCAGGTTCACCGAAGTTTTTTCGACGTTTATCGGATTTTGTTTTTTCTTAGAGAGTTAATTCTTTTTTTTTTCTTTCATGCTTCTGTTTGCTCCCCGTAGATACGTTGTCGTTGACGCACATATAAACCTGGACTTTTATGGATATCATATGATTCTAATTGAACTGATGTTTTGAACAATAATTTTGAACTTGAACATAATAGAGGATAAATTTTATAAAGTGAATAGAATAAAAAAGGCGGAATCGTTATACCCACTATGAACAAATTTGTTCTTATTTATAGTGTTTTTATATAGACGATCAATAGATCTTGACGAGTGCCGTCGATTAAAATTCAAATGGATATCTTAGCTTGACCGTAACATAAGTTATATCACGCGGAAGTTAATTAAGTTGGCAAAACCAACTCAGAATGGAGGTGCGCTTCCCTCTGCCGCGTGTTCCTACTTACTGTAACAAATTATTCGATCATTTGGCTATCGAGTGGTGCAAAGGGTTTTCGGAATACATTCGGAGCTTTAATGCCAAACTGAATTTGTTACCATTGGGTATTTACACTACGATAGATAATTTATTGACATATACTCGTAAAAAAAAAAGTTTCAAATAATTTATTTCTTCTTAACGTTTAAGTATTCTAATTTAACTAAAATTGCCAATTCAATGTTTCGTTATCCAAGCAAAATTCAAGTTCCCATTTAGTAGAAAAATATTCGGCGATCGACAATACCAAATTTAGTTTTATATAATCATTTTTATAACTTTATTTGATCCACACTTTTTGTACTGGCTGGTGTTTTCTTGCTGTATTGTTGTCTCCCGTCACTTTATAAAGTTTCATTCATTAAGGAACACCCATTATATTTTTAGTTCCACTCAGCATTGAATGTACGACTATGAAATCTATCCTATTTGGTCTTTTCTTTTTTTTAATAAGATCATATAAAATCAAACATTTAGTTACCTTTTTTGCTAATTGCTCCTAAAATTTAACTTGATGTCTTCTTGTTAAAATAATGTTATCATATTGTTCTTTTATATTGTTTGCATTTAAAGGGAAAAAAAGGATGGAAAATAAGTTGAGTCGGCATTTCTTTGTTTTGGTTAAATTCGTCAAAGCCTACCAAATACAAAGCAACAATTACCAATATCAGTTAGTCACACGATGTTACATGCAGCTGGTACTGTAACTACAATCATTATCTCGGTTATCCGCTTCTGCTTCTTGTTTATCTAAAAACGCGATTCAGTTATTCCCTTATACGGAAGTGTTCTATAACGTGCTACTTAACGAACAGTTTCAAATCAGTTTCTATATTTTCAATTCCATTCAGTATTTAGAAAAAACGATTTTTTTATTAACACAACTGTTGTAATGTTGGCTGAGCTATCATTCTGTTCTAAGCAACTCAAATAATACTCTCGGTATCAAGCATTGGATTTGTTATATACTCAAGTTGTTAAGCTTTCATAAGGAGTATAAAGCAGCGAGCATAGAATTAACTCTGTGATATGAGTGAAGGACTTGGTGTAAAGGGCTTACAACAGACAGAATATTATTAAAAACTTGGGTTGTTTTTTTATTATTAACCTCTTCAAGTACTCCAGCTTGGAAGGACACGTTTATCCTCCAGATTATCAATCTATTTTAAATAGAGCGATAAGGTAGAGATTATTGTGCGGGTCCCGCCCTCAGACCCTACAATAGAAAGGGTATCCTTTCTTACTCGAGCGTATCGGAGTGGCGCTCAAACACGCTCAGCCACTTAGCCCTCCAAAATGCCAAGGCTGTGATAATAATCATACGAATAAATGTGAATAGTATTTCCGTTATGGTTTTGAGTCCTTTAGATATATAAAACAAGGTATTTGACTTATTGCTAATCATGTTTTCATCAAAGTCTTATTTGAATATTAAATGTTAATACAATTATAGTTTAATTATTTTTAATAATAATTATTATTAGAATAATAATAATATTGACATCGATTATATATTTGATAATAAGGACAAAGTTGATACATAAAAATTAATTATTTTTTTTATTAGATTAAAATTTTTATTATCAGTAATCTATTATTAATTGGGATAATAATTATTCTAACCTTGCTTCCTTTTCAATTTCCAATAATCCTCCTAGGCACCTGAAAAGAAGATAGCCTTTTAGAAGATCTTCTAATATACAGGGTATCACAGATTACCTGTCATCCCATTTAAATTATATAACGAAATTTGGAGGATCTCGATTATTGGGGTAAGCAAAACTTAAAATAACCGTTTCAAGGATTAAAATGAAGCTTATTTTTTCTTGCATCGCTGTTAATTCTAATGTTGTTGTTATTGGTATCTTTTTGATCCTAATACTATACTGAATCATTTAGTAAACATAATGCCTAGAGAGAGGCTCAGAGGTGAGGCTTAGTACTTGTTTGGCATTATTTCAATAAAGATGACGCTGAGAAATTCTCCGACATAACTGGAAAAGGAAATTTCCAGCCGCCAAAACCACGCGTTTGATACGGAAAGTTGAAGAGGAACCTAACCTCAATAAGCGGACTGTGAGAAGGTGGTTCGCCAAATTTGATAGTGGCGATATAAGCATGGAAATCAGCCGGGTTCAAGGCGAAAGCCTGTTGTGGACAGCGAGACTCTGCGACACGCTATCGAAGATGATCCCACAAAAAGTGCTCGGCAGCTATCCTCCGAACTAGTTTGTCACAGTCAAATGTGAATCGTAACTTAGCAAATAGGTAAAGAGAAGAGAGCATGTAAAGAAGTTCCACATGAGCTCATCTTGCAGCAAGCCGAACGTCGCTTCAAAACATGCCGTTTGCTCCTTTAAAATCGAACTGGTGAACGTTTCTTTAAGAGGATCGTCACCTGCGGCGAGAAATGGAAATACTGGCGCAATACTAGCACATCTGGACAGACGCCTGCTCTACCGGTCGCATGGCGAAATCACTTTGAAATAAAGACAATGGTGTCAGTTTTTTTGAATTTTTAAAGTATAATCCACTATGAGTTTGTTCAGAAAGGGCGTTCTATCGATTCCGAGCTTTATGAGGGACAGTTGTAACGAATGGACGAAGTTTTGGAGAGTCGATACCCGACGTTGGTGAATATGCAGAATGTTTTGCTGCTGCATAACGCCCGGTTACACATTTCGCGATACAGAAAGCAAAAATTTGTTGAAATGGATGCCATCGAACTTCTACCGCCCCAACCCTTCAGCCCTGAGCTTACGCCTTCGGACTTTTATCTTTTCCGAGCAATGACACTTTCTTAAGAGGGAAACATTTCAAACATTGGAGGAGGTAAAAATTGGAGTAGACAACTTTTTCCAGCCGAAATCCAAAGAGTGGTGCCTGCAGAGAATCGTAGAGCTGGCTTCTAGATGACAGCTAACCATAGAAAATAATGGACTGTATTTCGAAAGTTAGAAGAAATTTGATGTAAGAAAAAAGATAAACTCCATTTTTACTCTTGAAACGGTCATTTTTTTTACTCACCCCAATAGGTAGTCTGGAGTTAGTTTGAAGGGTATTATCGATTTTGTAGCCTTGGTAGGTGAGTATTCCTCCAGCGATTCTAACTCTGGAATACCTAGTGGGGTGGGGTAATAACTTTTTTGATTTGATATGCCCCGAGGGAGCTAATCGCAAAAAACGATTTTAATACAAAGTTCCAAATTTGTTTAAAGAACATAATTTTTTTGTTAGAGAACTATTGAAGTAAACGTTATAGAGAATTCGAATAACTTTGAAATGAGTCTGCTTTCATTCCCGTAAGCTGATAGGGACAATAATAAATCAGGGTTTTAGAAAAGCTTTGGTTATTTGTTTTACCATCCAATCATTCTAACAAATACAAATAATAATAATATTTTAATAATTTTTTTCTAATAAAACCTTTGCTGCTCTCTAATTTATTATTGCCACTTTAATACTAATAGATGTCTGAAATAAAATTCTTAAAATTTCATTTTTTATCAGAATCTATAAAAAAACATTACCCTATTCCATTTGTAGTTGTAGAGTTAGAGTCGCTGGAGAAATACTCCAGTACGTTACAAAGTCGCTCAAACTAACTACGCCTCAAACTAACTTTAGGTTACCCAATTGGGATCCCCCTAATTTCATTCTGATATTCTAAACATTCTAGAATTTAAATGGTGAGGCAAGTTATCTGTGACACCCTGCAAAACTGTTTTTGGAGTGCTACCAATAGATGGTAGTGTAATGGTCTTATCATTATACCATGGTTCATATTTACTTATTGTATTTTTTTTATTTTTAATACAGTTGTACATTTCAATAAAATAAAAAAATTCTTAATTATATTTGAGTGTTGTACATAAATCATCATAGTTGATTTAACGTTAATTTTGTCTGTCATTCTTTGTCAAATCTCAGATCCGCCCACTAAATAAAAATTAGATTCAATCTAAAAATTCGTTTCAGATCTTAAATGAAAGCCCCTTGTCTAATTTTGCTTATGATCTGTCTCATCATATAGAGTTTCTAAAAAATAAATTGTTTAAAAGTAGCGGAAAATTACAATGTGAAATAATATTTTTAGGATTTCCCCTAATTTGTAATGAAATTAAGATTATCTTATTATTCTGTTGTTTCGTGTATGTTTTTCTCTATGTTATCTAAAAAATATTTATTTCGTATTTTCATGAATAGTTTATACAAAAAGAAAACAATATATTGGTTCGTTTCTACACTTTGAATAAGAAAATACATAAGAACACATCCATTACTTGTTGATACGGTCAAGACTTACCAGTTGGTAAACAGTGCGGGAAAAGTATTGCTTTATTAATTATTACTTGATTACTCTGATAGGAAAAAAAAATAGTAAAATCTCCGAAATCATTTTTTCCCGCATGTTGAAGCAATCAACGAAACAAAAAAAAACACAACAAAAACCTGTTAAATGTTTTATTTTTTCACAGAAAGTAATTATTTTCTTCAAAACTCAATTCTAAATTAATCTTTTACACCTTAAGGAAATTAAATAAATTTTTCCCCCTCTATAGTTTTTTTTTTAAGTATAACCACTGCTCGTTTGAAATTATATATATTAAATTACTGTTTTCTGAAGTTCGTTAATATAGAAACCTTTCTCATTTTTATTTCTTCTAATAGTTAAGAAATCTGAGCTTTTTTTTTTTAGAATTTAATCAATGATAAATTCCATAAGAAGGATCAATCTTAGTAATTGATTTGCCACTTCTATAAATTTGTTTTTATTGAAAACTAGTTTCAAATGTTAAACACTCATCTGCAGTTCAAGGTTTAATATATATGACACGAGAATTTTCAAAATTATTGCGTACAACTCTTACATTACCTCAGCTTTTGCTTATCGATGTAAAGACATGGGTGGTCACAAATGGATTAAAGATCAAGATTGAAGGCATGGCAAAGAAACATGAAAAGAACCATCAGGGCATCTCTGTAAGGGATTGAGTGTGGGCAAGAAAAACTGCTGGAAGGATTCTCTTGGACGGAAAATGTTAACGTTTTCCTTTAATACAACAATCGTTGAATACTTTAACGAAAGAATATTATAGCAGCTGCTCCGTAGGGCCACTGGCCACTAAAATTTGATTCCTCCCTTCAGGTGCTGAGTCGTGTTTTTTCAAAAGAAGTGGAGGGTAATTCAGTTCCGATTTTTTTTCTTTTTGTTCTGATGAAGTTACGCATTAAGTTTCATCCAAATTAAGTTTCATTCTCTTCGTAGAGGACAGCTGATTTACCTCTAAATAACCGTAGTAGGCCCTAGTTAGGCTCTAGTTATTGTAGGCTTATAAGAAAAAAAATGTACAAAGCTTCATCTAAATCGGCGGTAACATTCTTAATTTCTGATGATATATGTTTATAATATAAATGTATTATGTTATGCAATGATGTTTTAAACATTGATTTGTAGCATGTAATATTGCTGCTTGATTTTTGAGTAATTATTTTTTGTAGGTTTTTTCTTATTTTTTTCTTTTAGAATAGTAACAAATTGAATAAATAATGTACCAACGTAGAATTACCTATCCCCTTGCCGCCGTCTAACCTGCTTCAGTTGATTCAGCATTCATTATTATACTTTAATTGTTTAATTTCATCCTAATGCTCCGTGATGAATAACATCTATTACGATTAGAGCCAGTTCCAGTATTTAATACTGAATAACCGTAAACAAGCCTATTGTTTACGGTTATTCTCATCTACTATGTTCTCAATTTCAGTTTGTTTTTTCAGTTATTTTGAAAGCAATTTACTGTTAGGCAACTAGCATTTCCAATCTTCAGAAACTTTTTATTTTGTTTATTTATACTAATAATGAATATTTAGCTATCAACATAATAAGTAATAATCTCCTAAAATCATGATCATGAAATTTTTTTTTTCTATTCGGTTGCGTCTCTGTTTTTCAATGCTAATATACTGTTTACTGTGTAAACGCAATTATTTAGTTGTTATTTAATAATTTATTGATCAATTTACATTTTAAGTAAAGCTGTTTCCACCCATTAACCAGTAAAAAATCTAAAATAAGTCGTTTCTGGACCGTTTGCTTTGATCTTAGCCACCGATTTTCTGAGAATCAGAGATAATTCCTGGATTTTTTATAGATTTCACAATGTGTGATTCACGATTCATCCATATCTTCTGTTTTCCTGAAGAGTTTTCACAAAATGGTGTACCGCATTGCACCGCGAAAATTGTGCCAGAAAGATAGACGCAGTTATTTCCCTTCTCTGATTCCTCCTCTCCCTCAGAAGCAGATATTTTCCAGATTGGCTAGTCACACACCCCAGTCTAATCCTTGAGACTCAACATTTCCATCTGCCATATCATTTCAAAATGGCGGCCGATTAATGATTTCATACGCTCATATCTCGGTCATTTATGAAAATAGAGGAACGTATATAAAATGTTTTAAAATGATTATACCTACAGCCAAAGGCTTTAAAATATATATACATATATATATATATATATATATATATATATATATATATATATATATGTAAATATAAATAATATTATGAGTTCTGCTATCTAAGCAGAACCATCTAGGAAGCGCTACAAATTATTGCATAATTATTTACAAAAAATATAAATAATAATGCGCTTGTGTGTGTGTATATATATCTACACACACACGCATAACTATTTGTATTTTTTGTAAACCATTATGATTATGCAATAATTTGCAGCGTTTTTATCTAAGCAGAACACATAATATAATTTAATTTTTATAAGTACTAAACCACTTTGCCGATGGAATGGAGAACCGAAAACATTTCTTATATGTACGGGGATATCTCTTAATATATTTGCCTGGAAAAATATCTCTGTGTATAATGCTAAAAGCATACTTCCTTGCCAAGTTACCCTATAAGCTTCCTAGTATTTCCGCTATTTAATTTTTTTATAACTGTATATTTTTCTATATATATATAATATATAGTTATATTTTTATATATTTAATATATTTTGATGGAGAATAAAAACTTTATAAACTTTTAAAATTATACATATGTAAATAACTAAATTAAAATCTTAAAAAGTTTTAATTTTTCATCAAAAAGTTAAAAATTATGACAAACATTGCGTACACAAATCCCTAAGAGAAGTATGAACACCCGATGTTTTGAAAACAAACTTCTGCGGTTCTATTCATACAACTTCCAATTTTGTGGGACTAATTGAAATAATAATTCAAATGAATTATTTCTGTAATGAAATTTGCTTGTCATACCAACACATCGGTCTCTGAAAATAAAAAAAAACCGAATTAGAAACAATTAAAATTATTCTGTTTTTAAAAAATAAAGTTTCTGACCTATTGTAATTAATTTAATATCTTCTTTTTTTTTTATTAATATCAAAGCTTAGTAATTTCAATCGATTTTTATGACTTACAACTTTATTTGTTCATTTTAAGTCTAGGGTAGTTTCGAATTTAATGAACTAAATAATTAATGATAGCCATCTTAAAAAAGATTGGTTGAATGTTGCATCAAATAAGTTATTTATAGCCTTAATATCATAGTTTTGGGCCTTCTATCAGCACAATATTTTTTAAAGGTTGGTCGAATATATAGAAAATTATGGCTTAAGTTTTAATGAATTTGGATGGTACGCGAGAAACTAAGTTTTGAAAGAAAGTTCAGAACGCACAAACATTATTTACGCCAAAGCATAAAAGCGTTTCTGTCTATAGGTAGGTGTTGTACAAGGTAATAAAGATTTTATTGGCTCAATTTATTCTTTGTGAATATATGAATGATTTTAAAGGATTTTAATTATATCAGATAAACTATGTCTAGAATAGAACCCTTCATGTTGATTTAAATTAATATATTTTTATTTATTATCCAATATAGTATAGAGCGGTTTCTAGGATAGGGAAATACATATACTGCCTATTGGAAGAGGCTAGAAGTGAATTGGGGTACTGCAGTGGTGGCGTTGAACCCTCTGCAGGGTCTAATAAATTCTAGAGCCCTCGACATCTGCTCCTCCAAGTTCACTAAGCCACCGCAAGTCTGCGTAAACACATTTATGCGTGCGAGTGGCTAATTAGGGTTGGTCAAATCTCACGGTCGAACGATAAGATGTTGGTCAATAAAGTAGGAGAAATAGATAAATTATATCTAATTACAGTTCAAGGAAGTGCAACACGTTTAATGTAATTGTTTGTGTTATAATTACAATGATTATGTTTTCTTTTATTAATTAATCAAAATATGTTCATTTTTAGTCCCCCTCCCTACATAAATCCTAGGATCCCAAAAGAAAACATTTTTTTTTCATGTTTTTTGCATCACATTGCCAATTTAAAATTCTGGACTTTTTGGAAAATAGTTCAGGAATAGAACAATGTTCATTAAACCGTCGAAATTATCTAGATATAGTCTGAGGAAATTATGACTTTAAAACGTATTGTTTTAATCATTATCATTATCATCTTTCATTATTTATTTTTCCCATTAATCTACAACTTTATTATATAAATGAATCAATTATTTGATGAACACCTCATCTACAGAAAAATAACTTAAAACCTGTCCTTAGGCATTTACCATATCTCGTATTCATATTTTTTGTATTTTAATGTGTGCATTTAGGACTCTGCTATTTGCTTAAAGAGAAAAAGTGTGTTTACTCAGTTGAACGTGTCAAAAGAAACTACATTTAAACTTCATTGGAAATGTGTTGTTTCTCATGTTACTAAAATAATGTGCGTTTAATAGGCAGAAAATAATGACAACTAATTCGAGTATTAATTGAAACAATCTTTTGAAATGTCGAGAATTCACATCACTCTCAGGCCTGTATTCAACCAAGTGGGGCTCATGGCACTTCAAGACAGGGAGGTTCTCCGCATTAGAGAATTTAATTTCTGAACAACTTAGGGTTATCGACAGAAATAAACAACATATTAGTTAAAATCTTCATTTTATTTAATATTTGAAAGATAACGAACAATAAAAAAAAATATTTTCATTTACAAGAGCTACTTTTCTTTATTTTTGATTAGAAAACTTATGAATCACTTCATGTCTATTTCTTTAATTGCATCAATTTCTGTCGACATCAGTGATAAACTGCTCAATCTATCTTGAAGCATCGTACTTTTCAGTTCATTCTTGATAAGTTTTAATTAATTGATCACAGGAGTTAGAGAACCCTATGGTTCGCGATGCTCTGGCGCCATGGGGTAAAATCGTCCTGATCACTCTCAATAGAAACCATTTTGCTCAGAATACGCTATTAGAGACAACAGACTCAAGCGCTAACTGCTAAATCTGGATAGCAAACATTTTTGAAAAAATAAATGGAGATGAGGTGTTTCCCAAATGACTGATTCAAATAGAGGCGATTCTGATAACCTCAATATATTGTGCAAACAAAAAAACGCATCAAAAACATATCACCTAACCAACCAGGCACTTTTTAAAAGGAAGTAATTATTTTCTGATTGTTTATTGGGTACTGAAGTGCTTCTCTTTTTAAGGCATGAAAGTTTGTTATGATCAATCTCATGATCACCCTTTTGGAGATTTCCTCTTAATAGTTCCAAGTTGATATTGACTTAGTTATTTTATGGGCAATGGGAAAGAAAGACGGGTTATCCCATAGACAAAAAACATATCTTTGCCCGGAATATGAAGGTTGAGATTCATGGGGCCGCCTCAAAATAAATTTCTACTCACCCAGGCCATATTAGAACCTGCGCCGCTTCTGACTCGAGAGTGCTAAGTTGACGCCCTAACCCTCGAGCATCGAGTTCTCAATTTACTAAGTAATCTAACTCTGTATTCAAACATATTTTATTGATGGCTCAAACAAATTCTATTTTAGGCGTATGGTTTATTATAAACACATAAGTTCAGATAAATGAAAGGTTTATCTCCTTATTTCCTCTAGTTTGTATCAGAGGAAGATATATTATGTAGTAGCTGCTTATGTTAGCCGGTGCACTTAGTCCCATTGATTCCGCCTGACTACGCCATTTCTATTCAATCCCTTTACGCGATGTAAATGTGGACGGAGGACCGGACCGGAGTGTAGCTACATATGTATGGCTTCCACCTCAATCAGCTCAGCCTCTATAATCTCACTTAAGGCTCTCAATTAATCTTTTGTGAGAAATCCGATTTGCATTAATCTAATTCTGGATCTTTTATGATAGTGCATATAAATGAATCATATCAATCCGCTTACAGAAGTGGAAACTGTAATATGTATGTACAGACAACGCCGCTTATTTGATGCACCTCAAGCGTGACGAATCGTGATCAAATCAAACGTAGTTGCCACAAAAATAGTTATTTAATATTTCCTTACAGACATTTACATCCGGAATCACAAGTGAATGATACATTAAAGGCATTTTTTACGTTCTTTTCCCATTACTTTCATAATTATATTATGTTTTAATACTAAAAGAAATATGGCATTCCCCATTGTACGATTTCCCGAATCTTTATGGAAGAAAAAAAAAGCGTAGAATGTTCTGCTCCAATCGTCAATATTTTACATCGTTTCTCGGAAAATGTAACAATATAATTCTCGGCAAAGGTCCTTTCAAACTTTATAATTTTTGACCGTTTTGTTAATGATCTTCATTACAGTACCCTTACTATAACCTAGAGTCAGATGGGTAAGGCTGTTGAAATTTTGATTCGCCAATGAATCATAAGAATTCAGATGGCTCATTCATTTGATTTCACTGTCATTTATTTTTTTTAACCGTAGAATTACGTTCCTTCATCTGGAATGTGTGGACAGACAAATTTTATGAAGCTTTTGATATCATTTTTAAAGACTTTTAG
Organism: Rhaphigaster nebulosa; assembly: GCA_948150685.1. NCBI lineage: Eukaryota > Metazoa > Arthropoda > Insecta > Hemiptera > Pentatomidae > Rhaphigaster > Rhaphigaster nebulosa. The sequence goes on along the minus strand of OX411306.1, from coordinate 51,364,859 downwards.
ATCCACTTCCTTAAATGATAGAAATTTCATTCTATAGTGATCGAAAGGATTTTTATATTTAAAGTAAAATTAACGTTACTCCATCTGGAGTGTCAGGGTATAAATCATTTAAACGCTTATATTTAAAGGCTCGTTTTCCTCGGTGCGAATATCACGACGATCGTTCAACAATTCAGTTATTAGAGTCGTTCAACGATAATCATAGAGCATTATTAGACTGTCTTTCATTGGAGCTATGTTCCTAGCACACAGCTCTCATGAAATAAAATCTAATAATACTCTATGATTATCGTTGAACGACTCTAATAACTGAATCGTTGGACGATCATCGTGATAGTCGCACCGAGGAAAACATACCTTAAACAGCTAGAATTATATATTCTCGTTGCTTGCAATTAATTCTAGAAAGATCGGTCTGCCGGCAGCCAACCGATGATACAGATAAATTAATTTTTTTTCGAAATTTATATTTATAATTAGTTACATTTGAAAAAAAAACGTTGTAATAAATAAATAATTTTACCTTTCTAAGATCTAATCTAATCGAAACTTTATATTACTCATTGGCCTACATATCATTCTATGCATTTATATTTTAAATTGTAAAATAGCATGATGTGATGGATACTGAGGAAAAACGAATAAAAACTTTCACAATTTTGAGATATTGAAAAAATCTTAGTTAAAAATTTACACTAATTTTTTAACGCATTTTTTTAAGGACTCTAATATTCGTGGAACATCCATTCAAAAATGTTTATATACATCGAGGAACATTCTATTTTTTCTGTGGTAAACACCGAATAGAGAAAGATCAACCATAATAGTTTTTTACCTATATCCTTCATATATCCTCCCTCTATATATTTTGCCTTATTCACTTTCATAATAAGTATGCCTATATATTGGGTTACTTTATCTGAAAAGAATATGGCCTTCTAATATGCCTGATTTATTAAGGGGCTTTCTCAGCCTAAGGCTAGGCTTTCAGTGACTATGAAAAGGGAAGAGATGACTAATTATGAGCTGTATAATGGTCTAAAGTGCTTTCATCGACTGAATATTTTCAAGAATGGTCGAAAATAGTCGGGAAAAAATTAATAATAAATTACCATCCCTCTGACGTTCATAAGAGATTTTTTTTAAATTTATGCAATTGAAAAAAGATTTATAAAAAAGTTTATGTACACTTGTTGATATGTAACATAAGGAATCGTTTTAGTTCCGCAATTAGAAAAGATAATGGAAGTGTAATAATCGGTTAAAATAATTTTCGAAATCATACTTGATTTATAATTTTTAAGGTTGCTTGATTTTATAAAAATTATTTTTTTAAAACGTCGCTCTAATATTACTGCCGTGGACAACTAGTTCTGCCTAGCATATCAAAACTTTTCGATGAAACTACCGGTCAATGTTAGCGGTTAACTGAGAGCTGTGAAGGCTGTAATAGAGAAAAAGCCTTCCATGGCGGAGTGGTTGGTAGATTGTCTATCATACTCCGATACTGTTTATGACGATAACTTCAGTGTATAAATGAATCGTTCAATGTTAAAAGGACCGTTCTCCGATATATTGGGGTATATGAGTTATCTTCATTATCAGATTCTGTTTGATGTATCGCTTCGTTCTCTGGAAGGTTTTAGGATATTAAAGAGCGGTCTGAACTTAGCTGTCTCCGAGCGCTGCATGTCAAAATGGCCGATCTCCGGAGTTACTGCCCTTTTAAAATGCAGCGAGCCGGCGTTCTATTTGCCTGCTGATAGAGACTTCTCAATGTTAGACATAATTAGCCAGAAAAATAATTTATTTTTTCTGAATCCTTCCGGATTTTAATGCTGTTGTCAAATTTTTGTGCAGATTTATATTTTGGTTTTATAAAATTTCTCTTTATTAATAATATCCGTTTTATTCTTGGCTCCACTTGCTCTTTATTTGCAATGTTTTAAATTTAATCTTATTAAAAAGTCAATTAAATCTCTGGGATAATAATCACTTTCTTACGTCTTTCTAACTTTTTAATTGACATGAATCACCAAATTACGCCCACAACTTCATTGGATGTAGTAAGGATTCCATATCGACGAAAAATGCACAGAATTCAGCAGAAGCAGTTTTGCCTATTATTTTATTCCATTTATATTTCATGTTGGAGCCGAGTTTCCAAATAAGTGCTTTATATATTTACCTTTGAGTAATTAATTTATGTTAATAAAAGGGTATCAATTAAATGAATTCCAATTTCTTCATAAATGATTTATTTTCATGGTTAGATTTATCTATCGAATTCAACTTTTCCTGGTCGGGACATACTTTAAAAGATACTTTCCTTGAATTAGTTTTGAGATACAGTATTAATACCCGAACATATAGAATGCCGGTCATATACAATATTTTATATAGTGAACACATATACAGATGGTGTTTATGGGCGTGTAAGGACATAGGAGCACGTAATATCCATTGAACGTCATGTACTGTACAACATTATGAAACGTTACTGTTATTTTGAACTTGTACTATTAAGCATAAAAACAAGCCCAAGGCTCCATTTCAGGCTGATTTAGTGGGATGGGAGAAGAGTTTGCTTTTTGAATTATCTCGGTTAGGTATGGGTTAAACAGATTATAATCCCCCTAACACTGGCACTTATTAGCTCTGATATTTTGCATGCAAATAGCCTATTCCCTCTGATAGTAATTAACCCATTTATTAATCTTGCCAGTTTCTGTTTTTTCCATTGGTTTCCGGATAAGTTCTTATGTCAGACTCTGTTGGTATTACTTAGAGCTGACGTCATATAATAAATATCATCATAATTTGTTTTTTATCCAGTTCGGCTTGAAACATTTATAAAATTCACTGATAACTAGGGTTAATTTCATTGGAGTAAACAAAAGGACTAAAAGGGACATGTCGACATGAAATTTTTGGTTAACAGCATCTTTTAGTTCTGTTTAATAATCAAATAATTGGCATTTTTTAATTATGAAATCTTTTTATGATTAGTGTTATTTTAATATTATCACTAATTAAATCATTGCTAAATAAAATTAAAACCACGTACATTCATACGATCCAAATTATAAAGTGAAAAATATTTAAAACGATTTTACACGCACAATATTTATATTTCAAGATACACAACACAATGATTTGCACACACTATTGTATCACACACTATTATATCATGCATAAACATTAATAATAATATTTGGAGAGCTGAGAAATTTATATGCCCCAGACACTCCTTATTTTACTAAATATTGCTTTATTTAATTTAAATTGGTTTTAGAATAAAATATGATCCTTTACCAGCAAATCATATAGTAATTTTTTTTTTATGAAACCTAGATGAAACAATTAGTATCATTCACATTCACCAGCTGTAACTTATCATTTGAAGGAATATAAATTAAATTAAAGTAAATGTACAAATTAATTAGATCAAATATAAAATAAATAAAAAGTTAATAACTTTTTATTAACCTTAAAGAAAGTATCTTCGGGGGAAACATCTTTCTTCCAGTTGCTATCCAGGCGGCACCTCATTGAAGGAGATGCTTCAGATGTTCACCGACGCTTTCTATATTCAATCTGTAAAAACTGAAGACGGTAAAAACATAAACTGTAGTAATGTTTACAAAAATGTACGAGGCGATAATATACATTCAAGATTCTTTTTTTTTCTTCCGCTTTCTTCTTGAAATTCTGATATTTTATTCTATGCTGTCCATATTTTAAGTGAACTGAAGTTTCATTGTTTTGTATGGATTTCATCAAACGGAAATTTCTAGTTTTATTCTAGAATGGGATGCGAAGATAGGGCAACTAAAAGTTGGGGAATTTAAAAGTTTAAAAAACTTTTAAGCAAGGTTGATTGACACAAGCCCGGTGCCACAGCAGATACCAATGATAGCGAGCTACTCCTCCATTTGGCCGTTATAAATTTTAATATGATTAATTTTATATAAAGATCCCACGGAAGAAAGGGGGGGGGGGAGCCACCCGCAATGCATTTCGATAGAATCACGTTTTTATGTTGGGAACTCCACTTTTCGTCAGTCTATGGGCGTTCTTCAAAGGCTTCTAATAAACCGACCACCGTCATCGGCTATGGATTTTTATAATGTTATTCTACTCAACGATACGACTATAATGATGTGTATAGCTCCATTTCGGAAAAAAAATGTGACTCTATTTCTTCTGCGAGCTCTTCATATGTATTTATGCTATGAATAAAGACTGATAATCCAATGCTATAATCTTAACAATAGCTAATAACTATATACATTTTCCTCTATTTTCCTTCTTTGTAGAAGGAATTATAGCCAAAGATTAATCTTGTTAGCCATCTCTATTTTTATCCTAATTTCCATTTTCATTTTTCTCAATGTCAAAACAAAAAAAATAAAATTGAAAGCTATTGCATTCTTGTTCTATAATTCGACATTATCGCTGTTTATTTTATTTTTAGTATCTTTAAATGAAAGATAACAGACGAATTTAAAATTTACATATAATTTAATTCTTTGTTTTTATTATTTTTAATTATTTGTTGTTTATATATATATATATATATGTGTGTGTGTGTGTAAAATAATATAAAAATAAATATAATATAATATAAAAATTATATATAATATAATATAAAAATTATATATATACATACCTTATATTACATATTATTACATACCTTATATATATATATATATATATATATATATATATATATATATATATATATATATATATATATATATATATATGTGTGTAAAATAATATAAAAATAAATATAATATAATATAAAAATTATATATATACATACCTTATATTACATATTATTACATACCTTTTATATATATATATATATATATATATATATATATATATATATATATATATGTGTGTGTAAAATAATATAAAAATAAATATAATATAATATAAAAATTATATATAATATAATATAAAAATTATATATATACATACCTTATATTACATATTATTACATACCTTATATATATATATATATATATATATATATATATATATATATATATATATATATATATATATATAAACAATCAAATTTGTAATACTGTTTTCATTGTTAAGAAAGATATTTTAACTTTCGTTACTTATGTTGTACAATTCCTCCATTTTTGTATGGGAAAATTATAAGTGTATATGGGATTAATCTTCGATCGGTCGGGCTATTAGCTAGATTAGATTGGCCAATCATCTAAGTTCACTCCTATTTAAGTTTTCATCTAAGTTGAGGTTTTGAAACTAATTCCATCGTTCAGCATGGATATTCGCTTGACATGAGTGTACAGTTTCAATTTCTGAAATAAACATCACTTAAATTACATTTTGTTTATTTATTTATTGAATAATTTATGTGAATATGTGTATACACGACAATCTACCTATTAGTGGTTAGTTACATTATGTAATAATAGAAAATTTTCTTCGTTGTAGTATAATTAATATTATTTAGTTAGAAATTAAAAAATAAAAGGTTAAAAATGATCATCTTTTATTGATTTTATTATTTAATACGTGTATTATCATTTTATCATATTCCATAATATTGTTATAAAAGTTTTATTACTTCTGTGGCTCAGTTCTAATACGTCCTTTTTTTTTTGTTTATTAAAGTTGGTCAATTCCGTAAAAGTTGCTTTCTGCTGCGTTTGACATATCCATTCTGTATATGGAAAAGATGAATAAAAATTGTATATCCTATTTTGGATGTGGTGTATGAAATCTCGAATCGGGTGTTCTGATTCTATTTCAACTCCCATCGGCCTGTCCCTTTTCTCCAATATTTCACATGAGTTTTGACAGGAAATTCGGCCTCTGCGAGTATCGGGTAGATACAGCGTCCGATTTCAATTCTTTATTTATGATGTGTTTATTTAATATACTTTATTTTTTTTAAGTACCTTATAGTTTATAATAAAACGCATATAGAAGCTTAATTTGGACGGTGATTCCATCATTAATTATCATTTATTATTATTTTATCGCTCTTTATCGCAATAATTAAAAAATCAGCAAACTAGGTTTTGATTTTGATTTTTAAATATCTGATGTGGACATCCCATGACTTCCTTGTACGCCTATTAAACTATAAATCGGTGGCTCAAAAAGTAACTCTGAATTTGGTTACTAGTTTCCGAACATGGCAGTACCTGAAAAACGACACTCGGCGTTGCGACGTCCATCTATTGACACATACAGACACACACGCACACGCACACAAGCTCTTGTTTCTTGAGATCTCATTCCGTTATTATATTTCGTTTTCTTTCAGTTGGTAACAAGTTCCCAACAGATTTCTTTGTGTTCCTTGGCAACATTAGAATTCTCTATGTCACTAGATAAAGCATTGGAAATCGAAGGTTTCAACATTTTAACTTAACTTATATCTTATTATCCTACTGCAGACTTGTTCAGCTCACAAATGGAGAGACAAAAAGTATTTTACTCTCAATTTTACCACTTAAATAAACAAATTTCATTAGAGTGGAAAAAAAATCGCGTTTATAACCTTAATCACCTAACCATAATCTCTGATCATGATCTCTGTAATAAATGTCGATATACCATTTGATGTAAGTTTCTTATGACCTTCAAGTAAAGTACTCCTTTTGGTTCTCCAATTTCAACTAAAATCTACTATATTACATATATTGATATAAAATTGTAATTTACCAAATTTGAGATGTTTTTTTTTATATTTTAATACAATTTTTGATGAAAGTCTAATATTTTTTTTGTGTAATATCTGCGTAATAACTCTAAGGATGGCACACTTACTTGGACTAAAATGTCGGCTGTCAGAATAAATAAAATACAGACTAATTGTTTTGTATTAATGTTGACTATCTCAGACTGATCACTAACGAAAATATCTGATGTGGACAACACATGACTTCCTTGTATGCCTATCAAACTATAAATCGGTGGCTCAAAAAGTGATCCTGAATTTGGTTACTAGTTTCCGAAGATTGCAGTATATCAAAAACGACACTCGACGTCGCGACATCCATCTATTGACACACATACACACACACAAATAGGGAGGAAAATTAGTATTTTAAATTCAATTTTAACACTTAAAACAAGTAATAAAAATGTTTAATTGGATTGGAAACCAAATTGCGTTTGCAACCTTTATTACCGAAACAGATGATTTATATATTTAATTTAAATATAATTTTTGATGTAAGCTTATTATGACCTTCAAGTAAAGTACCGTTTTCGGCTCACCACTTTTAACCAAAATATAGTAAATACATTCATATCGATATAAAAGTCCTATTTACCAAATTTGAGATGTTTTACATTATATTTTAATATAATTTTGATGAAAGTCTAATATGACCTTCAAGTAAAGTACCACTTCTGGTTTGCCAATTTCAACCGAAATTTATTATCTTATTTATATTAGAATGCAAGTCTTAAATACCAAATTTGAGAAGTTTTGGATTTTATTTTAATATAATTTTTGATGAAAATCAGTAATTACCTTCAAATAAAGTACCACTTCCTGTAATCACGCATTGACCAAAACGGGAGGTTCACAACTAGATTATACAAAAATTCTAAATACAAAATTTTAACTTTCTGTGGCAAACCGTTTTTGAGTTATGCGAGATACATACGGACGAAGGTTCGAACATACGAACGCACGTACAGACGTCACGACTAAACTAGTCAAAATGGATTCAGGAATGGTCAAAATGGATTCAGGAATGGTCAAAATCGATATTTCCGTTGAAATCTGAAAACCGATAAATTTCGCGATTACTGCGTACAAGTGAGTAAACAGGCTAAATTATTTATAAATCACACGTTTTAAGTATTTCATCTCTACCTAAGAACTCTTCTGAAATATAGTTGATGATATCTGCGGAAAAATGATCAATATGATGTTAACTATCGAAATTATTTATTTTAACATTATTTATTGATATGTTTTTATCACTGATATTAGTTTTCAAATCAAATTCATTGTGTGTGTATTTTGGAATGGGGTATAGTGGAGAGAAAGTGTAGGCAAATCTTTTTGTTATCATTGGCTTCCGCATCCGCTAAACCTTCTTATTTTAACCATATAAAAATTTATATAGTGTTAAGACATTTTGATTTTATGGTTAGTAAAATAAAATTTATTATTATTGTTTATCTAGTAGTTTTTTTATTATTCTTTGTTACAAACTTTAAATATTTGTATATTATAAATTCTCTGAATTTATCACAGAATAGATTAAATACATCATCAAAATCCGTTTTTTTGTGTTGCTCGATTGTTCGTTCCCTGCAGAATTCATTTTCTTTCCTTTTTTTTTATACATTTTTCCTTTTTTATATATATACTTTTTTTATTTTTATTTATATACTCATGTTTTTATTTATTATGTAATATATCTTATGGAAAGAAATAATCATAACTTTTTTGTTCATATTATTCTCAGGATGCTTTGTCCCAGAATTTGCTTATTTATTTTATTGAAAATATTGTAAACACTAACTGATTTTTATTTTGTAATCTTATGACCAGGTACTGGATCTGTTTTTCAATTCATCTGTTCAATTTATTATTCTTAAGGTACCTAGTCCCAAAATTTCTTCTTTTTTTATATGTATATTCTATATGTAATGATTAATGTTCTATTTTTTTCTTATTTTTTTTTTATTTTTTAAATTAATGTGTTATTGTATGTTGCAGTGACCAAGTTTATCCGTATCGGTATAGCCGATAAAAATGACAACCCCCCGTACTTTGACAAAGCCTTGTACGAGGCGGAGGTGGACGAGAATGAAGACATTCAGCACACCGTTCTCACCGTCACCGCCAAAGATCACGACGAATGTGAGTACAAAATATTCTTGTGCATGCCTTCATTTTGTTTCCAAATAACGCAAATTACAGCTGCAAACTTAAAAATCACACATATCTTTTCTTTTTTTTTTTTTTATTGAATGTGATTTGGATTTATCAATCTCATTCCGCTGAGTTTTAATTGAATCTGATTGGCCATGCTGTTTTCGGGCACTATATTGGATCCCAGACTTATGAATTTTTAGAATTTGGCAAGATCAGAATCAGCTACCTCAAATCCCTAAGCAATGAATTTCTAGGGATTCGATTGGCGTAATTCCTTTGTTCGCTAAATTAATTAAATTCGCCATTAAAAAAAAAGTAAATGTTAGCTGACTGTCTGGTTCACAGTTTTCTTTTTCTCTACTGCCAATTGATGACAAAAAGAAATCCCGCGGTTTATTTATTAATTTGCATTTTGAATGGTCTTCCTCCTCTCCAGCTAATCTTTTGGTCCCATGATCTAAAAAACCTATTCTAACCTGAATGGAGCTACGAATGTGATGAATGAATAGGGGATTCAGGGAGGGATCCAAGTGTATTAATAATGTGTGCTGTCAAACAATGACCAAGGTTTGACGCCTGTCAGAGACCAGCCTTCTGGGTTGGCACTTTCATTTCTCTCATATTGTTAATTAGTGAAATAGTCAATAGTTAATTGGGAGTCTGCGGGTTTTATTTTAATTATCGAATTCTGGATTGATTTTTTTGGAAAATTATTAATAATTCCAAACCATTTTTTTTGTTATATTTATTTTTTTATTTATTTACTATACATTTTTCTCAGTTTTGTTTAATTAATTTAATTTTTTTTATTTTAAGGTAAGATTAATCATATTTCATCAACCTTTGGCGTACCTTTTCCTGAAGTGTCCAAATTTGTGTTTTGTACGGAATCGTTTGCCGTTAATGGTTTGTGTAATTTTGAAAATAGGTGTTTGTGTGCTGTTTATTGGATTAATATATTGTCAGTTGACATCCGTATGATGCTATAGAAGGGTCAATCGAATTAGGGATTGATTAATTATTTGCCACTTCTATAAATTTGTTTAATTGAAAACTAGTTTCGAATGTTATACATTCATCCTCAGTTCATAAAATTCAAAAATAAGCAATTCAAAATATAGTTTGGTATTATTATACATATTAAATTAGATTAATATAAACCAGTATTATAAAATATTTATAAATTATGAATTTAATTAAGACAAGAAATCAAATACATGTTGGTACTCACCAAGGTTTAAATGGATTATATCAAACAGAAAAGTTTGTACTGGTTTCTCCTCGCATTGAACTAACAATGAACGAAATGTAGGTACAAGGTAGCATGTTTTTCGGTAAGCGGTTCAAGGATCAAGGTTTTTCCAGTAATTCCGGTGAGTAATTGTTTTTCTGTTATAAATGGGAATAAATTTAAGATTGGACTATTGGAGATATTTATTTGCTCATTTAAGCATAAGATTTTTGCTTAAATGATCAAATAAAGATTTTTGATTGACCAAAAATGAATTTTCGAATGACCAAAAAAGATTTTTGCTTAGATGACCAAATAAATATCTCCAATAGTCCAATCTCAAATTTATTCCCATCTATAACAGAAAAACAATTACTCAATTGTTGACAATTCATTGATTTCTTTTGTCCAGTTTTATTTCGGTATTAAAATGTTTTCAATATTTTTGTTGGATAAAACAGAATATTCGCACCAGAGAATTTAAGAAGGGACAGGCTAGGCACTTGCCCTGTGCTGCAAAATTTGAATGAAATTATATTTTCTGATTTAAACGAATTTGTAAGTATTAAGGACAGCTCAATTAAGCAAGCATAAATATACAAATTTTCTCCACTTAGTTTTTAACTATACAACTATAATGTTTAGAGATAGGGGTTGCTGGAGAGGTATTATCTGTCATGCCTGTTGGGTGGCAGTTCAACAAATCTGCCCCTGGACATTCGCTTTTTGTTGACGCAATTTTTACAGTATTTCTTTATTTTCTCGTTATGTTTTTTTTTTTTTTGGTATCATTTTGTATTAATACCAATTCCATTATTCCATATTCATATATGCATAATAATGCATGATATATATAGCATAACTCATGCGTACGTATTAATTTGCATATTACCAAATACTGCTATAAAATATAACATGTGGCACAGAGCAAGGAATTATATTAAATTTATTAAATCCAATAAATTTTTTTTTAATTTGGAGAGGAGGAAAGTAAAATAAACATATAAATTCCAATTCGGTAATCAACAAAAACTTCTGTTAATAATCTTAGATTAGGCTAGCGATAGGCTATCGCTTATTCATTTTTATTTAATTAAGCTCGAATTATTTTATAAAATTATTTATCGAACAATTTTATAAAACTGTTATAACCAGTTTCCTACATCGAGATACTTCTTAATATCTGTGGGAAAAACAAATGATGTTTGACGAAAGGTATAAATTGAATTTAAAAAGTAATAACTAATCTATTTTATGAACATTTGAAATATTTAAAATTTTCTTTAGGTTGTTAAATGAGCATGTTGGGGTGAGGAGCACTCTGGCTCCCAGAACTTCGTGGGTTCCATTCCAATCTGGGTCCGTTAATCGTTATTTCGCGAAGATCCCGCGAAATGAATCTTGGCACTCCCACTCTGATTAGTACGCGGTGGCGAAGCAAAGGTAGCCGTCAGGTTTTGGCAAAAAGGACCACAAGGACCACTTGCCGTACTACTTCCCCCCACCAATACCAGTACCAGTATCCCTACATTGTTAAATCAAAATTATATATTGTAGTAGTATGCACAGTGAAATAATGATGTAATAATATATTTTGTAAAAAGGTTATTTTCCTCGCACCAACTCTTTGTGTACCCCTCAAAGGATAATTCTTCCTGTTTTTTTTTTTAATTTGATCAAGTCGAGAGCTAAACCGTAACGTGATTTTTAAAAACATAACTTATTTTCAATAGCATCATGTTTTATAAAAGGTACTGTCCATAGATCGGTATTTAGTTTTTTAAATTTTCGAAAGCATATTTTTTAATAATACGAAGGTTTTGTCGCAAAACTTTCCTCGTGTTTGTTTGGCCATAAAAAAATAAATAATAATCTGATAGATTTTACTTTTATATTACTGTTTCTGTTGTTGTTTGATAGTGACCAAAATCGTTAGTTTCATTTTTCTGGAGGCTTTTGCCCTTCATCAGTCCCATTCTAGATATGTAGAACGTTCTCGAAATGGGAGAGAGGGGCTCTTCATTCTTCCTAACAGTCTTAGCCATTTCTTTTATCTATTTCGGCCATAATTCACCCCGAAATGGTGATTCGATTCTCATGGCTAAATGTTGAGGACAATAGGTGGATCATTACCCTGACTGGAAGGTTGATTCTCGCGCTGACTCGGCAGCAATTTCCTTAGTACGACCGATGAACACCTTAGACGAGAATGCCCTTGATGTATCATGCATGTCTTTCTAGAATTACTCCCTCTTTGGACCTCTGCAAAGCCCAGTGTGACAGATGAATAAATTATTACTGGTACCACTTTAGGATTCAAGGATCATTTGTCATGCTGAGTTAGTCGAGAAGTTAATGGATGTTACTTATCTTAGATGTCTTAACCTCTGGGAATATAGCCAAGATACCTTTAGTCATGGCCTTAGTCAATTTTGTAATTAATTAAATTAACTATTGATAGTAGATGATCGACAGCGATCACGAAATTAATTCACAGAATTTAGTCGATTTGATGTTTTATTGCAGAAGCCAATGTTTCGACCGATGTGGATCATCATCAGGGCTAAAATTAAATCATGGGTACAAGTGATATTAATGGTATAAATTATAACATAGACACAATTAATAATGAAGTAAATGTGATAACAAAATGGGACATGTATAAACAGTAGAATAAACAGTTTTGTTTACTTTACGATTGTGCTATTGGAACTTAATTAGCTTAAACAGTTCTTGAGTGATCGCTTCCTATTCAATGAAACGTGACACTTAAAAAAACACAAAATGTAAATTTTTTGTGTGGAACAGTACCATAGTCCGTATGAGCTTTTTTTTTGCTGGATTGGTCTGGATTGATGCTGGATTTTTATCTGGTATAGCTTATATAGAAATCCTGGATATCAGGTTATTTAGTTTATTACATACGTTCATACTACGGTAGAGCCCACCGTTAATTTAGTAACTTCCATCCCACCTCCAGCGTTCTTTCTTCTGACTATTTGCTAACAACAATTTGATCAAGATAGTTATCAATCATTTCTTGAATTATAGCTATAAAATCATTAATCAAAGTCTTTAATAATTCAATTTTTTTTAAATAATAATAATAATAATTTTCTCTAGAACTTTTTAAATGAATCATCATTTTTAATTATATTTGATTTTTATTATTCCAACTGCCGGATTTAAAAATCTTTAATTCGTGCTTGAAAGGGGATTGTTGGATAAATCGTGCTGCTGAAGACCATCGTGGATGAGTTAGTGAATGTTCAACAGCCTTTAAGAAAAATTCAAATTCACGAGCTATTTCCGAGTAGTTTTTACCCTTTATTGCCGAAGAAGAGAGCTTGGGATGTTTATCCTCTTCCTCCAAACTCCTGTTTTTTTCCTCCTTAATCACTCCTTGAGGGCCACCATTAGACGGTTATATTCATCCTTTTCGAGGGGAAGGGAGTGGAGATAGTATTAATTTTTATTTCATTTGAATATGATTCTCGGAAGGGGGACATTTCCTAGGAGCCTCAATGGCGGAACGTTATATCCGCCTACGATAAATTACTTTCCATAAAGTTTCGCTACAAGTTATTTACTTTCCGTTTAATTCCGTAATGCTTGTCAGTATGCCTCTCTCCATTTTTCACATTTAGCATTCATCTTGACTTACCACTGATCTAAATTATGTTTGTTCAATGAAGTAATTTCTTTCTTTGAAGGCACAAACGTCTGAGTAAATTAGGTGGTGAAATCGCGAAAAATGTTTTAAGATAGTATTTTTTTATTTTAATTTTTCATCTACCTTAAAGTCTATAAACTAAAAAGAATTAAAAACCAAACAGGGAAATCATCTATTAATGAATCATCTAAAAATGAATATATAAAATCATCTATTGCGTGATATTTCAGGTGTTTGGGATGCATTGAAATTTCAATTATTTTTTTATTCAATTTTTTTTTATATCCATACCATATTTTCAGCTCAATAAACTCAATTTAGTTGTGACATGGGAGAGAATGGATGGTAACTTTTAGTGAAGGGTTCTGATCCATGTGACTGCCTGGAACTCATAACGAGGGTCATGCTGGATTACCTTCATTGTCCCATCTCTCGTGAAAAATGAAAAGATTTCTCGTGCGTCTTTGTTCCAAACGTTTCTCTGTTACAACGCCATTGTGAAAAATATATTTTTGTTTCTTTTTAATATTTTCAATATATGAATTATCTGTAAATATTTCTTACATTTACTGTTTAAAGTAGATCTACGATTTCCTCAACGTGCAGTCTATGCAGCATTTGTTCATTATTTAATTTTAATTTGCTCTCTGCCGATATTTTATCATCCTAATCAATGTATACTGGGTCAATCCATATCAAACCAGCCAATGAGGGTCATTGTAATAAATTGTTAAAATGTGAAATCTAAAAAAAATGTGATATATGCATTTTTAATTCTAATTAAAAATCTAATAAAGTCTCAGTGATGAAATTTCAATCACTAATCACAACACAATAAAGGAATCATTTTTGAAAATTTTAAATTTTTATTGTATGTCCCTTCTGCGAATTAATATTGGCTACTGTATCCGTCACTAAAATAGATTACTTATTTTTTACTTATGGTGATACTTTGTTCACTTCTTCAACGAAATTTTTTTGAAAAGAAAATACAGCATCAATGTTGTACTTCAGTACTCCAAGTTGTCACTTATAGCATATTGGTAGGTAAACTCTTGGAGTATATCTGGTCTTCATTATTTTTACTTCAACTTACTAGCGTTTCTTAAAATTGTGGCTATATTTAAAACTTTATAGCTAAAAAAGTAATAAGGCTTCAATGATAAACGTTTTACCACTTATTACAACACAAAAACGTGTCCCTCCTCAGATATTTCAAATTGAAAATGCCAGACTTTAGAGAAATCGCAATATTTGAAGGCCCATTAAAAAAGGAAATTACTATACTATAAGCACTTTATCTTGAGGAAAAATTGGTTGTGAGTCTTAGTTTTATCTTTAAATTCTTAATGTTAGCGTTCGCGTATTTTTTTTTATTTATTTACAATGAAGTATATGCATGGATAATGGAAAGAAAATATTGCGCATTCTATACTCTTTAAAATGTATTTTGCTTGAACCCATTTTTTTTTTTTAAACCAACGAGCTACAGATTTTAATGCAGCTCTGTAAAATCGGCTGACATACTAATAAACGATGGGCTCTAAAAAAATAATGAATACCTATTTGCAACTCTCTGAATATAGCATAAACATGGGTAAACCTTTTTTTTTTGTCAGGAACCTTTTCAAATTAAATTGTTTGATTTAACTGACCCTACTGCAGTTGTTTCTGATGTTGCCCGGCCCAAGTTTCAATAAGTAATTTAATGCCCAAGCTGTCACGGTTTGGATTATAAAACATAAATAGAACCATTTGAGCTTGGATTCGGGATAATATTATTTGATAATAACTTTGTATTGAGCAAATATACCCGAGAAGATTAAATTAATTTAATTTCCTCTTAAAATAAATTAACTGATTTCCGTGATAACTGTACATCCATCTTTATGAAGTCTGCTAACTGTTATTGTTTTAAAGCTCATTTCTTGTTTTATTGTGATTATAAAAAATTATATGCTTCCTTTATCTTCTTCTTCTTAAACTGATTTATTCAAGCATTTCCTCTTTCTGCAAATAGCTAATCTTGATTCTCTCTTTATTAATACTGAGAGCAAAGAGTCCAATAAATTCTGAAAGCATTCATTTCATCGCAACGCTAGTTCTAAACAATTCATTTTTTTTTTTATTTGAATTTTATTTCTTTTAAAAAAAGTTAATCATTGGCTCATTGGTTTTTTTACTTTGGAGCTTTGTCTGATGAATCAAGAACTGTATAATTGTTCGAATAGTCAGCGAACACAGAGCCATTCACTGTTTTTTTTTTTTCTCTTGTAATAAATATTTAAGCAAATCACTTGTTCCTAGCTTTTAGATGTAAAATCGAAATGATACATCCTAGCGGGCAATTATTGACTTTAGAAATCAATTTTCGCTATTTTTTTATTATTTAATAAAGCCTCGTGAACTTCCAAAGCAATATTAACGATCCCTTATCCCCTCAACTTATGGTAGGAAATTTAGGAAGTGAAGGAGGTTGATATACTGGCTCAATTTCCTGCACAGGGTAACCTTTGAATCAAAATCTGTTAATATATTAGACCTTCAAAAAATATTTATTATTTGTGAAAATGTTGGGATGATATCAGAAATGATTTTTATAATTGTTTTGAAAGTTTAGTCTATTGCAACATATTAAGTAAATTTTAAGTTAAAACTCAACCATCCATACTGATGCTTATCACTATTATTAGTTAAATTTTGTAAATGTTTTTTATCAATAGTTGTATTATTTTTTATACAAATTACATAATACTCCAAATTTAATTCAATTTTCAATTTACCGAACTCTTTTCAGTCTCGATTAGTTTTTGTAGGAAGTTTAGGAATCTATTACTAAGATATAAAAAATATTAAACATTTATATATGAGGCGTGGATAAATCCATTTTTTTGTTATAATTGATATTTTTAATCTTTTCCATTCTGTTCATTTAAGGTGGTACCTCCTAACACGTACAAAATCCATTCTAATTTAAAGTTCAAATTATGGATTTCCATGGATTATATGAGTATCAATTTCATAAGGAATCAAGTCACTCACATTTATAACAATGAATTTTCGCATGAGTTAATATTATGTTATTTTATTTAATCTAGTTCATTTTCATAATCATTTAGAAATATCATGAACCGCATTGGAAACAGAGATTGTTAAAACATCAGAAGTTTTTACTATATCCATTTAAAATTTTTTAACTACTCTGCTACTGATAAGGTTTGACTATGTGTTATTTGGTTTCAATGAGTTTGCATTTTAACTTTTTTTTTCTTTTTTATCTCATGCAAGGTGCTTTTATTATAAAGCACCTGTACCTAATTCACAAAAGTTAAAATAATTTTTGGCGTTTGTCATAAAAAATTAATAACGAAAAAAGTAATATCTTGAGAAATTATATGGGTATATTTTTTCTTTTCCCATTATTTTTGGATATTAAGGTTAAATAATTAACATAATAAAATGTGTTAATTGTTCTGAGTTTTTCCTTGTTTATTGATTTTTGTTTCATTTTCCTATGCAGAATGGGATTAATCCAATTTGTTTAAATTTTCTAAAAATTTGTTATTTGGAAAATCTAAACGATATTTTACAAACCTATTTCTGATATAGCTTAGAGAATTCCGATCCAATAATAATTGTTTAAAAAAATTACCCGAATCTTATGCTTATTTGGGGATTTCCTGAAAATGTTTCCAATATGGATTTATTTCCTTTTGCTTCTCCACGCCTCAATATTATAACAAATAAAATTAGAGTAGACTTTATGAATAAACAGCAACTGTTTCTAAATTATAATTTAATATAATAGCTTGCGTAAAAATTACTAAAAAAATTTAGGTGAGCTCTATTAACTCTATATGATTTACAAGACAACTAATTCACGAAGATAATTTAACTCATAACTCCTTAAATTTAAATATTTTGTTGTATAGAAAAAAAGAAAAGATTATATCACTATTATAACTTTTTTAAAGAGGTAAGATAAAGAATAGATTCATTGATTTAAAAAACAAATAATGCGCTTGTAGAAAATATGTAAGTGATATAAATGTATAAGGGACAGATTCGTTAATTTAGTAACTACATATATATATATATATATATATATATATATATATATATATATATATATATATATATATATATATATATGTATATATATTTATATAGTAAGGGACAGACAAGCTAATATTTAAATTAATAAATTACAAATAAACATTGCTTGCTATTATGGTGACTTAGATACCTAGTGGTAACTGGGAAATATAAAATATAATCCTGAGAGCCATTAACAATTTCAGGTTCGCAAGAAAGAATTTTATATTTTCTTGTTAGATTGATGAGGTGGGTTGTCGAGTGCAGATGTTGTTGACGTTTAGATTTCTTATCAGGTAGCGAAGTTAGCTACTTTATATTAAAAACTCACCTCTTACCTTAGTCAAGTGACGATTTATTATAGCCATAACATTTATAAATTATGTTATTAAATGTTATTGTATTAACTATTGCGAATATTTGTGCTAATTAAAATGAATATGAGGTTCTATACTATCATAAAATGAAATGGTTGTCCACTTTCTTAATATCCCAATCAATTCACTAGTGTAAAAGTTTTTTAAAAAATGATTAAATTATAATACTAAATAATCTTCCAATCAGCAATTTCCAAGCATTAACATTACAAACGTTAACATTTTTAAAAAAATTTAAAGCTATAATAATTCAACCAACATGGTTAACTAGTCACTTTGGTGAAACACAAACTGAAAAAATACATACAATAATTTATTAAAATGGAATCTTAATATTACATATAATTGATATAATTTATATCTTTGTATATATATTTATATATATATATATATATATATATATATATATATATATATATATATATATATATATATCACACTTTAAAAATGTTAGTTATAGTTCAATTTATTACTTTATTTAAAATGTATATCATTTTCGTTGGCAAATTTTTCATCCACCATCAGCACTCTTCTTCCTGTAGTGACCTTTCTATTAAATATTATATTAATATATTAGATATTAAATATGGTGAGTACTGAATAATACAGTACTCACCATATTTAATATCCATCTTGACTTAGTTTTAGCTGACTGCTAAGGAATATAAATTATTGTAAGACTCACAGAAGACAGGTAATATGATTTCCTTTCCTCCCTCCTCCATCATTGTAAGGAGTAAATCTAAAATCACGAAGAATTGTGCAATTAATTTGCTTAGCATAACAAACAAGACTTGCAGAAGTTGATTAATATAGCATGAATTATCTTTAGTTCACCTGAAAATCTACAAATGATTTTACGTATAAACTAGCTTATTATATACCTATACTTTGTAAATGATTAAAATCAATGGATAACATAAGTTAAATTTTTTTGTTTTATTTTATTTTGATTATGATTCTAAATTATCGTGCTTTTATTCATAATTTGAATTCAGATCATCAATTGTTATTTCATGCTCAAGCGCGAAAATTCAAATTTAATATTATTTTAGTAAAAAAGGTCGATTTTGTTAAAAAACGCATTTAATTCTAATAATCCGCGTTTTAGATAAAGGGGGTTTAAGAAGTTTTTCTATAAATTTACTGTTCTAAGTGATTTTTCGGTAAAGTGTAGAAATCAATATTGCGTTAATCGGTTTTTATTTTTGCTGAAGAAATTTTAATTCGTGTAGGTTTTTTAAAATTATTTAATTATTTTTATTAATTTATTATTTGTTTAAATTGATTAACAATTCATAAATAGTCTTGTTAGGACATTGTTTTGGGTTGTTTCTGAAATATATAAATTTGAGTTATGATTAAAATTGATTAAATTATGTTTGTTAATGATATTCTTTGTTTTGTTTTTTATTCGTAGAAATTGGTGCAGAAAGGAGGGAAAGCTCTTTGATTAATTGATAATAAAAACCGTTTATTTTTCTTTAATTCCCTTGACGTTATCGTAATAAGCTATCGTATAATTTCTTCGTCAGTTTTCTCTTTTTATTTTTCTCTCCTTTTTTTTTTTTTTGAAGTTGCAATAGACTTCGTCTTCAAGACCAACGATCGCATCTTAATTTTTATGATAAATGGCTTGATATGTTCTACGATTACTTTAATTTTAATAAAATCATAAATAATTTGTTCGGTGACTTTTTAACTAAAATCATTGATAACATACCATAATATTATTAATTAAAACGTGCTAACTTATAACTCTTATTAAAATTAAAAAAAAAAATTACTTTTCAAAAATTTGTTGACTGTATTAAATTTATTGCAAGATTCCATGTTTTTTCCACTCTATTCTTTTATTATTTACAGTTTCAAAACTGGCAAAAAAATGTACGCGTCTTCAGATGTTTCACTGTTTCAAAAAACCACTGCATTCTGATGATCTAGTTCACTGACAATAAATCTTAATTCTTTTTTTTTAAATTAGCTTGTATCTGATATTATTTAAAACTTACAACTTTCGAAATGAATAGCGTATCTCATGCACTAATTTTTGGGCTTGGATATGCAAGAGTTAATATGAAAAGACTCAACTGATTTTATTATTTTCGAAAGAATGCAGGCCTTTAAAAACAACGAACCAATGAAATAATAAGTTATTAATTACATTTCATTTTATAAAATATTCATAAAAGCGAGCTAGGAATGAATAATGACAAAAAAAAAAGATATTGTTCTTCATTCTAACGCTAATAAATTTATATTTAACTTTTCCCGATGAACGGCTCATTGTTCTTTACAAGTGCTTTTTCATGAGATTTAATATTCTTGTTAAATTTCAATGTAGATTATTGAAAGTGTAATGTTATTTTTTTTTAAATATTTATGTGTTTTTTATTATTTTATAAAATTTGTTTTCTTATTTACTTTTTCTAATGTCTATTGCTTGTCCCTTGTAACTTTCTTTCCTAATTATTTCTTAGGATAACCTTAGGCGAATAATTTGTTTTAATTACACATGCTGTTTGGTGTGATGTTTTTCCCAGTGGGACCCTTAGGAAAAAGGAAACCCTAAATCCTACTAGATAAATAGGTATTCTCACCTATCTGTATAGCAAAAGGGAAGGAGAAAGATCAGGGATGAGGAGATTTAGTGTTGCAGTTAAGGGATAGGGCCATAGTGGAAGGGCTATACGGCCCTCAGCCTATTAAACAAGCCGATATAGAGTGGAACACTTGTTAGAGTTTCATTCCTAACTGTAAATCTTGTTACTAACGACTGCTGTTTTGAAACAAGAGCCTATGCTCTTCTACTACTTGAGATTTGAATAAATTCCCACTAATTTAAACGTAATATTGTATTATTATCAATTCAAACAGCGTGAGTCTCTGAATTAATTAATTAATTAAATGAATTTATGGTTCGTGATGAACTGATTAATTTCAACATCATGAATGAACATAAGAAATAACTGATACAGGTACTTCATGGGAATCTCAGACGACAACTCCTTTCAAATCCATTAATGTTATGTTGGTTGTATCTAAAGTTCAGATTGAGATGGTTTGGGAAAATGCAACAGATTTGTAATCGTTCAAATTGATACATCTGTTTATTAATTGAAATTAATTTACAATTTAAAAACAAATAAAAACGTGACCAGCAGAATTCCTCACTAAGGTCATTTTTTTCGCTAATATCAATTGAAAATATCAAAAGGGCGGGGTGGTAGAAAAAAGTTGAGACCCCAAATAGGCAGTTCTCTAAAACTAACTTAATTTACAGAAAAAATGTCAACCTTCTAAATCAATATGGATAGGCTATAGAGGTGTGCGTAACCATACCGAAATTTTGATAAAATTTACCGTTTCTTTTATATTATTTTTCTACCTAAAAAACAACACTGCATATCGAATTTCAGCTCATTTGGTCAAAAGAGGGCCACTGAAAGTGTCTAAATGTAGCGGAAAACATCTCCAAAATCGCCATAACCGCTTTCGCCGGTTACGAAACTGATATGAAATAGTCCATTATCACCTAACTCCTGAGTGCCGTTATGCGTTGAGTAGCAGTCCCAGTAACAGGAAAAATACGACTAAAAAAAAAATTGCTTGATTTGAAATATTGTCAGCGACTATCTAAGCGACTTTTATAACCATTCGATTTATATTAGCTTTTGACATTTATCGACGTTTATAATTCATTAAAATTTTAGTAACGTTAATAAGAGTTGTTTACAGGATCAATTATTTGACATAATTGCTCCATCAGTTAAAAACAAAATGCATAAACTTTGGTCCTTGTTTCGTACGTTCTTCTTCTTTTTAAGACCAATAATGATTCCCATTAATTTGACTCTTTTTTTAATATAATGATTCATTCTATCTAAACAAATTATTTCAATTTTTTTCTTGCGCTCACCTTAGTCGGAGTTATTATTATTATTGGTAGGTATAATCGTTTGGAGATGGAATAAATTTTTACTTGTTTTTCTTTATCATAATCGTTCTTCTGTTCATACTGCTTTTTATAATATAATATATATTATCCATTAAGAGATACTGTGAATTTGTTTGAAAATGGCGTTGTAAATTTTGAATAATTCATAAAAGTCTTAAGAATGGCACATACAGGACATTGTATATGTAGAGCCAAAAAGGGTATTGCATGATTTATGTTGATGGAAGCAAAATAAAGCATAGTTTATGCTTGGTAGGACATATAAAAGCACTTTACCTTATGGAAAAGAAGAACGCAAATGACCTGGCATTAAAGCCTACCTCCCTTGTCGTTTTAGAAACAATTTCTTTACCGGCATTACTTAGTCACTCTTCTTCAAAGTAGTCTGGTTATGCAATGAGGTGTTAATGCACCACTAGAAAGCCATGGGCAATATTACTGTTTTTTATGGATAATATTTTTGATGGCGGCAATAATATCATGTAAATAAATATTATTATTATTTTCCATTTATTGCTTTATTTAAGAAAAATATAATAATCTAATTGGTAAATGGATAACGATAGCTTATATTCTAAAAAAAAAAAAAAATAAGCTTATATTCTAGAATGGCTAAATTATATTGGCCTGCAAGGAGACGAATTGCTCAATAAGGCAACGTAATTCTGGTCTAAGAAAAAAATCAATCGTATAAATGAAATTTTTGGCATTCAATGGCGTCGAGAAAACTACCCATTCACTGAATTGCTGGTATATTAAAGTCCATGGGCCATTTTCTTTACAAGCATCACCCAACTATTGGCAATTGATTCGGTACCAACATTGTATACGTGGCTGTTTGCGTGGGTAAGTTTTCATGATTGTGCATATTATTATTTGTGATTCGTGAATATTTTCCTCTTATCTTAGTCATCTAGAATTCTTCGAAGATATTTCAAGGATCCGCTCAGTATTATATACATTATTCGTCTAAAAAAAATTAAGTAGAATGAACAATTTTTTTATCATTACCTTTTCTCTTAAGATTCCTTATCAGCTATTACTCGAAAATTGCAATTCTTCGGTATATCTTCGACAGTAGAATGAGTTCCTTTTCTAATTCCTTGAGGACAGGGTGTCGTTGGATAAGTGTAAATGTATTAAAGGTATTATGTTAGATTTTGTGTAATACTTCTCCAACACAAGTGGTAAGATTATTAACACCTTTCAAGGGTTGTGGTGCGTGGGTGGGAAATAGTTTCCCAATATTGCTAGAAGAGAAAAATATATTTTAAAACGGTATAACAGCTCCTAAATACTAAAGTACGATTTGCGAAGTCGGAAAGTACGATTTACGTGTGTTTTATACTGGTTTCCATCACATTATACTGATTAATGGCAATAAGGAAGATTACTACAGCACTAAAATGATTGATTAAACTCTTCTAAGTGCTTTCCGTGGAACTAAATACCTTTAGGTAATTAACATTTCCATTTTCCTCGTTGTCTGTTTATGACGTAAATGTAACGTTCAGTTATTATCTAAAATAAGTAATATTTATCTCTTAATTTTATTATCAAATAAGTTTTCGTTATATAAGAACACCCATTTTTTAAATACATATATTAAGGTAGTTTTCGAAACAATGTGGTTTTCCCCAAACTCTTATATTGCGAGTTTAATATGGGTTAAAATTCATAGAAAAACATTTAAGGGAAAGCTTAATAGGCTTGATAGCTATTTTTCGAGGTTTAAAAAATTGTTGTTTTATTTTAAGAATAAAATGTTATGGCAACGAAAATTCATAATAGACCAATTGCCATGAGATTACTACTGGGGATTTTTTTCTGTCTCAGATTTCGATATAATATCATATTTTCAAGATTGAAAATGACAGCCCCACAGTATGTCGACCAAATATATCAAACTTGCTTGAAATTCACCTCTCAGGATTTTCGAAATCTCTGAATCAGGACGTATGGCCAGATTCCTAGAATAATTATTCTGTGTGAAGAATTTAAAGGCATAGGAAAATTCTAGGAATTGACATTTTTAAGTTTGTATATAAATGTAACATTGTGCCACTTAAACAAACAGTCTAGATTAAGTTCTTTGGCTTTTATGGCCTGTAAAATGATTGTAGATTTATTAGTTCTGAAAATTGTGTTGATTTTTCTCGATTTTATTATTAAAACAAAATTTAAGAGTGTGTTAGTTCCCTGATTGCAAAAAAACGAGTTTTAGACGATTTAGAGATTTTATTGTTATTTTTATTCACTTAAAAACCAAAATAATCAATGAAATAGTAATATCTATTTTAAATAAAAATTGTGAAAATCATCCATAAAATCGCAAAAGCTATTTGTAATAAAAATGATGACAACACCTACAGAGATTTATGCATACAAGGATTGCTTGTTGGATAATAAAGTGAGTATATATATATTTTTTTTTTTACTGATTCTGTATTGAGATATAAAAGTGATGCATCGAAAAATCAACAGTTGAGCAAGACAATAACTCGGTAGGAAACAGCCGGTCGTTACCCAGTTATTGTTGTCGACGGAATATGATAGATATCTCGGAAGTAAAAATCGATTTATCGAACTACCTGAGGGGCAGAAAGGCCAGCGACAAATCAAAAATCGGCCCGGGGCGACCCATCCGTCTCTCCAGTACGACAGATCATCACTCAGCTCTTCTTGTTTCCTCCCTATCTCCTTAGTCTTATCATCTTCCTGTCTTTCTTCTGTTTTTGCTTTTCTTTGAGCTTTGCCTTTGTCCGGTTTCCTGTAGGACGAGGGCTGATTGATCACAGAGCAATTGATGATTGAGATGGGGGGACCTCCACGTGGTGATGAGTACCAGAAATGTTTCTGTGGGAAAAAAAAAAAAAACAAGCCACTAGCGATGTTTCATACCTAATTTCCTAATTATTATATGTTTTTTTGATTATAATGTCCCTTACAGTGATTATAAGAAGCATTCTTAGTGATGAAATCCTCGAATATAAAGAGTATATTAGAATATAAAGAGCTATTAGAATAAATTAATTTTAAAAATTCTCCGAGAAACAGAAGATTTTTTATCTAATTTTTTTTTATTTCAATCAATCAATAAATACATCCTCGTGTGTGTATGTATATATGAGCTACTCATATAATGTGAAGGATTATTTCAGTAATATAGACTTGCTGCATCAAAAGATATGTTTAAGTTACAATTGTATTTAATATTTTAAAATGTATTTGTATATTTTTTTTAATTATATATTTATAATATAATAATTTCGAACAACAACTACATATTGATTAATGTTTTTGAATTATGTTAAATTTTAAATTATGTTTTAAAGTGCGAATACTTGAAAATTCCTTTATTTTCAGCTAAAACGTTGTTAAATGCACTTTATTTTTTTTGGTATTTGGATACAAATAGGCTGGATATAAAATATTTTCTCCAGCGCAAATATAAAAATTAGAGGTCTCAAATTTCTTTATACCATAATATTTGTTAGAAAAATATTAGCCGTTGCTTTTAAATCAATACCTAAAACAAAAAAAAAACTGATTTAGTATTTTATGCTATTTTTACTCAATCCATCAGCGTTCTATCTATTTATTTTGCTTTTAGTGAGAATCCCTTTTTCCTGCTGTGCTTTCCGTAGAATTCTTATATATCTTGTCTAATTTAAAGAATCATAACTCTAGGAAGCTGGGTAAAGTGACCTACTCCCATATATTTATTACAATATTATACCAGAAAAAGTTTCTGTTGTTTGCCCTATCAATCCTGATGTTGACCTACAAACAATTTCCTTTAATTTAGCTGCTTCACTTATTTTTAATGGTGACTGAGAGACATGGACAAAAGGATTGATCAAAAAATTCTTACTTAACTCTATCTATTGTTTGATCTGTGAAAGCATTCAAAATTTTCATCATGCAGTGTCAGGAAAAAAAACAAAAAAAAAACCTTCATGCACATAAAATGATGTTACATTCATGTTTAAAGCATTATTTATTTTTCTTTGTATTTATATATATACATATATATATATATATATATATATATATATATATATATATATATATATATATATATATATATATATATATATAACTATAGAACTATCTTTAATTAAAATTACACAAACAATTTTTAGCGGGTTTAGTGCAGTAACAATATAAAAAGGACTATTATTTTTAAATTAAACATATATACATATATATATATATATATATATATATATATATATATATATATATATATATATATATATATATATATTTATGTTTAATTTAAAAATAATAATCCTTTTTATATTGTTACTGCACTAAATCCGCTAAAAATTGTTTGTGTAATTTAATTAAAGATAGTTTTAAACATATTGATCGCATACGTTTGAAATTAGAATATTTTTACTAGAAACTATAAAATTATATATAACCTTTCAAATTAAATAGTTCAATTGAAATTCAAGCATAATACAATACCAAATAAAAAATAAACTTCTTAGATATAGTTGACTATTGTGTCTATAATAACTATTGTGTTCCTGCTCTTTTCAGGTAGTAATTAATGTTTTTTTAAAATCTTTTTAGTATTCAACGTCCATTTTGCAAAGTTAGGACATCACCTCATTCCGATATTTTTGAATATGTTAGAAGTTACACATACCGTCATTATCGAATATCGTTAACATTGTTTTCCCAATTTTGCTGATTCTATTATAGATTAGAAATCTAATCTTCATTAACAACCTCAGTTACTGGACTGAGGCTATGGTTGGTCAGCTTGCATTTGGCGCAAAGTGCAAAGTTTCAGTTTGTATCGATTTCTCAGTTTCGTAAATATCTTCGTTAATAATATAATTCTGAAACTTTTAATTGGTTTCGATAATTAAAATCTACTTATATAATGATATTAGCTTAGCAGGATGAACCCAAGATGTTGCAGGCGTTGCAAGGAAATAGCATTGTTTTTTTGAAAAGCGGTGTCTGTTCTAGTTGGAGCATTCAGACTTTCAAAGAATACCCTGAAAATTTATTCATATTTATAAACTAATATAGAACTTGATAAGACCTAAAAGGTTTTTATAGCTGAAAATCAATTTTTTTTTTGTTTATATTATTTCATTTATTGAAAGTTATTTACTTCAAAATGAACATAAATATTTCCAAATATATATAAAAAAATAGTATTCCTTCTTACGCTATTGACATCCCCTTGACCTAAAAATAACTATTTACCTCCTTTAATTAAAAAAAAAGAAAATTTTACCCCTTTGTAAAATATGTTTCTATCTCTTCATTTAAAAAATCACTTCGTTAAAAGATTTAATACTTATTCTATACAAACTAATTTTCCATGTACAAAAAACACTAAGAATTTCTTCCTACCTCCATGGTGTGTCCGTCAAAGATTTTGATAAAACTTTTTTGGGTGATTCTACTTGAAAAAAAGGTTACCCATATCCTACCGTTTTGTCCAATGCTCCTTTCGAGCTGAGAAAAGACATAAAATATGATGAATATGCTTCATTTTATATCTCGAGTTTGAAGAATGATATCGACATGATTTTTTTCAGCTAAACAATTTTTTTTAGAGGATTAAGGAAAAATATAAACATTGAAAAATAATTTATTTCGGTTAAATAAAAGCATTGTGAAAACCTCCTGTATTTTTGAGCTATCCTAAAAATAAAAAAAAAATTGGCTTAACAATTTTTCCTAGAGTCTACCCTTAAATTAATTTTTTTTAGATTTAAATAATTGCTCATAAATCAGGAACCCATTGAATAATTCAAACCAAATTTAGTACATCGGTAAACGTTTTTTAACAACGCAATTTGCTTCAACAGTGATATTCCTACGTGTTTTAGAACTATCGTTATCCACCAAAATCTTCAATTTTGTTTTTATATGGTAATCATCTTTTTTTACACAGACCATCTAAGATGATGCAATAGTTTGGAAAGAATAAACTCCCCTCTTTTAACTAGTCCAAGAAAGTCGATATCGATAGAGCTTCAAACCTAAACGTAATTTTGTGGCTTTAAAAATTTTGAGCCTACTCGAGACTGAATTTTTTTTTCGATAGTTTTTGATGATTTTTCAACATCAAAGTCTCCGGTGAGTCCATTTTGACGAAAAAGTTGTAATATCCCAGGCATGCACCTCCTTAAATACCAATTTCAGTTTTGTGCAACTTATCGTTTTCGAGTTAGGCTCTCTATATACACCCAGACACACGCAGACCATTTTGCGAGATTTGGTTATTTGGACTCAATGGATCTTAAAACGTGTATTTTCGTTAAAACTCGAATCCGAAATTTTTCACGATTGCTATACTTCTTCCTCTTACTATATATTTCATATATAGATTAGGGAAAGTAGACATTATTTCCTTTCTGTGACACCCACCTCTCGACGTTGTTCCTTTTCCCATCACATATTTTCTTTTGGATATACTTACTTTTTAATTTTGCGCATCTTCCTATCTGGTCTGGCATGAAGAAAGTCGTAACATATTTTATTGATATTGGATAGCAATTCCGTGAACTTTCTAAAGTATTATTATTGCCTCGACTATGGCCCTCTCGCTAATTAGTTTCTCGTACAGCCTGAAGAAGTTCCTCTCATATTTAGTTCTAGTCGTTATCCGATGGGTGACCTAATTTCGATTAATCTTTCTGAAAAAATATGGGCCCATTATCTTAGAACGGTTTGAAATCAGTTTGCTTTTTTTAGTTTCAATACTATTAATTCGCTACTGTATTTATAATGTTATGTAACTTTGTTTCGAGTCATTAATTAATTTAAACAATTAGGTGAAGTAATTCAACTAAAACATTTTTCAAAGTTTATTTATTATTACTGAGATCTGTATCTGCGTTTGTGTGCTGTTAATGAATCTCAATATGTTCTCATTGTGGTTGTTTTCATGATCGACAATAAACTCAAGGCTAAGGATTTTGTTGAACATATATTTTTTAATGTTTAATAAAAATGTTTTTTTTTAATGTTTAATAAATTTTTAATAAAAAAATAAAATTTAAAAAGGCACATTTAGTCACATTATTGACCAAACATGATAATCGACGTTTCTGATAAGACGGTAACTAGGAAGAAGAAAAAGTTTGTACAAGGATACATTTTCTTTTTTCTCTAATGGATAGATTCCATAGAACTTCCTAAAAATTTTGGTCAAATCGGTCACGGACTGTTAGGACGTTCGTGGATATAAGAATGGAACATTTTTTTATTAATATATAGGCATATTAGTTTTCACATAGAAATCTGAAAGTGATAACTTACTTACTTAAACCTACAAAGAACACCTTCCCTCTTAGTGAACTTTGCGTAATGTGCCCGCATACGTTAAGGGAAGTATAAGGAGAATTTAGGTGCTGCATAATGCACAGTTTCATGGCCTGCTTGTAAAGTTGTTGATCTTGATAGCGAATGAATTACCAGTAGGGTAATCAGCGTTGTGAATTTACTAGTATAGTATAAGTCTCAAGGGTGGACCGAAACGTAAAATAGAAGATTGTTTTAAGGTCTAAGCTAGTAGATTGCGGTTTTTAAAGGGTTTAGTAAAATGATGTATATAAGCAAATGTGTCGGTAGTATCTGCATCGAACGCCATGGTTCGTTTTGTTCCAATTGTTATTCTTTAGCATGAAATGTATAAATCGCTTTGCATTGTATTATTTCCAATGTAGGCACTAAGTTGTAGAATTGTTCAGAGTATTTTGGATCATTTTTTGGTTTTTCATATGTACGTGTAACTTTTGGTTATTCCCAAAATTCTCAGAGTCCTAATTTGTTTCAATTAAGAGGTCTGTATTAATATCTTGTTTAAACTTAAGTGGTAATTAATTGTCAAGTTAGTGAGCCTGTAGTCAGTCTGTAGCATTTTTGAAGTTCTGTTGATTCAAGTTTACAATGTTTTACAGCGTAAAAAATTCATTTTTTTTTAATTTAAATTTTTTTTTGCATGTAGTTGGGTATATATTTTATTTGGTTGGGTCTGCTTGTTTTTGCTTGCTTTTCACACTCACCATTCAAATTGACATGACACATTTAAGACTGTGTCGGTTTTGAGTTTTGATCATGTTTGCGTGAAATCTTTCTCTGAGAGCCATGATGATCTATTGCTACAATTCTCGATTCGTTTTCTTAGAAACTTGTTAGCTACAAGGTCTTAGAAAAAGAAAATTGCCACCCTTGAACGTGGGTTTTAAGTGGCCTAACTCAAACTTAATTTCAGTTTTTGGCTGAGCGCTTTTTGTTCTACTAGCAAGGCAATTTTCCGCTCGAAGAATATTTATTTTGTTAGGATTTGATAATCTAGGTTACTTCCCTAAGGCCACTAGTGAGGCGCAATCCGCTGTGCATATTTTGTCTTAAATATCATTTGAACAAGAAAAACTTTTGTCTAAAGAAATAATCAACTAATATGGTTAATATGGATTGGTTTTGACAAAAAAAATGAAGTAAAAATCTGTTCCAATGCCAGTTTCTCCTTAGATCCTGTTTATTCAAATAACTTATTCTTAGAAACAAACTTTAATATTAATCTTAAAGTTGGACATATTATTGAATAGCTTTAAATAATAAAGCGATTCCGTATTGTGAATATTACTCTCAGAAATTAATTTATATAAAAACATTATGTAATGGTGAAAGCACACAATTTAAAATTAGTAAAAATCATACTGAAGGTACTTAAGTCTTTTTAGAAATAAACTAAATTATCAATTAAGTAATAATTATATCTGATTTTATTAATTTGTTATACAAATAACACCCAATATCTCAAAATTGTCCAAACTGGTCCTTGGCTTGGATTTTGAATGATTTACGTTGTTATAATTATTATTTTGTGAGTTGTGAGCAACCAGTTAGTTTAGCTTGTCACTTTCTCAACGACTACATGAATTTATGATCCCTAATAATTTATAGTTCATTAATCCTTGGGCCATATTATGTTAATTTACTTGCCTAAGAGGGCCATGTAACCTATATACAGAAAACTGCCAAATTGTTTTTTCCTTAACACTTTTTTGACAATTTACTTTTATTTTGTCATTATTTTCTGATTTTCTTCTTTCTTTTTTTTTTTATATATTTTCTGCTTTATTCATTAATTTTACAGAAATATTTTAGTGAATATTAACAACCAAAATTGCATTAAAAAGCTTTATTTTCATCTAAAAGTGAATTGATATTAAATAATAAAAACGCTGCGAATTATTACATCAGAAATATCTGGTCTGTCCTGTATATTCACAGGAGTTTCCGTATTGCTTTGGTTTACAGTTGAGATAATTAGAGTATCTTTAAAATGAGCATTTGGAGGATTTTGGGAAAGGAACATATGCAGAATACTTTATAATAGATATCTACCAAGTTCAGCAAAGAAATTAAGCAGTCGACACCAAAGGAGCAAATGTATGAAGCTTGTCCCAAGATGATCGCCGTGAGAGTGCCTAACTGTGAGTATTAAGAA
The DNA here is from genome assembly GCA_948150685.1 of Rhaphigaster nebulosa. Classification (NCBI taxonomy): domain Eukaryota; kingdom Metazoa; phylum Arthropoda; class Insecta; order Hemiptera; family Pentatomidae; genus Rhaphigaster; species Rhaphigaster nebulosa. Next base: position 51,333,130 of record OX411306.1, on the reverse strand, counting down.
GAAACTCTGTCAATGCAAGTAGGCTCAGAGGGTTAGGCCATGTAATCAAAGGGTAAAATGGTACAGAGGAAAATATTGGAATTGCACTTCAGTGGGAAAAGAAAATGAAAAGACCAAGAAGCTAAGGGAATTGCAGAAATAATCCAAGGAAGAATTGAGTAGAGAGATACGATGAGATTAGAAGCTCAATAGACAAGTCAGGAGGCCTAGGACCACGATGACCTGCAGCGTCGGAGAATTAGTCTACGGAGTTGATTCATTATGCTACATCTCAGGTAATATGGGTCCGATTTAAATGATTTTTTTTTTTTTTTGGTTTTGTAGGGAGTTTCATCACCTTTCGATTTTTGACGAACGGGTGTTTTTTTATTTGATATTTGGATTCTACGTATCTAGAAACGTAAACCTCAAATTTTGAGGACAGGTTATAATTTTTTTTTTCTTGGTCGATTAAAATGGTCTATTTTTGAAAATAATAAACCAAAAGCATTTATATAGATTTTTTTTTAATATCTTATTATACTGATTTCAAAACATCTTACATTTTCTCTATATATTTATAAATCTTACCTTATAAAATCCCTAATCGGCCGTCATTTCGAAACAAAGAGACGAATGATAATGTCGAGTTCCGAGGATCACCCTGGGGATGATCTGTGATTTTATGACTTTGGTGCCGAATCTCATGAAAACCAGTCCGGTTTTCCGCCGGAAAAAAGACGCGGAGGGCTTACGCCGGACGCACGAATTTTTTTTTATTCGATATTTGGATTCTATGTATCTTGAAACGTAAAACCTCAAATTTTGAGGGGGGAGGGGTTACAAAATTTTTTTCTTAGTCGATTGCAAAGGTCTATTATTGAAAATAATAAACCAAAAAGTTAAAAAAATAAAATCTTACAAGAGGTAACTAAGAAAGGTAGCATTCATTGTTATAAATTAAATTTATATAAATATTGAAAGAAACTCAAACATGTTTTAATAAAACGTCTCTAATAAAAATAAAAAACCTCTTACTTTTAACTTAAGGTATATTTCTTCTATTTAAAATTGCATACAACACCGTATTTTGACAAATTCTACTATGCGAACATAAAAATAATTTGATTTATGATTACCAAAATGTAAAGGAACGAACAACATCCTTTCTAAAATAATGTATATGTGACAACTTACAAAAGTTTCAGGACATAGGAAAAAAACATCCAGTAACTGGATCAAATACAAAATACCCGTAAGCATAAAAAGATATATATATATATATATATATATATATATATATATATATATATATATATATATATTCACTAACCGGGCTATGGATTCATCTTACTTTGTATGTTTTAGGATCTTTCTGCATATGGGGAGTACAAGTATTTCATAAGCAACTTCGGTTTCACTGCACGACCTTGAGGTCCCAAATGAAGTTGTCAGTACCATCAGCACTTCTATTACTAATAGTGTATAAACTATGGGTGACGCTTATCCATGGTCCGTTAAAAAGGTCAATAATTTTTTTAATTATCAAGTATTAATAAAGCATAAAAGACAAACATATGTCCATTTAGGCAAGAATGGACCTGTCGTAACCATCCAAGCGGAACCCTAATTAGTTAGGAATGGCAAGTTTCTGACTAAACCGTCTGCTAAAACTGTGATAAATGGATTCAGTTTTCCTTTTGTAATTTCTCCTGATTCCGGTGGCCCCGCCTGGCAGATCTCCAGAAAGTTCCTGGCCAAGCCCATCTCCCGCTCGCTCGCTCCGGGACCTTGTTGTATCGTTAAAAAAAAATCTGACCCTACCCTCATTCGGTATTTAAAAACTCTTTGAAAGGTTTTAAATAGCGTTCTTTGTTATCTCTATCACTCCCAACGCTGTATTGAGTTCTCTAAATGCATTAAGAAAACGGAGAACTTTCAATACTAAAGGTTTCTTGATACGTTTGGTCCATCGTGAAATCCTGTAAAATAAAAATATTTGAGGGTGTGACCTAAAAAATCCTTTACTTCCTTTTTTGTTTATTAAAAACCATTAGCAGGTTAGTGAAACCGTTTTCACCTCTACATTCCTGCTGCTTGAATGACGCCATTGACCTCATATGAAATAGAGTGGAAGTTTTGGAATAGTGAAAGAACCATTTCTCACATCTTCTAAAGGAAGAAGTTCCTCGAAGGCCACTCGAAGAATTATATTAGTAGATTAGAATGAATTAGTAGCTTGTAACAGAGAAAGTGATTCTTCCTCAGCACCAGACGAGGAGGAAATAATTGACACCATAAACAAACTAAAAAACAATTTTTTAAAAAAAGCAACTCTTGGACAGCGTGGGCTTCCATCTGAGTTGTTCAAGTGTGGTGGCAACGAACTCTTTAAGACTTTGCAGAATGTTATTACCTCTATCTGGATAGAAGAAGAAATACTAACAACATGGAACTCATTTCTTATATATCCTGTATACAAGATTTCTTATATGTCATGTATGCAAGAAAGGTGACAAAAGATATTGCGCCAACTACAGAGGTCTAGTAGCATATAAAATATTCTCAAATATACTGTTTGCACGATTAATACGTCATTATTACTCACACGTGTTTACTGTGCGAATGAAGAGTATAAATCTTTCAAAAATGGTACCTGCCTTTATATTTTTTTTCGTTTAAAAATCGTTGTTGCTAAACTACCTCCATCCTGCTACAGGTGGTCTGCATAACTACATTACATCGCTATATGAAAAATTGGAAGAAGAGAATTTTACAGTTCACACACAAATACACTATAGAAGAAGATTGGTGTTAAGGTGAACCGAGACATCTAACTAGCAGTATTATTCCTAGCTAAGATGATTATAATAGGTTTGATAATTATGTTTTACAAATTATTTTAATGAATTATGTAGTAATTATGAAATTTTAACTGTATTTCTTTACCAACATTCTTTATTTTTATACCGTGGTCAGTATTGTGATAATTTTGCAGGATCTGCACACATCTGGCAAGCCACGTAGTTAGTAATACATAATACATTTTATGTTTACTAACTCCATTTATTCTTTAGTTTATTTCAGTAAAGGAGGTATTCTCTTTTATTCTTTTTATTTCTTTTTCCTTAGTTGGACCTTTCCTTGACAGTTCCTTCTACATTTAATTTGTTTCCAATTCTTACAGTTCTATCTTGCATTACTAACTATCTGACTCCTTTATCCTTACACATTCAGATTTAAGTTAATAGTAATTAATCTTGTTCATGTTCCGTTGACTGAAATAGTTTGCTTTATAGGTCGATTCTTGATATGGAAACCATTATTAGCCCCCAAAACAGTAACTAGTTTAGCCAGAAACAAGCATCCTCAGTGTGGTTTTATCTTCAGATTTTCCATCACAAACTGCCGAGAATGACTTGTGACGATCTTAATAACCGTTTCGAGTCATAGGATATCTATAAGCATACCTATATTGAAAAATTGACTGTTGGGACCACCAGGTACTTTTGAAAGGAAGACACCGTTATACTAGAGTTCGATTCCAACTCAGCCGATACGATTCTATCCTCTGTTTTATTTCCTTGTTGAGGTTGAATTATTCCGCCCTCCGGCTTTCAGCTGTTTATCTTGATTCCTGTTTACCGACGTTCGCCGAGGTCGGTTAGGAGTAGACAGGTGAAAAAGTATCGGGGCTTCTTGAATAATACATCCGCTGTATATCTTTCCTTCTGTTTGGCTCGGGAGTCCTAATGCCTCCTCGGGGATTCGACTCGATACATATTTCCTCTCTCATTTTTAAATCACGTGGTTGTTTTGTATCATCTTATTTATTTATCAGAGACGCGGTCCAATGCAACTGATTACAGAAAATTTTGCTTTGATTATCAATGATTAATCTGTTATTTATGAAATTGTCAGACGTTAATTTTCTCCATTATCTTTGTAATGGCTACAATAGGAGAAATCATTAAAACATTTTATAAGTTATGGCCGCATTATAAACACGATGCTATTCATTACATCGGATCAAGAGATAATATGGGACAAACTCATTAGGTGTTTTGTTTCTATCATTGGAAATTTGTGCACATATATTTTCATTTCACTGATGAAGTTTCCAGTTTATGTTTGTTTTCTGTTATTTGTTCTCTGGTTAATATAATATTGAAAAGTTTTTATATCAAAGGAGCTTTTAATATGCGGTTCCATTGTTTATTCTTTAGAGTCCCTTTATCTATCCGCCTCTTGTCATCTGGTTCATGTTGATTTAAATGTTTAATTTTTCGAGCCTCGCGGATCGCACAACGTGCCGGAGACACACACACGTGCAGTTATTACACGACATTATCACAAATACTTGTAATTATTACTTGATGTTATCACAGACACGTGCAATAATTTACCTTTATTTAGAACTTGGATATTTTACCGCCACGTGCGGATTCCCTCACACTTGTGTGGGATATTTAGGTAATTATTTTGGTTTAGTTATGAAATCATCTAAGGGCATATTTGTTTAACATAATAATGTCGTTTAAAAATTTGTATATGTGTATTATATATATTTTATATTTATATATCGGTATGTATAATTCATTTTGGGAGATTGTTCTTAAGTAAATTGTTTTAACAAATCAAATTAGATTATTTTGAATCATTACACGGTTTATTTAATAATCATTATTAGGATAACGTTTCGGTCATATCGTTACTATCACGTTTATGTAACGACTGTGAAAGAATTTTACTTTAAGTTCCCTCTACTCTTCCTCACCTATTCCAGCTCCTCTTCAGCCTTCTGCGGGTATTGTCAGGCATATTGGTTGTCGCCATGTCTTGCATGAGTGTGTTAGGATGTCCGTGTAATTTATCTTTTGCAGTGAGTCCCTATTTGTTCGTTAACTGTTGGCCTATTGAGGTTTGTATGTAAAATAATGTTGCTGATATACCAAGGGGCTTTGGTGATAGTTCTAAAAGTTTTTGACTGAAAAATGTGAAGTTTTTGTATGTGAGTTTTTTTGGCTGTCCCGTAATTCTGTGAAGTGTAGTTCCAGATAGGCTTGAGTAAGTAAGTATTCGTGTTCAATTTGTATCTAACTTTTGAACGTCTTTAAAGAAGTGAGTATAATAGTTTTAGCCTTTGGTTTATCGTTTTTTGTTTGTTCTTGATGCGTGGACTTACGTCATTCTTCTGTCAAATGTCAGGCCAAGGCATCGAATTTTGTCTGTGTGCGAAATTACTACATTGTCGAGGTATATTGGAGGGTAGGTTTCTTGTCGAAGAGTAAAAGTGATATGTTGAGATTTGTCGCGGTTAAGTCGAATTTTCCAAAGTTTGCACCAATCATGAAGTTTTGTTAGATGATGTAAAGTACGTGAGGCGTGTGCTGGATTTTGATGTTTTGTTAAAATTGTTGTATCGCCTGCGTACGTCGCTGTCAGAGTTTCGGTGCTGTTTGAAATATCGTGTGTATATATGATACAGAGCAGTGGAGCTAGTATCTGAGGTACATGCTAAGGCCGGTATAATGGTAGCAAGTTCTGAGCCTTGGCAGACAGAGAAAAATCTTTCAGAAAGATAAGTTTGAAGAATAAGATTATAGGTAGTAGGATCTTAAGTTTCAATAGAAGCCCTTGGTGCCAGACTCTATCGAACGTTTGAGCGACGTCCAGAAATACTACTTTTGCATATAATTTCTGCTCTAGTGCCGTCGCAATGTAGTCCGTAACCCTGTGTAATTCTTGAATGGTTGAATGTTGGGTTCGGAATCCAAATTGATGGTCAGGTATTATGTTATTGTTCGTCAGTATGTCAAGAAGCCTTTTGTAGAGTAGTTTCTCAAAAATTTTAGAGCATATTGGAAGCAGGCTGATATGTGTGTATGAAGGGGTGTCTGTGTCTTTTTTTTGGTTTGGGAACCATAGTAACGTGTGAGTATTTCCAATGTAGAGGAAATTTGGTGGCTCTGAGTATTTTGCATTGTAAATAGACGTTAGGTGAAATAGAGCCTTCCTGTTTTTAAAATTAAAAATTGGGACACATGGCTTTTTCTCTTAGCAATGTATTATAAGATAATAAGTTTTTGTTTTGATTCAACAGTCAAAGTTCGAATTCTTGTGGGGTTTTTTACTGTGGAGGTTTCATTAATACAATATGTGTGAATGCGAGAGCAATTGATAAATTTTGTCTGAAATAGTTTACCATAGTAATTTGGGAGGTGATAGGAGGTGATTGACTGGAGTGATGAAAATAAAATTAAATATAGTGTAAAACTATTTAATGCATGCAAGTGTTTCTACCGATTTTGTGGTCTTACTCAGGGCTAAAAAGAGGAACCGAAAATGTTAAACGAATAATGAAATAATCCCCAGAGATAATTATTATCCATAAGCTGTTTCGGATTATAAGTAAAAAAGTTCTCCTTTTTTATCGATTTACAAAACGGAAATTTTCTACAGTTATATTTCCTTTAGCTATTTCTGTTCGTTTGATTGTTTTACTCATTTTCATACTTGAAGTGGGACGAAACGTCATCGAGGTAGTGAACTCCTTTTTATTTAATTTGACCGTCTTCACCCTTACCAGCTTATCCTTATTTATTAATTAGTAAAGCAGTTGGAATCTAGTGATTAATAATGTAATGATGACCGTATCATCATAAATCAGAAATATGAATTCCCTGCATTGATAACTTATCGTTCCTTCACGGTTAATGAAAATCCATTTCACTATTGACCACAATATCTCGATGGCTTACATATCGAAGTTGTTCTGTACCTACCAGATCGAAAAGCCGTATGTTCAAAAGTACTGTTGTGATATGAAATTCCTTAATGCAATTTATTTTCATTCATACTCCGAAATTTTATGAGGATAGAAATCATGATGTGGTTAATTTAAAGCATTACAAAAAAAAACCGTGGAACGTATTTTAATTAATTAAAAAATATATGTTATTATATGTATATGTTATTCCGAAAAATATGAAATTCTTGTTATGCAACTAGATTAGATTTCATATATTATTTCATATATATTTACTTTATGTATTTACTATGTATTATCTATTTAAATTATTATAGAGAGTGTTAATGGGTTGATGACCGCTGTGAGGATCCATTAGTCCCGCTGTTGTGCCCTGTCATCAGTAGAGATAATGACTGCCTTTCCTAATTACTACTCGTCCTGTATCTTCTCTATCGGCTGAGTCAGGTCGTCATCGCTATATATATATATTCCTGCAATTTACTCAAAATGATTTAATTTTAATTGTCGTATAGTCCAAAATATGTATAACCTTTAAAAAAAACAATAACCATTAAAATTGGTCGAAAAATAAGTTTTCGGTATTTCGACTGATTCGAATTAAATTCCAACATTTCGCTGTCGTACCGCTTTGTAAGGACTTCTTGTTCTACTGAAATAAAAAAAAATATTGGTTTATTGTAGTTAGTTTAGGATCCGCAGCAATGAAAACAAAATTTAAATATCTTTTAATTAATTAGAAATTAATTATGCCCTGGATGCCATATTTTGTTTTAATAGCCGGACACATGTAACGAAGGAGGCTTCCAAAAATATTTAATTATGTTATTTCTTTAATCATCTGACGTTTTGGGACTTCACATCCATCTTCAGAATTCCACGACAAATGTTCATATTCTTATTTTCTATTTATAATTTTCTTCCATTACGTCTTTAATATTTTATTTCTTCAGAAACTGTGCATGCCTGATTGTATAGCTTTTAAAAAAAAAATCTTTAATGGCGTAGTTATAGGTTGTCAATAAGTTCACTAACTTGTTTCTCCATTATTTCTGCTCTAATTATTTCTTTCATGAGCTCATTTTTCATGGTTTTGATGCAAAAAGTCTCGTAACATAAGTTTTCTTTCCAATTCGATGAAAATTCGTATGGTCATGTTTGATTGAAGAACAATCATTAAAGATAATGTATTAGCTAAAAATTGTTTTAAAAAAAAATACTCAAATTTTCGATTTTACATAAAAACTTTATCAGTTTCATTGTAAAAAAAATAATACATATTATTTACTTATTGAAATTTATATTTATATACATACAACCATACTACAAGTTAGTATAAAGTAAGAGTATTAGACATGATATTAGCTTTTGAATAAATTTCCCATTGTTGGCGCATCAAGGATTGCACAAAGTTAGGCGGTCCCGTTGCCATCTTCTATTCACACATTTCGGAAGGTTATCGGGAATATATAGGGACGAAAGGTTACAAAAAGTGTATTTCTTTGGACAAACAGTTTGGAATTAAAGGAGGTATGTCGGTTTCGGGCTGAATCTGCTGCAAATGCGATATTGAGGTCTTTATGGATAATTTCATTTTTGTCAAAGTATGGAGTATTGAAAATTTGACGAAGGATTTTGTATTGTAGAGATTGGAAGGGGGAGGGAATCCTCTACCTTTACAGTCGGCACTCATACTGCCGATTTAATTACTGCCGGTTTTATTACGCATATTGTAACTAGTAATGTATGTAATAAGTTGGCCTCAATGATTTATCTTATTTAATGAGACAAAATAAAATTTTAATTATCAAATAAGGAAAATGATATTCTCAGTTGGTAAGTAAGGTAACTATTGAGTAAAGTTCTTATGCGACTGAGCAGTGTTAATCCCAAGGAGCTCTTCTTCTCTCTTCGGAGTCACAAAACACTAGAAATAATAATGTTAAATTAATTTATTGAAGGTAGAATAAATATTACAAGGATATCTCACAAGTAATAAATGTTTGCCATATAGAAATGTTTAGGATTTTCGAAAAATATCGAACTTGGAAAGGAATCGTGCAGGGATGCTGCTTTTCACCAACAACTTTTATAATTTATAATAATTTCATTCTCAGAGAATGGAAAATTATAATAGCAAGGTCAATGCTGATATAGGAGATGGTAGAAAACTATAAGCATAGTTAAGCCCCGTCTTCTGGATCTCAAACATTCTTCCTGAAGTATAAAAATAATGATATGTAAATTTGAATTTTAGTTCGTTGCATGTGCGACATTGATCATTTATACAAGACTCCGTGAAATACTGCTGGCTGCTGAAAGGGACTTATATTAAAGGGCAGCGAGAATATCCAGACGGGCAACGACAATATACCTGATGGTGGAGAGCGGGAAATCGTATAAGGAAAAAATGTTTGGATTTGTTAAAAGGAAGGCATCAGAAAGGATAACTGAATTAATTATGAAATGAAAACTAACGGAAAGAAGGGAAACAGAAAATCAGCAATAAGGTGAAAAGGTGAAGGGAACAAAAGCTTGGCTGGCGATCAGAAAGAAATAGGTCATGATTGGAGGAGAATAAGGGAAAAATATTGAAGTTTGAGGAAAATTGCACTAGTGAAAACTATTAAAAAAAAAAAAGAGCTTTTCAAAGCTGAATATTGTTCTATTACTTTCCGAGGTTAACATTACTGTTCCTACCCTCTTCCTCGATGTCGGAATTCTATTAAACCTTTGGCTCTCGGCGAGTACTAAGAGATTAAAACTTTTGCTAAGTTGGGCAAGAGCTCTCTTCCACCTCCAGTGGACGTGTCCTCTGGAAAATCCCCTTGATTATTTACCAACTTCGGCTTTTAGAGTCACTTTGAGTTAGGCTTCTTGGCAGGCTATAATGACTGTATATCTTCGTCTCCATTTATTTCACTTGTCATCTATTTTTTGTAATGATTTAATTTTAGGTAAATTAAAAATAAAATACTTAATTGTAAATAAAATTTAATTTTTTTTATCCGCTGGAGTGCCGACTGACCAAAGAAGAGTATTGTACTAACTACATGCAGCGTGTCAACTCATTCTTGAAATAGGGTTTCAACCATACCTTCAACGATGTAACTACAACAAACTAGGAATTAACAAAAAGTAATATTTAAAAAATTAGATTAACCTATTTTTCTTCCTAAAAATATTAAGCTGTGATGCAATAACTCATATTCGTCTTGCACTAAAGGAAAGTATGTTTTATTATTTATTTTTTCATAGCATGAAAGTTGATGTAACGCACAAGAGCCAAAATTGGAACCTCCTGGCTTCCAGAGTCAGTTTAAAAAAAAAAAACACAATTAAAGTACTTATTTTAGTTTCATTATTCGACTCTGTATACTTTTCAAAAAAAGGCATTCCTTTTTTTCCTTGTATAAACACAATTGTAGAGAGCCCTTGAATTAATTGAAGCAATATAATTGTGAATTATCTGACGGAAAAGAAACAATAATTGGGAGCAATCACAAGATCTTAATGTTAATTATTCCGGTAGCAGGAGATGGGATCTTGTTCCGTTTTATGAGATCGTGTGGAGATAGTGCTAATGGTTTTGTAACGACTGGTCGCCTCATTACGACTCCACCTGAGAATTGTATTGCTGCCCTGAGGATCAGTCCTTAAATTTTAAAACAATTCTGTAAATTGGGTTTTGGTTTTAAAATAGTTTCATATTTGCTCGTTCTGCTTGTGTTATAGATTCTCCTCTGATTCTACAGATCAGTGATGATTTACAGATTAGATGTAGGTGTCATAATGTCACAGATTGGAATCCATATAGTTATCATTTATGCATCTCATTAGCAGTCCCATATTATTATTTTAAATCTTGGTAAAGCAATAAAATAAATGCAATCCTATGAATATGTCATGAGTATTTTATAAAAGGATAACTAATGGTGATCAATGAAGGAATTATTGTAAGATATTGTTGTTTTTTGTGGTGTTTAACCTCCTTTCCTACTTCTATTAAGATGCCTTGGTGTGCTCTTAGGTTTTCACTTTCACCTCTAAAAGTAGAATGATTTGTCATCTGCTGTTTCACGTAAGCATGATTTGGCATCCCTCAACACTCCCTCACAAATATATTTTTGCAGATAACTCAGTTACTAATTTCTTTTTCTTTATTTGACGGTTTGATATATAATATATATGTAACAATGCACATACGAGTATTTTTTTATTGTATATATATATATATATATATATATATATATATATATATATATATATATATGTCGTATATAATATTATACCAGCCTTTAAATTAAAAAAAAAAAATTATATTGACATGGCCGATTGGCCCTTGTTCCGTGGAGTGCCTCATATAAATTCGAAAAACCGCTCCTCACAAAGTGACTGTGAAAGAGTAGAAAAGAAAAGAAAAAGGAAATAAAAAAGGGGGCTCTCCATGATGTTTCTTGAAAGATGGTATATACAATTCAGGAGCTTCTATCAAAAGTTAATGCATCCACTTCTCAAAAACAAAGATTTTTTTTAAGAATTAATAATCTACACCTAAAGATTATTCAGTTTATTTCAAATTTTTAATTTTCGACGGGGCAATAAAGGTTTTGCACATCAACATTTTACATAAAAATTTACATTATCTCCATGAGATGCCCCCCTAATAAGTGTTTTCAAGAATTTTCCAAAAGTTGATATATTGACTTTTGATTGAAAATTCGTCAATTTTCTTCTAGAATCAAATTTCTCAAGTGTTTTATATGCCTTTATAAACATATATATATATATATATATATATATATATATATATATATATATATATATATATATATATATATAGAGAGAGAGAGAGAGAGAGAGAGAGAGAACTTTTTTTTTATTTTCTCCAAAGAAAATAGTGGTCAAGTGATCAAGTGCCTGGTTATTATTATTATTATCATCACTACCTACGGATCTTATTAAAAATTTTACAAATCTATTATTATCTAAAAATATATAATATGTATAATATGTATAATATGTATGTATATATATATATATATATATATATATATATATATATTTATATATATATATATATATATATTTTTTAGTTAGTACTGCCAATGTGATAAAAAAAAGTAAAATAAATAAATAAAAACGGGAGCGGGATGATTCAGAGAAACGGCCGTGCTCAGCGGGATGGGACGGCAATGGGGATTTTTTTTTTTAATCGGAGAGTATCGGGAAGAGTAGAAGAAAAATCAAAAAGCAATTAATTACTCAGTTAAAATTTTATTTATGATATGAAGAGCAGAACATAGATGAAATGCACGATGTTTCGGGATATCTTGTAAACATTACATCAATATATGTACCGAGTTGAATGGGCCCTGGCCCTCCTCGGATTATCAAAACACTTTCATCATCGGAATATTCCGTATTTCGGTGTATATACATAATTTTAAAGTCTATGTATATACATGAATTTCAAATTTCAAATGTGAAAATAATCCTCTATTTTCCTCCGCTCTTGCATGTTGATTTTGGCCGTGTTATCTTCATTTTCATCGTCGTATTTCACTAACAACTCATCTCGATTTACTAATTTAATTACCGTTTCTTCAGAGTATCTATCGTAAATACGAGCCCCTGTTTGAACTCTTCAGCATTGTCGTCTTGGACACTGGCGGATATATCCGATATCAAGCACAATTAAGTTTTATTATCTTCATCGTTAATATAACCATCAGGTTTTGCGTTGCGTTCTCTTCTCTCCCGCTCGGTATACCCATCTCGGTTTGCCCATGATTTTTTTACCATCATGCTGCCCAAGCATCTCCCGAGCAATATATTACATCCTTTTCTTTGAAAGGAATATTACTCTTAAGAACATTTGAAAAGGATCTTTAAAGAATTAAAAAAAATAAAATAAACGTGAAAAGATTTGGTTTATTAGAAACTCGGATTATCGAGACTCCACTTTATTGCCTTGCTTTAAGGGTAGAGTTTCGCTTTATCACAAATTAAACTCTCATAGCATTAAAGCGGGCAAACAGCAGTCTTCATAAGAGGCGATCGCAAACAATTTGTTGTTTACAATTTTTTGTAAACAATAGACATTATTGATATAAAAAGTAACATGTGCAGAAATCGATATGCATTTCTGTTTCTTAATATCGTTAAAAAAAAAATAAAAAAAAAATGGAAACTGATAAAAGTAATTGATTTTTTTTTTTTTTTTAAAGAATGGTTTAGTTTGACTAGAAATAGTTTTATTTTTCCAGCATAAAACAATTAAATTGTTTTAATGTTTTAATATTTTAGTATTTATTATTAAACATTAAATTCTAAAATATTTATAATTAGATAGATAAATGTAGATACATATCACATTTCGTTGCCTAATTAATCTGTGATACATCATTAGTCCGAGATATCAATCCTCTGACGATGAATCATTCCTCAGTCCACCGTTTTGAAACAAATGCTGTTCTTAATATTACCAATGCCAAATATTACAAATTATTTCTTAATATTACAAATACTAAATAACGTACCTGAATTTGAATAAATTAATTTTGAATCTTAATGTTGTTTTGGTGGTTATACTAATAAAAATGAATTATTTATAAAATCGAGATAAAAAAAAAAAAAAAAATGTTAATGAAATCGAAACCAAAAAATATCTAGAAGTTAAACGACTCATCAGCTTTCATGCACTGAAATAGAATCCTAATCAGTATACAAAAAATTACAGTTGGCAAAAATATCATTTGTAATTAATCCATTTTACAAAACAATTCAACTATAATCATGATATAAGATTTAAGGTTCTGCTATGGCTCCATTCCATATAACAAACATCCTAAATATATTTGTTATTTAATTTAACCATATTTATACAACACAGAGCGGAAAATAGCGGCGAAACATTTCTATGTTAATCTTGATGCAACGGTAAATTTCATATCAATAAATGGATCCAATCATGGTCTGGTATTGAGGTTTAGAAATTTATTGTTAGCAAATAGTTATTTTTTCGCAGTAGTTAACTGTTTAGGGTTGATCATTAACAGATATAGGCTCGACAGCTTTCCTTACTGTTAAGTCCCAACAAAATAACAAGAAGTTAAAATCTAAATCTGATCCGTCAGATACGCTTATAAATTATCTTTTTTTGGTATTCTGCTGTTATGAGAATTGCAATAACATAATTGAATAATTCTTTGGCATTTCGTAATTAACTTTTCTCGTTTACCTAGGATGATAGATTCTCTGGTCTTTTGACTTAATAATGTGGAATACGCTAATTTTTATAACAAAATAAAAATTAGTGGATATTACTTTTTTATAAAATTTATTTAAATATACTTTTTAAGTAATAATTAAAAAGGTTTTGATGAGGCAGAGATAAATCGTTCACAGGTTTATTTGCAAATTTTAGCTCATGATTTTGATCGGTCCAGAATTTTCTATCGACCTTTGCATTGGCAAAATTTGCGTATAAATTTTAACATTCTACATTTAATAGATTAAATAAAATCTCAGTTTCGTCTGTCAATAATTTAAGTTTTGAAATTATTTTTGCTTTAATAAAGTCTTTTCTCCACTGAATAAAGTTGCGTAAACAATTAAATTTTTATTTAAAGCCTTCATTTAAAGTTATTTTTAAATACACACTTGAAGCTAGCGTTGATATGGGTTAATACTGAGGAAAGATAATTAAATTTATTTTTAATTCTCAGTTCAAGAAAGGAGAAGCACTTGAGCCTCTAGGATTTATGGTGGGATGTTCCCTTTTGATTTATTTTGATCCCACCTTTTTTTAGTTTGTTATTTTGTAAAGTAATCCTTTCTGAATAATTGTTTTCATGATTGCTTATTTATGCTAAACATTTCCATTATGTTTATTCGCTAAATATTTATGCTATACATTTACATTTCAGACTAATTATTATTTAATGATCCTCTCTTCCTTTCTGTTGTTTATTAACATGTTCCTATTACGTTGATCATTTTATCACAGAGTATATGCATTCTTTGTTTATTAAGAAGGTATTATTCAGTGAATAAATTGTACTAGATGAAAAGTGAATGAAGTTTAATAAATTGCGATTTATTGACACATATCTGGATATATCATAAGGAATGCCAGTATTTGTATTGACATCTATGAGTTAATACAAAATCTATCAATTAGTAAAGTATTAATGAACTAGTAATGATTAAAAAAAAAATTAACTGAAGGCAGGAGCCATAGTGATTATATTATGATTAATTTCCTTGTAATAGTAGCTATGTTAGAAGATTGTTTATTTTCTGCATATCTTATATAATTAAGTGTTTTATTTAGGTTTATAAAGAAGTCAACATATAATTTTTTATTCTCAATGTTATTGGTAATAAAAGTTTATAGTCTAATAGCTTAGTTGGGATAAAATTTAGTAGTTCAAAACCGTTCTTTTTGCACTTTTCAAATTGTTTTTTTTTTCAGCATAATAGTTAAAAACAATATCGAAATCATTTTTGATAAAAAATTTTGGAATGATTTTCCTCAGACCTCATAGGTGTTTTTTTAAAATTTAAATATATTTTTTTTAGATAAAAATAGATTTGTAAAATTTTTAATAAGATTTGGTAGGTAGTGATGATAATAATAATAATAACCAGGCACTTGATCACTTGACCACTATTTTCTTTGGAGAAAATAAAAAAAAAGTTCTCTCTCTCTCTCTCTCTCTCTCTCTCTATATATATATATATATTTATATATATATATATATATATATATATATATATATATATATATATATATATATATATATATATATATATATATTTATATAAAAAATAAATATATAATCTTTATAATATATAATCTCCATATAAATATATATATTTAAAAATAATATTTCCTTTCGTGTTATCTTCATCAAAGGATTTACATATATGTATGCATATTGACCATCATTCCTGGAACCGATAGCTGATTGATCAAAAGGATGAATATATGGACCGATTATTCATCAATATTTTTCCCTTTTTTTCTGGCGTAATTGTCATTGATAATATTAATTATTATATATTGAACAATTAAAGACGTTACTGTAATGTCTGAAATATAGATAAATCCATTAATGTTTCTAAAGATTATCTCCACTTGTGGTGAGATCCCAAGACCCCATTGGTCTAAACTTCCTCTACAACTTCTTCCCACGCTTTGTCTCTGACTAAAGGAACTTTCTACTCAGGTCTTCTTTTGTCTTTATGGAGTAATAACCTCTTAATCTCTATCCGGTATTAATATGTTAATTTAGCTCCCTTTTAAAAGTTTGGTCTTTAAAAAAGAGAAGCCTTCTTGAAGATGTTGAACTTATTAATCCTGGTATTTTTTAGAAATTTAATAGATCCATAAACTTTAATGAAAATGACAGATGTGTTATATTCAGTTATTATAATTCTGAAATATAATTTTATTAATCATTTTGCTTTATTATTTTCAATAATGAACCTTTGCTAAAAAAAACCTAGGAAAAAAAATATAAACCCCGCCCCCTCTCAAAATTTGAGGTTTTACGTTACAAAATACATTTAATCCAAATATTGAATATAACAAAATTCTGCCTGAAGCCATCCGCGGTTTTTCTTCGAGGCTACTGGGCCGATTTTTATTATTTGGTACACCTTGTATGTAACATATTTTCAGATATTTGATTCTCATTTTCAATAGTCAACATTATCAATATATTTCCTTCAAAGAGCAGAGTTGTTTAATTTCAACACATGCAACATAATTTGTGTTATTACACATAATTAATTTAAATTTTTTTATCTTACATATTTGACAAGTAAAAGATCAGTGGAACTTATTGACATAAGCATGCCCGAAATTAATAATTTCCAACAAGATTTAATTATTGATACTTTGTCTAGGAAATTTTGATTACCTGTTGCATTAATTAATCTTCTATTGTTGGCGAGAAGTTTATAGTAGAATAATACACAGTTGGTTATGATAACGCGGATTGGAAAGCATTGAATTAATACATCAGTTAAGGTGGTTAAATATGTGTGTGATTTTCAGAAAAATCAGAAATAGCCTTCTAAAAAAATTAGTTGGTTAACCCCTCAATAAAAAACCTGAAAAAAATTCATAAGCAATCTAGAGATACTTATCAATGATTTCTAGAACAGTTTTGAGCTGAACACTAAATTTTGGGACAGAAATTAAAAAAAATCAAAATTTTGAAGTGGCGGTTATGATAATTAATGTTTTTTCCTGAGATGATAATGAAATTTTTAAGCTGTAGTGAAAAACCTACTTTACAGCCTTCTAATGAAATTTTTTTCCAAACCTGAAATATGATGTTCATAATCTGTTTTTCGGCTGAACATTAAACTGCTGCACCTACACCATCCACTGGTCTCTTCTAATTTCCACCTCTCCGAAAAATCCCCAAATTAGATACTGGAGAGGTAATTTCAATCGATTGCATTCTTTATAAAGTCATAAAATAATTTATTTTCAACCAGGTTTTCATTGCCACGCCATTATCTCATTACCACCTTAAAAAGAAATTGCGGCGGTAATGAGAAGATTTAAGAAGTGGTGATAGTTTGAACTTTAATAGCCGGTCAAAGTAAAATTAATAGGGATTTATCAAAAAACAAAATGCCATTCTGTTAGGATTTTTTTAGAGAATTATAGTAATTAATTTAAAAAATTTTAAACAATACTTTAGGAGAAGCAATGAGGAGCAGTAATGAGAAGAATACAAATACGCACCGAACACACCAATTTTATGTGTAATGGATCTTTGTTTGCGAGCTGCCGCTTGTCCTCTACGGAAAAACTTCTTCGAAAAATATATTATATTTTCATGTATGTAAAAAATCAATAGTTTGGCGTTAAGTATTACGAACACGAGGGACAAGTTTAAATTACTTTATAATCAACGAAATTCAAATAAAATCTAAAAGACTTTTGAACAGTATATACAATCAAATTTTGGTAATGGAGCTCATTTTCGGGAAACAATGTGTATTTTATCCTGTTAATAAAGTATAAAATAAATGGTATTTGATATTTTTCATCGTTCCGATAATATTGTAGTATACCGATTTTAATTATTCTTGGAATCCGAACGCTCATATTTATATTTAATATGCCGTAAATATATCTCAAATTAATGTTTATCATTGTTATCACTAAACCGTCTTCTTGTTTAATTGAGCATATACCTCCTGGGCCTACCTATCCGTTCTGCGGCGGACAGCGAAATAATTGAACGTCAAACATATCCAATCCTTCCCAGCCAAAGCATAACCGCCGACCCAATATTATGTTACGAATTGTACCTCACACCCTTTCATCGTCCATGTTTTCTTATCTTCGATATTTTCAAGGATTAATCAGAATCCGTTGTGCCGTAATGATGCTCTCAATCAATCATCATCAGATCCACCCATCATTTAAGTTTACTTGGAAGTTCAAATAAAAATTCGTCATTATTATCGAGGGAACATTTTCAAAATAAATTAATAAGAAAAAAAGTTCATAAATTACGTTTACAAAATACCACAATTTTTCTTACATTATTATGAACTCATTGCATTGAATCATTACATTACATTCTAGTTGAATTCTCCGTGACAAATTGATTTTCTTGGCTCAAAAATGGTAAACAAAATCTTGAAATATTTTTTACTCTTTTATGAAAAGATTAACATGTAGGCATATTATGGAAAAGGTAAGAAAAATGTAATTAATAACTATAGCAAAATCGAGCTTGTGAGATCATTGTACAAGCGAAATTTATTTTCTTAGAAAAAAAAAAATAAATCCATATTTATTTTGTTTCTAATATTTTATTTATGAATGTTGCCTCTAGACTTCATATTTAATTAAAATATCTCAATTTTAACACTCCGCTGCATCGTAAGGAGGCCCATTGTGGTTTTCCTTATTTAAGGTAACATTCATTACCAATAACATTCCTGAAAATTGGGATTACACATTTCATAACTGGCTAGCAAGGTGATTTGGAATTTTGAGATTATACTAGCTGAGTAAGACGTTATGTGTCTTCTGAAAAATGTTTATTTATTTTTTTTCACTTCAATATTAGAATTTAGTTATCTATTGTCAATTTGTTGCGATTACTTTTTCTTTATTTGTAGAATTTAAAATCATTTCTAAAGTGACGAAGAAATAGTTAAAGATTAAGTGAAACCTAATCTGCAATGTTCCATACATTTTTAAAATGACCCCGAGGCTGATTGTAATATCTATCAATAACGGAAATTAACACAAATTCAATTCCCAATATCTATTTATTTCAGGATAACCTTTTTAATTTCTGGTTGACAAACTATCACTTCCTTTCTGTATGGATTTTCTTAGTCGCTCGTTGTTGTTGTTTTGTAATTCCATTTAATTAAAATTCGCGATTTTATTTCGTTCTTTAATCTCTTTTAAAATAATTATCCTTGCAAATGCATGATACATGGTGCCGTGGTTGTAATTGGATGAGTAGTTAGAGCCGTTGCTGGAATGCTGATGAACGACAGGTGAACCTCCCTTCTCATTACAAACTGTTTGTTAATATCTCTTTGGCTTGGTTTGCTCTTCTAATTTTTCCTCGTTCATGTTTCATGTATGACTGGTTTTAATACTCTTCTACTCTAATGAATATGATGATGAACATGTTATCATTATAAATAACAGTAATTGGTCTTTCGAATAAAATCTTTCCTTTTGGGCATCTTTCCTCATGTATATCTTGTGACGGGTGAGGTTCTGAAAAAAAATGTGCTCCTGGCTGTTTTTCTATTATGTTAGCTGTTTATAGTGTTACTCAAAACAGATATTTTCGTTCTTTTACATTTTATGTCTTATATTATAAATATTCATATGATTATTGTAGTACATAAACTCATTATGAAATTTATTTATTTCGCCTCACTAAGGGTCATTGACGTACTGTGTTGCAGTCATTTTGATTATTTCAGATAATCAAAATGTTTTCTTATTATGTCTTCATCATCTTGGAAGATTTCTTTCATTGTTGGCCCCATATTCAGGTTTGTCTCAGAGCAGAAAATGTTGTGCATTTTAAAGGGGCGTACTTGACTGTTATCGCAGTTTGGCAATGGGTACAGGTTGGGGCTTCCAGTCCTCGCAGTAGGTAAACTTGGGCAACAGTATAGTGCCCGATGCAGAGAGTCCAGAGGATGACCTCTTCCCGTCTAGATCTTCTGTTTAATGTTTTTCACCGATTGCAATCTATCTTAATTTCCGTTAGTTTGGAAGAACTCTTACCCCATTTTTATTCAGTTTTTCCTTCTGAAGTGAGATAAGCTGACATGCCCAGTCTCGATCATTGTGGCTTATCGAGCATCTTGATGCAAAGCCAAGTTAACTTTCTCGTTTTCATAGCTACCACGATGCGACGGTGCTCATATGAGAACTTTTTCTTTATTTTACTCAATCAATGCCCAAAATATATTTTTTATTTCTGTTACTACGGGATGTTGAGTTTTTAATTGATTTTGAAACACACATCGGGTTAGTTACTACAGCAGATTTTTGATTGTGGGATGTGCAAATGTACAATAGACCTTCTTTAATTGCGTTGGATTCTCTAGTGAAGGCGCTGCTAGCTAATGATACAATATTAATCATTATAAGAGCATTTTAATTCAAGATAATACGTAAGAAGATTTTTGGAGGGCTTAAGCTTCGAACTCAAACCAAAGAAAGAAAATTCTTGACAGTATTTTCTATCGGTCGAACCCTATACCGTTGCTGTCCAAATCATACTTTTCAGAAAAGTTTTTTTGCGATCCAGGAGGGAAAGATGGTAAATAAGCTTGAGAACCTCTTGACATATTTCTTTTAGTCCTCTGTAGAAACTATCCACCACAGATGTCCTGAGAAAGTTTTCTAACCACTTTTCTAGGCTGTTGGTTCATTTTAACTTGACATTTTGATGTATAGGAACGTCTGTCACACTTCTTACACAAAGTATCCCTGTGCCTTAAATTTGTCGCAATCTATCGTAAATATTTGTTTCCAATCAAGATTATATAAAATATATTAGTTGAAATTTTAATAAGGTAATAATCTATTTCTTCATCATTTGAATTTCTAACTTTTTATTTATGGCATACCTATACACGAACATTGACTTTTTGCCCTTAAATTTAAATTGTTATACAAAAAAAAAAATAAAATCTGCGTATTACTGAATTGTATTTAATAGGCTCAATTGCTTTATGTGTTATTACAGTGAATGCTAATTTCGTCTCATGGTAAATATCACTGTATTTTTATTGTTGGCAGTTTATGGAAACTTATTTATAATATATGGATAAATTAGATGTAGAAATAGAGCTAGCTTTGACCCACTTTTTCTATTCAGAAAGTTTCGCTTTATCTTCCCCTCTCCCCTTGATTTAAAATTTTAGGGATGCTTCATGGAATGCATCTTCCATAGAAACCTCCTTATAACTTAAACTTATTGTGACTAGAGCAAATCATTTTTCTGATTCATCGTTTTTTTTTTAGTGTAATTTATGTAACGATATTCAATTCTAATTGCTATAAATACAATTATTTTCAACGTAATATGTCTATTATTTCAGATTATTACTGATATATATATATATATATGTATGTTATTGGTTATTGAGCTAAATTAAAAAATAAAATTAATATAGCTAAGCTCGTAGTAGTTAGGGTTTCAACAGTTAATTGTCTGACCGCTTTAGTAACTACGAAGAAGTTAGTTTTAGCTTGTCAGAATTGTCAAACAGTTGTCGATATCGCAACACTTGGAAATTAGTTTATAAATCTGATGACATTATTCCCAAATTTTACCAGCCAATCAATGATTACGGCTTCACTGTTGGAAACTTTATTGACTTTTATAATAAATCATTCGCGGTGACACATCGACAACCAGTTTCCATACTAGAATATTGCTGTTCATTTTTGTAGAGTATTTTACTATAGTAATGCTTTATTTTTGAAGATATTTTACATTGTCATTCTACTTATGCCAGTGACTTTTTTATGTTTTTATTTATCCCTTAATCCTTGTGTTTTAATGATAAATGATTTGCTATTTGTATAAGTGAGGCAAGTGTGTTCTATTTTAGTTTGTTTCGGATATTATTTTTGTGTATTATCCTAAGATATTTAGCCTATATAACCAATTTACAGTAAATTTCTTATATTGTTCCATCGTGTAATAACTACCAGGAATATAAATAAAAAAATTATGGTATACTAGAAAATATAAATCATTGAACATTTGTTTCTTAATGATTTTTTTTTGTGAGGGGCAGGGGAAAGATATATAGGAAAGTTCTTATCATGTTCATATAATAATTGAAATTGGTCTTATTTCAGTCGGCGAATTTAAGTAATTGAGTCCTGATTCTTCACAAAATAAAAGGTATAGATTATTATATGAATACATTTCTATTATTAGTATGATCTGAAATTACATATAATAAACGTCACCCTAGCAGTTTCTTCTAAAATCTCATGTTATGTTTGGGCGTCATAAAAACTAAAATATAATAAAGATTATATTTGACTATGGTCTGATTCCAGAATAATTCATCCGATATGATAAATGAAAACTAATTATTAATAATAAAACCCTCCATGGATTTTTTTTTCAACCAGTTAGGTACAATTCAATAACGATTTTCAATTGTGATGTTGTAGGTAAGGCCTAGATGTAATATGTAAGACTTTATAAACCCGAAAGTTCAATGCCGATAAAGCCAACTATCTGACTCCATACCTCTCTCCAACGAACCACGACTAAACATATGTCTATAAGATCAGACCTAAAACAATTCCGCTTATAACCATTTCAGTGATTTCCTATTTGACAAGCCTAACAATTTAACTATCTTTTTCCGTCACCGTGATGCCGTTACTGCAGTTCCGCACATTCTCCTTTTGACACGTACTTCTTCGGACTGAATATTCTAAGAAATACTCAAACATAAGGCTTTGTTCTTTTCCTAGCCTAAATGGACCGTATTGAGCATACTTCAAGAACGGTATGGAATAGAATATTTTTGTATAATCTTACTTTCAGCTTTTTGGACAGTTGACGTGACCTGAGTAATTTTGCGGCCTTGTTTGCCAGCAATCTCTGACACTTTGTTTGTTTACTTCGATCATTACAATTAAGAAAAAAACTGATAAAAAATAGATCGTTATACCAATATTGAAAATATTATTTCGCTTCTTCTGAATAGGAGCTGCGATAGAACCTTTTTAGAAAATAGAAATAAAAATATACTGAGGTAGTTATCCGAAGAGAACTAATAGCCGATAAATCGTGCGAAACAGATTTAGTAATGGATTCCGCGTTGGTAGTGTAGTCGAGTGAGAAATAAAAGTGATGTAGGGCGCTAGGGGATCGTTAAGAGCAATAAGAAGAGGAAGGGGAAATAAGAAATGGCTAAAACTAACCGCGTTATCCACGACTTCTGGACATGGTCCAGGTGGAACAGGCCAAAGCCGGTTATGAATTGCACGGACAACCGACAATCTGGTATCGTTAGACTGGAAGGAGAGAATAGTACTATTTGGAAATTTGAATAGGCATATGACATTGAAACATGCATATGACATTGAAACATCATACGATTAAGGTAAATAATGATGTTTCTGCATAAATAGATAAATAATAGAATAAGACGATTGAAAATAACTTCCCACCCTCTTGATTAACTAATTTAAAACTATTCCATTATCTGATGTACGTGTGACCAAGAGAGAATTAGGTTTAAGTTAATATCTGTACCTCAATGAATAATTGGTAAGCGCGACTTGTGATAAAAATTGTGGTAGGTCCACTACTGGTTGTAAAAGTGGTGGGCATCAACATTAATTAGAATATTCGCATAACGGCTGAATTCGCGGATATGTTTACTAATAGTTTTTGGGCAGCATCCACTCTGTAGTTATTTCCAGATGGACCTATATCATAATTTTCGATCCTCATTCTGTGGCTAGAATGAATTGAGAGTCTGTACCTGCAGATCCTAGAATGACCTTTCCTGCCCTTTGCAGTTTATATCAGCTCTTATCCCAATAAACGGTCGAAGTCAAAAGTTAAAACTCTTTTCCTGCATTAGCTACAGTTCTAATATTGTTATTTTTGACTTTTGCGTATAACTAAGAATCTGCCTAAATCAGTGCTAGTGTGTTTCATAAAAAAATGTGAGTGTTTTTGTGTGTGTGAATAAAATGTGTGTGTGTGAATAAAGTATTAATTTCAAACAAATAAAATTTTAGAAATTGCATCATGCTAAAATATAAAAATATAATTTGAAAAGCTGTATTTATTCCAAAATATCAATATTAGTTTGCAATATGTTGAAAAAATGGAAAAAAAAATTTAGATAATAAACACAGTTGTAAAAACTAACTTCTAGTCCAGTAATTATATAGGCACTAAATACATTTACAGATATAATTAATTTTCATCCTATATGTTGATGGGATTTAAATTTTCAACGAAATATTCTGCAACTGCAGATGATATGAAAAATATCTCTTTAAATCAACAATCCTTTTTTTTTTTTTTTTTTTAATGAAATTTCATATTGAAAATTCCCTACTGTATTAAAATATTCGTGATTCTTTTTCTATTAAATATATCCGGTATCATTCCAGTTTTAGAATATTGCTGAAAAATAAAAAGCTTCACCAACGCTTTTAGCTAAATGACCGCAGCGCTTCTTTCCTAGGCTCCAATTGCAGAATTCGACTTTGTCTGGAGCTGTTACGGGGATGAATATTTAATGTAAAAATAAATCACCTGGAGCTTTCATAAAATAATGAACGCTTGAAAAGCTTTTCAGAACAGGACAGTTGGAGACTGTCTCGATTATCAATCATCCTAAGGTTTATTTTCTGTTTGAATAAATAAAATATTATTTTGTCGTTTTTTGTTTGCCTATTGATTTTTCCATCTTTATATTCCTGAACAGTCGTAAGTTTAATTTTGTTTAAATTAAGTATTAATATTTAATTTAAATATACGTTAACTAAAAACAAACGATTATCAAAATTAATTTATATTAATTTTGCAGGATTCATACTATTAAATTTCCCTGAAATCCCTTATCGTTAACAATCTTTAATCGTTAAGTCTTTTGTGAAATACTGTATATTTATTTGTGCATAATTATTTTATTTTTCATTCTAATCTATTGACCGTCAGAAGTTTTTTTGCCGAGAAAATTAAATATATTTTATTAATTTTGTTCATATGCATGGGTAAAAGCCTTTAATAAAGTATGATTTTACTCCGAAAAGTTTTTAGTCAAAGCTTTTTCCTCCTCCCGAGTTTACTCGATTAAGCAATGGCATGCATCACTAAAAAAAAAGGTTTAAATATATTTAGTGATGTACCCGTGCTAAGTAACACCAATGGTTTTTTATTATTAAGTGGAGGTTCAGAAACTACCGCTGAATGCGTGAATAGTTAAATTATGATAATTTCGGACGGAATGAATATACTTATGTAAGTTATGTGGACGGAATTCAATGATATACGTACGAAGAGAAATGCTTTTTAGTTATTGCATATATAAATACGAATAAAAAGAAGCTCGACTTTGACCGAATATTAAAGGTTTTTCTGATGAAAGAAAATTAAATTATTCCTCAGGAATTTATTCATAACTTTTTGATACAATATCTTCTAATTTAAAAGTTAATTATTGCAAGTGAAAGAAAAATCCTTTTTCCTAATATTCATTAATTAAAATTTACTGCGACGTGTTCGTAGTCATTAATACCGACTCGTGTACTTTG
Organism: Rhaphigaster nebulosa; assembly: GCA_948150685.1. Classification (NCBI taxonomy): domain Eukaryota; kingdom Metazoa; phylum Arthropoda; class Insecta; order Hemiptera; family Pentatomidae; genus Rhaphigaster; species Rhaphigaster nebulosa. The sequence goes on along the minus strand of OX411306.1, from coordinate 51,307,541 downwards.
AAAATATTTCAAAGCTATGAAAAGGTGCAACCTCTTTGGCCAGCGTGATACCGTCGTTTCGATTTATCGATATATTTGTAAATTTGTAAGTAAATTTATTATACAATCAGAGATTAAAAAGTTGTTTTGTTTACGTATAAAAGTTAAACTTTTTAAGGATTAACAGTTCAAAGTCCATAAGCTATTCAAAGATTAAGAAACCCTGCTATTGGTGATAGTTAAAAATTAGTTGTAGGAACTTAAAGTTCGAGTATGAATTAAAGATTAATTAATATACATCAATTAAAATTTACTGCGAAATGTTCGTAGTTATTAATACCGACTCGTGTACTTTGAAAATATTTCAAAGCTATGAAAAGGTATAACCACTTTGGCCAGCGTGATACAGTCATTTCAATTTGTCAATATATTTTAGGGATTAAAAATTCGATAGGAACTTAAAGGATTAAAATTTAATCCTTTTAAGACAATTATTTATACTATCAGAGATTAAAAATACGTAGAACATTGAAAAGTTGTTTTGTTTATGTTTCAGCGAGATAAGAAAGGTCAAACTCCAAAAGCTGTTATAGAAATAAGGGGCCCTACTATTTATTTATGTTTTAAGGATTAACAGTTCAAAGTCCATAAGCTATTCAAAGATTAATAAGCTCTACTATTTATTTATGTTTTAGAGATAAACAGTTCAAATAACAGTTCAAAGTCCATGTTTGCATTTCATCTGGGCATCATCCGACTTGTCTATACATGATCCAACCTGTTCACATGTAGGTAAAATTAAAAATTGTAAAGATTATGTAAACATTGAGAAGGTTGCATAAACACGAAAACAATGTAAAGATTATGTAACCTTTGGGAAGGTTACAGAGTATAAAGTACCCACCTATTTATATTAGGTACCCACCTAACCATTCATCGTATAGGTTAAGATTATGTAACCGTCGGGAAGGTTACAGACTATAAAGTGGGTACCTGACCCTTTAACAAAACCTTAAATCTCAATGCAGTTATTTAAAGATAGAAATATATTTTTATTTAATTCATTTTTTTTTAATTAGGTAATTGAGTGCCTAGTTATTGATTCTTCCTCGATCATAAACCAGAAAAAGTAACACATGGTAGCATTTTTAAGTTTATAATTTTTTTCGCTCACTTCTCGTTTTAACAAATTCTTTAATATCATAATCGCTACGAGTTATCAATATTATTTTAATGATATCTTGCTGAAAAATATTTTTGAATATTTATGTGTATGACGAGAATGTTGATTGTGGATTTTTTTTTCGTTGCCTCGTGCGGATTGAGTGCAGTGAAATTGTGTTTTGAAATATTACTCCTTTCTGATGGAACTTTTAACGAAGGCTCGTTTCAAATCATTAAAGATCTATTTGCATTCAAGCTAGTTACTTCACTTGTTACGACTGATATTTGCCATTATTTGCCAAGCTTTCATTTTACAAAATTTTTATAAATATTTTATTTTTTAACTAAGGATTGTGGATTATCTGTAAGTAATTTATGTAATATAATAATTTTAATATGAGACAAGTTAATTATCTTATTAGTGATTTATTTATTAATTTTGTATTTTCATTGCCACATTTCGCTTCCTTGGTTTGACAAGATTGTAACTGATATTTTTTGTTAAACTGAGATTGTTGGTGATTCCGACTCTCCATTGTCTAAGACACAAGAGAAACTAACTCTAACTACGATCTGTTGAGAAATAGCCGCTTTACTAATTTTTTATTTTAATTTTTTTTTAAATACTATGTTTTGACATATTTTATATAAAATCGGAGGAATGATAGTTTTTTATTAAACCAATTTTAAATGTTAGGTTATAACCACGTAAAGTAAGGAGGAGAAGATTGAGAAATTTTATTGATAACAATAAACGTTTTAGCACTTTAAATTTTCGTTATAAAATTTAGCATTCGTTTTTCTTAAAATTAAGGTTAGAGCAGTTAAAACCTGGTCAAAACATGGTAACAATTTATAGCAGTTTAAATCGCCGAAAACTCTGATGATGTATTTTATCCATTACTTAATTGATTGATTGTGAATCTTGTGAATTTCCTATTTTAAAGAATACGTGTTCGGGTAGTTGTAGTTTACGTATAGTATGTTGTAATAGACAGTTCTTGAAAACGTTGAGCATGGCACCAACTCTAAAAAAAAAAAAAAAAAACACTCTTGTTACTGGAGGTCTCATTCCGTTATTATATGTGGTTTTTCCTTCAGTAGGCAACTAGTTTCCAAGATATTTCTTCATGTTCCGTGACATCAATAAAACTTTTACTATCAATGGATAAAGCATTAGAAATCGACAGATTCGACATTTTAAGCGGAAAAACCCGCATAACTAATATCTTATTATCATGCTGCAGACTTGTTGATATGGGGAGGAAAACTAGTATTTTAACACTTAAAAAAAGTAAAAAAATGTTTAATTGTATTGGAAACCAAATTACGTTTGTAACCTTTATTACCGAAACATATGATTTCTCTTTTAATTTAAATATAATTTTTGATGTAAGCTTATTATGACCTTCAAGTAAAGTACCCTTTTTGGCTCACGAATCTTAATCAAAATCTAGTAAATACATTTATATCGATATAAAAGTCCTATTTACCAAATTTGAGATGCTTTACATTATATTTTAATATAATTTTTGATTAAAGTCTAATATGACCAAGTAAAATACCGCTTCCGGTTTTCCAATTTAGACCAAAATCTAGTATGTTATTTAAATCAATATATAAATTATAAATACTAAATTTGAGAAGTTTCTAATATACTTTTAAATTATAGTTAATATAATTTTTTATGGAAATCAATTATGAGTACCACTTCACCACTTAAGTAAAGTACCACTTCCAGTGATCAAGCAGTGACCAAAAAGGGAGGTTCACAACTAGATTTTACGACAATCCTAAATACAAAATTTCAACTTTCTACGGCTAACTGTTTTTGAGTTATGCGAGATACGAACGTACGTACGTACAGACGCCAAAACGAAACTAGTCAAAATAGATTCAGGGATGATCAAAATGGATATTTCCGTTGAAATCTGAAAACCGAAAATTTTCGCGATTACAATACTTCCTTTACTTCGTACAAGGAAGTAAAAGAAAAAAACTGCGCATGAATTCTAGAAGAGAATGTCTAAATGGCAAGCTAATTTCGTATTGTTTTATGTAATTTAAGTTAAATGGAATGGGGCCAAATTAGATTGATAGTTAGCATCTAAGTGGCAAAACTCTTCGATATAGCATCTGGGGCATACTCACCAATTCTTACAGTATCTCAAGCCCTCATACGTCATTTCCGTAAAACGTGGAAGTGTTTGGGAAAGCTAACTGGAACTCTCACTTTAGGTTGAGTGGTTTGGATTGTCAGCATGTCATCCTGACAACCAGTGTTCGCTCTTGGGGGCCAGCAGAAAAAAGTGAGGGATTGATTGGCATTTTATTCTACAAACTGAATTGTCTATACTCACCAAAATGAAATCATCACCATTATCTTGGCCAAAATTTTCATAAATTTTAGAGTTAGAGTAAATTTTGTTTATTTGTAAAATTCTTTCCACTGCATTATTCATCTTTTCACTTAGGTATGACCTGTTTACTATCGACTCAATTTTAAAATGCAGGTGCCTACCGATCCAAAACCACTGTTTCGAAAGAATAGGGCCTTATTGGTCCTCTTTGCTAATCCATATATTTAACTGCATTATATACATTGCAGTCCATATGCATTATTATTTCTAGATTGATAGGTTTTGGTCAATAGTGCTTTGCTGGTGAAGTAGTAGATTTATGAAAAATAAAATATAAGACATTTTGTAAAAATGAGGATTAATATTGTGCCGGTTTTTTTAACTAATCGCCTCATATATACGGTTCAATAAAATGTGGTCTTATCACAAACCTGGTGCTATATATGATTCAATCATTAAGCAAAATAATTAATATTTTTAGGAATGATATAATCATTTCACTGACATATTCAATTGCCATTTGAGTAAATAATCATGAAATATTTATATTCCAATCAGTGTTTCTGCTTAATATCTGTTAAGCGCCACTGATTATTTATCCGGTTTGAGTATGCTAATTAAGTTTGATTATTATATTTTATTGATTACTATTTGGCTTTGTTTTGTTATAGTTTCCATAATATCTGGTTTTAGCACACGTTGTGTCAATTTTCGGAATGACATTAATAAAATATAAATGAATATAATCTAGTATTAACTTGCTAAATTATGCCCCTTTATTGCTAACTTTATTACCTTTGTTGTATTATATATTATTTTATTATATTATTATATATTTTATTTTATTGTTTTTTGCCTCTGCAAAATGTTTTTCAATGAGCTAAGTTTTGAATTCCTGCTTTATGGTATTTCAGAGTCTCTTCACCAATTTTAAGCCCTCGGTTTTTTAAATAATTTTATGATAAAAAAATAATCACTCAATTAAACCAATGATAAATTGAATTTCTGTGATCTTTCAATTATCTGTTATTGATAATTTTTTAGAGTTGTTATCTGTTATTTTCTCTAACTATGCCATACGAACCTAACGATTTTTCTACCTTTTTAAGATGAAAGTTCTTTTTTCTTCTACATTATGTAATATTGAGGAAAAGCTAGAAGAAATTCGTTTTTCGTTTGTTTGACTTGTTCTGCTTCAGGAAGCCAATTTTCCTCTTGGGCGGTTGACTTTCCCAGTTCTGTAACGAAGAGTATCTTTTGATCAGTTATTTATCGTTGCGTTTATCTGATACCTGCTGTTGTTACCAATGTCTGTTGGAAATGCAAAGCATGTCGAGTAAGTTAACCCCATGTACAGTTGTGCTGAAATCGACTAGTTCTATCCAATTTTATATGAACATTTATAGTAATCTGAAAGACATTTTATTATTATTCTATTATTTCCTTAGACTGTAATAAGGAAAATTGATCTCTGTGTTTTTGCCTTGAAATATAGTATTTTACAGTTTAATTAAACTGTTAGCCCAGCAAATTATACATTTTCATTTCTTTTTCTTCCTCTTCTCCTTGCTCCTTTGTGCCATTCAGCGTGGAGCCGCCCGACAACATGCTCACCGCCCCGGTCCTTTGCCAACGCCTTCCTGGAATCCAGCTGCTTTCCTCTCTTCTCTCCTTATCGAGGCAGACGATCCATCCATGTCATCCTTTGTCTGCTTTTTGCATTTTCGCTGTTGATCTAGCTTCAAGAACCTTGCGTATCTACTATTCTTACCTTGTTGATCGTTTTTGAAATTATTATACCTTTGTGACAAGTATAAGCTTAGGTAATAACAAAGGTTTTGGAAAATTATGTCTCACAACCTAATGTTTTCCTAAAATTGTTACTGAATACAATGAATAATAATGAGGTTATTTTATCAATATAATATCGGTAAACTACTAACCAGTTTGGCGTTTCGCCGATTCTAGTATCATCAGATCATAAATCTGACCAATTATTTTGGATTATTACCTTTCTCTTCTGTGCTATTTTGCTTCCTATTACTTTTATATTTATTGTTTGATTTATTTCTATGACATATTTGTGCATTTTTGGCTGTTTAGTATGTGAAATTTCCGTTTTCTGCTGAACAGCTGTTTTTAATATTACCTTTCCCAGCTGTTACTATTTGACTCTCTTTTCCTTGAGTATATGTGTAGATGTCTTGGAGATAGCTGTCTCTACTTGATGTGTCCTGTTTTGACTATTGGTGTGAGGTGTGTTGCATTATGTCTGCACATATGTGATTTTTTTTATGTCTTGATGATGCCTGAATTGGCTAAACGTCAACTTTTTGGCTGATTCGTCTGTGCTGCGAGCCTCCTGTGGTATCATAATAACTGATATTATTATTTTCCGGATTATGTAGACGAAATGGATATTGGAATATTATATGTGTCGTATAGCTTGCTTACGATGAAACTGTTGCAATAGCTAATAAATGGACTGTTAGGTTGTGTTATTGAAGTTGTAAATATAAGACATGCATCAAGCGACTAGTTAGCTTTTGTAACAATGATTTTATTGCTTTTATACAAACCTTTTAAACTTTTAGTTTTCTTTACTGTTCTTCATATTTAAGGAATTTCTTTAAAGCGAATTTAATATAGTATGAGAATTGTCGTCAAGTTTTGTATTCAAGTTAAATCCTGGTGTTTTCCATTTTAAAAAAATATTTGTTTACTTTTGTAAGTTATTTTTCCTACTGCCTGTGAATTTTAAAATTGAGCCAATTGCAAGATGAATATTCAAAACTACAGCATTTATTCTAACATGCCAACATCTCCTTTGATCCTAATGGACTCTCTAGCTACTTTGCGAGTTAAAATTATTTATAAAACTGCGCAAGTTTTTATTAATAAAAAATATATCAGCACTTTTTTTTAGGATAATACTGATGATTTTTGGCTAGTAGTGTCATGTCCTTTTTTTACAGTAAAAAGTTTAAAATACCCCATTTTAATGCTTTTGTTTTAGTTTATTTTAATATTTTTTTAAGTTTCCCTCAGGTAAATGTGCTAAAAAAATAATAATAATAATAATTCGACGGATTGTACTTTAACTCTGCTTTGGATTATTTTATTTTCAAATTTGTGCAAGTATTGATACATTGAAAGTAGAGGATTTTTTTCCATAGCCTCTTTTTCTTTCTTTAATCCTGAACTCTAATAAATTCTTATGGCTTACAGCCTTTTTACGACATTCATGCATTCTAAGGAATATTGGATCTTGAGTAATTTTTGGAAAACTGATATTCCGATATACTCAGGTGTTGGGGATCACCTTTGGCTTATACTTTCCTTATATTTTACGCCTATGCCTAAAATTAAAGCTAATGCTAAAAAGGTCATTGCCAATTCAGGCCTATAGTTCTTAACGTTTGGCTTTTAAACAATTGGTTAAGCAACAGATACGTATTAACAATTAATACGTATAATAATTAATGTATAGTATATGGATAGTAATAAAATCTTTGAATTGGGGATGGTTAAGAGCTTCCTGCTATTCTAATGTTTTCATTCTTTGCATAGAAGTCCCTCGTACCGTTTGTCTGTACAAGTAGCGGAAAAAAAAATTTCAATATAAAAAGGAATGCTTGTTATTCCTCTCCACGGAACTCATAAAAGATGTCAAACATTTTCTACGAATTTCTATTTCCGTAATGAAATTCCTCCTCCTTGTTAGCTTCAAAGAGCATAAATCGAAAATGAAACTTTTTAATTTTAAAAGTAAGGTCAAGTAGTTATTGCACAATAGACATGCTAATTAGTGCAATCATTGTATTAACAGAGACAGTTTCATGCCAATTACTATTGCCTGTTTTGTATCAGAGCGCAGTTATTATGTTAATGTCCCATCACCTCGTTCAAACGTCACGAAACAATGACTCGTCCTATCTTGGATTCGTGTAAATATCTCATTCTTCAAAAGGCTCCAATTGAGTTTGCCGGAAATAGTAATACGTTTTGGGGCATTGTGTACTGTGAATGGTCGAGGTAATTCATTGGCTGGACTCAAAACAATTGTTAGACGTTTCGAAATTGTTTTGCGAAACAGCTTTTGTTCTTTTTGTGCAAAACGTCCTCCCCATCTTCCCCTCCAGACTACACTGCCCGCGTAAATTATTCATCCTCCGTCGGTATTGTTGGGTTGGAACATAACGCGAATAAAACGTTGCTTTATCAACGGTTATTGTTTCTGTCTCGATAAATTACCGCGTAAAATTATGGCACGGCATTGTGCAAGCCTGACTTGACGCGCTTGGCTGTTTTATTATAAATGATATATCAACTTTTGGATTGGATTGTTCTTCAGGAAAAAGATGAGCTCTGATTTTTCACAAAAATAATTTAATGTTATGATTAATCAACATTTTTTAGTGAAAATTATATGAAACTGTATGTTTCATGAAATATTAATAGTATATTAAACGTTTTCTTCAAAATCTATAACTTTATTTCTTTTCGAAGGGTTGCTGGAATTATTCGTCGTTTAAGTTTTCTGGAAGTATAAATTATAGCCTTCAATATTTATCAGATGTTATTCGTTGAAATTGACAACGTTTCGGATATTTGTGTTGTCCATTTTCAAGTAAAACATAATGTCGTAGTCACACTTGTCAATTTTTCACCCTACAAACTAGGATTCTCGTATTCTTATTAAAATTAATTCTAGTGAAGTAAAAAAAGTTATAAACAAGTTAAAAATGCATTTTTTTATCGTTACTTTTTGATAAAATTTCCTAGTCGTTGTATGACCAAAATCTGTTGTAGGTAAATCATCAGTAGATAAAATGACGAAGTGAAAATTTAAATATGACAAATAAAATAAGTTGTATCGTAATTTATGCGAATAAAATCTAAAAATTTTGAAGGATATAATTTATACTTCCAGAATACATGAATAACGATTAAATGTTTTTTGAAAATAATAATAAAGCATTGAAATATTTCAAATAAGCAATTTTTTTATTTTTTAAACCAGGATTAATAAGTCCTTTTACGATATAAATAAAATAGTTACTTTTCCAAATTATGTTTATTTAATAAATAATAAATTATTTTGGTAAGAAACTAAATATTGGTAAAAAAAAATTGTTTTTTGCATGATACACGCATAGTTATTTATTACTAGGTTAAAAAAAGTTGTGTGCTTTTCTTTTTAGCCCACAAAAGTATTTAGTAAACAAACAAAATTTTGTTAGTTAAATCTTTCTTATCCATTTCCTATCAACATTTTAAATTTAGTTCATGTATAAATCAGATTAAGGTAAGGTCTGTTTTTTTTTTGTTACATTTATGAAATGACGAACTGTTAAAGTTGGTGAAATTTTTTACTATTGTTTAAAAAAAAAAAAAAAAAGCAAGCAAGATTAATTTTTATACAGATCTATATAAATGTTTGCTTATGAATTGTTTTTGTAGATAATTAAAAATTAATATTTGTCAGTGTGACGGATAGGTGGATTCTAATGTCATTGTTTTCCTACAAAATGATAATTATGAATCAATGTTTTATTTTGATCGTGTTTTTCGTTATTGTTTTAATTATAGATAAAATATATTAAATAAATTAAATTCGATGAACGTTATAGTATGAGAATAGAAGCTACAAATGTATACTCGATTCTCTTGATAAGCTTATGGCAATTTCAAGACAAGAAACAGAACCTGTAAAATTAGAAAAAGCCTGCAATACAAAACCTTATTTATACTTTTCGGTTTGTAAAATTGTCGGTACTAAATTGTCTGTAAAAAAAATTTAAAAACAAGTCCCTAAGAAAATCCCTTCAGAGATAATCCCGTCTTTGGGACCTGGCCAAATGTAATGTTTCATTCATGCCCTATCCGTCGGATTTCAATATATTTCCCCCCTAGCTTTGTAGTCCGTTTTCATGCCTGGGCAATTTGGACCTGATCAGTAGTCGATATTAAATTGAGCAGTATTAAATGGCCACCAGTATTTATACATGTTTTAACTTAAACTACAAAATCACTTACTTTAGACTACTAGTGTATTCAACAGGGATCTTTCGGGCTGAAACCCCGCTCAAAACAAAAAATTCAATTATTTTTTTTGCATTGGTTCAATTTCGTTTCTATGAATGATCTGAGATTTTTCTTTTTGTTATATGTTGCATTATAAAAAAAAAAATACACCATATTTGTTTCTTTGTTTAAAACATCTTATTGCAATTAAACTGTTACCGCTACATTGTTCAACTTTTTCTTCACAGTACCTTACTTAAAATTATATCAATTTTTAATAGTATACAGAATAAAAAAATAAAATTGAGGGAGTGGCGTCTGCCAGAATGATGGGTTAAAAACTACTTCAGCTCTAAGTCAAGAAAAAATATAAAAATTTTCTTCCTAAAAACATTATAGCTCCTGCAATTAGAGTAATAAAAAAAAAGAAAAGATTTCTGATGATTCTAGTTCACTGCTTCAAATAGTTTAAAAACATAGTTTTGGTCAGTGGCCATCAAAAACTTCTGTAAGGAAGCTCCCCCCCCCCCCTGTTGCTATGAAGTATCTCAATCCCCAAACCCTCGGTATTAGCCCCCCTCCTAAAAAAAATTAAATCTTGGATCCTCTCTTGTTATAGACTACAGGTCTATAGTCGGAAGTATCCGACCATAAAAAATAAATTATTCAAGTGCCTAATAGTTGAAATGTCAGCCAACATGTCTTTTTGAACAGCCAGGACGTTATCGAAAAAAAAAAAAATATCATCCAAAAATATTCTTCCTTTTACTAATAATTTAGCCTTTAAGCTTTGAAATAATTACAATATTTTATTAATTCCCATTGTGGTGGAATAACCTCCAATTAGGGTTCCATTAACAAGTTCAGCCTTTTGTGTTGTTTTTTTCTGTTCTGTTATTATATTTTATATAAACGTTGAAAAAAACCCATATAAAATATTTAAAATACACACCTTGTACCATGTTTCCCCTTCATTATGCTCAGGATTTTTGGCTAATATTGTTATGAAATTTATTTTAGACCGTATTTTCACCGCATTACTTCTTAATGCAAAATTTTACTGTAAATTTCAATAACAACAAAACATTTACAGCGCTGTATGGAGTATTAAAAATGAATACTTCGTCAATAATGCTTTCAATGTTCTCATTATTCGCCTAACTTGAAATTTTTTGCACTAAAATAGATTGGGCCAATAGTAAAGCTATTTCATTTAATTATTTAAAAAAAAGATCGCTCCATCCATCCATCCATGGCTCCATTCCATTGATATCTAAAGGCTTCTTAATTGTTGCTTTAGAAGAGGAATATTATTATTTGCCAACTCGGAGAGAGAAACCTCAAATTGATGAGCTCCAGATTTCGAAAAGCGGCCATAAATCCTCGCAATATAAACTGGAGCTGGGCCATCTTTCATCTAATTACAACTTCGCGGTTTCATCAAATGAAGTATCGTAGAATCGGAGTTGTGCGGAAAGTTGATTTGCGGAACAAATCTAGTTTGTTATAATCGCCAAGCTGTTAAACGGTTTTTATTTAAAATAATTTAAACAATAAGGTTTCTCACCCCCATAAAAAGAAAAATCTTGCGTTTCATAATACGATATAAAAAATTTCAATGTTTTTTTTTTGTCATTTTGACTATACAGCCGCCTGTTATTTAAAAAAAAAATACGAGGATTGTATTATAAAAGACAAAAAATAAATACTGCTCGATGTTGACTTTCATATTGGTAGCGTCTCAAACAGTTGCTTGAGATTTGCTCATGAAACAATTTGATTTTTTTGAAATTTAATCTTTTTTAATTTCTGTGCATCATTACTATATCCCAATTCCACACACAACCGCCCATAACGGATGAAGTGCAATCTAATATTTGTTTATTATCCGGACTTACGGGATTACGGACTTGACTTGCCTGAAGTCCGGTAGTGAACCAGTAAGTACCGTGCATTTAATCCGGAGGCGGCGATACCGAGTCCGGACTTGGCTTGAGCGCACTTGACACTGGTATATTAAATACACGATACGGGTCCGGTACCGGACTTCAGTCTAGTCCGTATTTGATGTAGCCGCACCTGTATAGCCCGTTCCTTTACTGAATTTCCTCCTATAATCGTAATTTGGAAATTGTTGTACTTTCTCCAAAATTATTTAGAATCTAAATAGTAGAACCTAACTCTTTAATTAATTAAATATACCCAAAGTCTTTTTTACATTTTAATGAATTGAAAACGTAAATTATACCTTCGATATTTTTAATTTGAATCCTGGTTTGATCCATTGCTGTATTCTTATTTTTAACGGTGTTAATTTTATATTTATTTATTTTTAAATAAGTAAAAGTTTAGTATACCTTGATCAAAATAAACGAGGAATTTTTAAGAGTATTGGTCCTTTTTAAAGCTTTCCAGATAAAAATATCGTTTTTTTAAAAAGTAATAATTTCATTATATTTTAATATTTATTGTTTTTTTTGTTAATTTTGATTTTAGATCATGGAAAAAGATACCTACGTATTTGAAAGATTGCATAGCTATATTTTCCAAAATTGTATTTATTATTTCACCATTTGTTTTTAAAATATTTTTTTTTAACATATATACGTTACGTGTACTACGACAAGTGATATGCCATACAAAATTTGACAAAAAGATTTATTTTTTGGAAAGGAGATTTTAAATTTAACAAAAAATTAATTTTTAATTACAATTTAAATAACTGATACAATAAACTAAAGTTTGAAAAATCGATAAGATTGTTCTATGTAAATCAATCGATTAGATCTGCGGAGAATTATGGTATAGTTGCATTCAGTCAAATATCGCTTCGGTTAAATCATATTTGTCACATGACAGCACACTTCCAGTGTTTCTTATAAAATGTATTATCTTTATTTTCAAAAGATATTTGAGGCCAGTCATCTACTGGAATTATGAATAATTACCTTTCTAATTTCTCCTCTGTAATGACATATAAAACATTAACAATATGTAATGGTGTATCACTGATTATCAAAAAGCCAACTGATTTAAAACTAAATAATAGGATGGAACAAGCTACTCGAGTTTATTACAAAATACATCGAGGATAGGTAAAAGAGTGATTTCCATAAGAAGTGAAGTCTGATTTGTGAGAAGTGTATTTTCAAACCCTGATGGAGTTTGGATGGCAAGGGATCGGGCCGCTATACATCGGGCCACCTGTTCAAGTTTATATGTTTACTTTTCATTAACTTGAACCGGTTTTGTTATATCTTCCTTCGATTTCCATTTCCTTCAGAAATAACTTTTGATATGGAATCGACTTTATCAAGCTTTATAGTTTAAAGGATTGTAAATTATAATTAATTGTTCAAAACATCATTTTCCCTGATGAATCACTCTGTAATCTTCCAGTGTCAAATCGGACCAGCATAAAATCCATCGTAAACCCTCGATGCACTTTACTGCGTCATAAACAGTCAAACGACCCTGGCTTTGCAAACTTAAGCAGAAATAGACAGTCGTCATACTGCATACTGTGCTGCTAGAAATATCAGAATTGGGAACATCGAGTGAGTTAGTAAGGGAGCGCAGACCGCAAAGGGATAAAGCTAATAAATAATAATAAAGCGAATAAATATTTATTCGTCTCTCTCGGTTCAATTGGATTACTTCACGAAAATTCAAATCAATTCTTGTATGGCTTATCCAAATTCATTCATTCTATTCCTCCCTTCTAATGTATTCTTCTTGAATTATTTAAACCTCAAATATCTGCCCTGCTCAAGCGCCTCAATCCTAACAAGAGATTTCAGTTTTTTTGTCCTCTCTTAAATGTTTGCTTGGATATGCCTCAACTCCCGCTAGCATACAATAACAGAGGCATATGTAGTTCTGAATTATTATATGGAGTCAATCTTCCCCACTATAGGTAGTATTGTAACGGTGGTAATATGCATTATTTGCTTTTTTGATCCACACCTTAGTTGTTTAGTTTATTTAAAAATCTGGTTCCACTAATTAGGGTTCTTTATATGCTGAAGAAATCATACCAACACTTATGACTACAGTTATCATGCTAGAGAATATTCAAAGGAGACCGATAAGGAGGTGGATGAGATATCTGTTGGTCATATGTTAAAAATCGCGAAAGCGAAAGGGATACTGCGAATGTTTGTCCTTTCTCATGCACGATACATCTCGATCTCCAAACCTGCAGGTCAAGCTGTTCGCTGATGGCCACTATTTCATTTCGACACATGCAAATATAGATTAGAAAGAAGAATTACTTCGGTAAATCAACAGCTATGGCACTTAAATGTCGTGGGTTGAGTGTTAGGTGGTAGGGGAATATCAAATTTGCATGTTGCTGAAGAGATTTTACTGATTACTACGGTTGAGCTGTTTTGATAACTATTGTATTAAAAATATTTTTTCACTTAAATCCTTGTGCCTATATTTGTTCTTTCAATCATTAACTTTATTCGATTAGTAATTCCAGAATTAATTAAATGTTAATAATGACTAACATATCTTTGTACACAATGAGCAACTTTAAATTTGACTCAAATTCAAAGACTTAAAATCAATGGTTTATCATTTGCTTTTGACTGCCACTCCCTGAATATTGCTAAGCACAATATGCATACCTGAATAATTTATTTTTAGAAAAAACAAAACAAGATGTCTTATATCAGTTAGACGAGAATGTTAAAGGAAAACGAGAAATTTCCTCATTGGATTCTTTGACCCTATCTGTTGTAGACATATAAATAAATGAATATGCCAGGCATTGAATGTTTAAACTTCGTGGATTGGGAGGACGACTTTAATGATTGTAGATTAAAAGAAGTGGTAGAGCTATTTTTATGTTTTGTACCATTAGGCTTGAGGAAGTTTGAAGTTCGTAATGGCACTTTGAATGACAGAAATCTATTTTGGGCAGGAGTTACAGCACTTACTAATATTTAGGTACTTGACCACGTTTATGGCACATGAGATATCGGATTTCCGTATTTGGCCAAAATTTATTATTTTGGCTTCACCTCGCTTAGTGACATAATAACTTTGAAGCTTTACCTTAGTGTTATTTGCGTTGTATTTTGTGTATTGATTACTCCAACATTTTACAATCATTTTTCGATGTCCATAGCGTCCAATAAATCTGCGATTTATACCAGATAAAAACAGGGACTATTCCTATTTTTTTAGAAAATCTTTTTTATTTTTTTCAATTTCGAAAGGAAGTCTAAAGGAAATTGGTTTCGGTTTCCTTAGGAGCCCTTTTACCCCAGAAAGAAATATCAGAATTGGGAACATTGAGTGAGTTAGTAAGGGAGCGCAGACCGCAAAGAGATAAAGCTGATATATTTATTCGTCTCTCTTGGTTCAATTGGATTACTTCACCAATTTCACACCCACCTCCCCCTCCCTCCCAGCTCCGGTAATAAATTTAGGCACAATCTCCCGTTTTTAATGTTCTCCCTCCGCGTCGTCCTTATCTCCTGTACGATAGCACAAGGGTCAAACAAGGCGGTTGTGGTTTATCCCTCCTATTCTGTACACGTTTGTTTAGGATGCACCCTCCTGCGGAAAACTAATTTCCTTACTCAGTACTTTATGTTTCTGCTTTAAACGGTGAATGAAAATAATTGATATAAAAATTGATAATGTATATATGCAAGTGTATATATTATAATATTATATATTATATAGATCTGTTTTACTTATTTTTATTTTAATCATCAGGCCTATAATGTCCAGTCACTCTTTGATCTAACTTTACTTTTTGAACAGGTAATGTATTTTCTTAGAAGCGGTACAGATAAAAAACTAAGTGGAGTGTAGACTCATGAAACGAGGTTTAAAAAAAAAGAAAAAGGAAGGACAATTTTATCAGAATAAGGCAAAACAGGAAAATGGGAAAGAAAAGAAAAGAAAAAAATCAAAAGAAGAGAAAGATCTTATTAGGGAGTAAAAGAAAAAACTCATTAGTGGTCTGAACGTCAAAAAAAAAAATGGAAGTAGAAGCAGAAGACTGCTGATGTAATATTGAAACAAATTGAGGATTGTTCTGATTAATCTCAACTGTAGTAACCGCACCTTATTAATAATTAGATTTTTTAAAACTAATTTTATGGAATGTATTGTTTTTCAAAATTGCCAAATCGATTTTAAATACGTAATGAATTGTATTACTTTTTCTACAATTTGATTTTTTTGGAGGGTTCAAATTGGTCCCAAGAATTTTCATCAAGTTCATTTCAGTATTTTAGGAATAAATAAAATCTGATATTTTTGGACTATTTTAGTTTGTTATTTCCAATAATGCTCCTTTGTAATCGGCCAAAAAAAAAAAAATGTATCCTTCCGCTCTCAAAATCTGAGGGTTTGCCTTAAATATCGTCCAAGGCTAAAAAAAAAAAAAATAAAAAAAAAATAATGCAAAAACTAATAATATTGAATTCAAATAATTTTTATTGTTTTGTTTGGATATATAATAATTTCGAACTAATAAAGTATAGTGTAATAATTTACAGCGTTTTTACTTTAATAGTACATTATAAATAATTAAAAAAATACGCTTATAAATATCTTATTATAATTATCTGTTAAATCAGCCATATTAATGTAAAGGAAAAACGCTAATCCTTATATTTAAAACATTTTAAAATCATTGTAATCAAATATTAATGTTTTGAATCTGATTTATTTTATAGCAGTTACATACGTTGCTTTATTCAAGTAACGAAATCTGTTCTCAGAACTGTTAGAAGCTTTTTCTGGGCACTGTTTCAGGGTTCTGCAAAAACACTATCCTCCAGTATTTTGGCCCAACCCAAACCCTCTGTGCGCTCTTATGAAAACATACATGTAGACGCCCTGCGTGTGTGCAGATTTTGGTATATTTAAAACGTGGCGGTGTAATGGAAATTACTTAATTATTTGATGAAGAATTTATAGTTTCTATAAAGATTTATACAATTTTTTATTACAATCTATTAACAATTTTTATTCTATTTTTAATGTCATAATTATAACATAATATATAAATGAAATAAACATCTTGAATCCCATTCGGAATTAAAACCAATGTCAATTGGTTCCAATCTCTCATTATCAATATTCAAGTATTCTTGTTCCCTAAATTTCAGTTTAATGGGATATTTTTTAGATTCCCGAAAGCCAGAATATTGTTTTGTTTTTTTAATGTCTAATTAATCGTTTTCGATCAACCGTTTTATGTATATTAATAAAGCATTTTAATTTTTGTAAGAATGCAACAGTCAATGTACAATCTAGTTCTTGTTGATAGTAACTTATGATAAACTATTTTTTTTTTTTTTTTTTTTTTTTTTTTTTACTTAACCGACAGTAAATAATTTCCTAGTTGATCCCTTCTACTGTATCATAGATACACAATGACAACTTCAGTTTGTAAGTATCGGATCTTACAGTTTACTGCTTTGTTGAATGTTTACAGGCTGAATTGTTTATTTATTTTGTGATTTTTTCTTGACGACTCTTATTTTGATTGACAAATTGAGTAATAAAATGTAAATATTTAGTTATTTTCACCTAACGTATTATTACTCCAAAAATTCTAGTAGGTACCATAAAATAAGTTTTTTTTTCTTAATCAGAGAATTATTACTGTCTTGAAAAAGTCTATGCTTAAAGTAAGAAGTAATATATTAATCAACTATAAAAGTTGTATGTATCGAACTCTTATTATTTTTACGATAATTTTGATTTTAAGTTAAAAGATCAAAACTCAAAAAGAGGTTAGATCAAAGATTTTAAGTCTCCATCTTAATAAATTTTACTGTTAGCCCTTATGAAAAAGTGTTTCTGGCATTCAAACTTTTGAGTGATAGCATTCTTTGAGTATTTTCTCTCCTAAAATTCTGGGCAATATATTTATATAAAATGTATATTACTTATATGTTAGTAAAAAAAATAATCTATAGCTTCCTCTACTGTTCTTTCATGTACGCTTTAATGTATAGCAAATGTCATGTTTGAGGAAATTTATAGCTCCGAAAAACACTGAGAGAAAAAAAAAAAAAAACCTTATCATTTAGGAGACTCTTCAAAGGAAACTGACTCCTTCGGTGAGAAGTGTGGAAATAACGACCTCGTTAGAAGATATGATATCTTGAAATAAATCTTTTAGCGGCAGGTGTCCTTTTGACGTTTATGGATCTTCAATTCCCATCATTGAATAAATAAAATGAGGCTTAAATCCTCTATTAGAATGTTCTAAGCCTTTATTTTATTTTATTCTTCCGCCAAGAACACTTGATGCTAATAGTATGGTCTCAAATATTCGGTCCTTGGAATCGTGGATTGCCGCCCTGATGTTTACGCTTTGATATCTCAGCCGGGATGGCGCAAATGGAACGATTCCCGCAGTTAGTAAGGAACTAGAAAAGGTTCGGTGGGGGACAATAACAGTTCCCAAAATGGATTCCTCTGCTCTATTTCCCTCCCCCATTCCAACTCTGCGGTTTATTTCACTTCTAGTGTGGGCGATAATGGTGCTACCGTAATAAGTACTTTTCAAGTATCGCTCTGGGTTTTGATTTTTTTTTTCTCTCTTTTTCCTCTAAATATCTTTTCCTAGTGTTTTTGTTTCATGCTTGTTTTTTTTTTTTTTCTGTTGTCAGTACCTAAATATCTGTTATTTCCTTACATATACCTCCTCTATCAACGAACTGTATGTACAGATTCCCCTTAACTAATTGAAAATTGAAATGAATTCGTAAATCAACATGCGTGTTTTTAATGATTAATTCAAATTCCTTTTTCGTAATTTTTAGGAAAATAGTTGCAATCAGCGAATTCAATTAAAATAAAATAATGGCATGGAAAGGAACAGTACCTCAATCTGGGTCTCAGTCAATTAGATTATGATTTATTTGGTTACTGATGGAAATGGAGATCTAAAAGGGTCCTGCTGCTTTTTATTTTCCTTCTATATTGCTGTTATCATATCTGGTTTTCTTTTAATATTACTGTGAGCATCTCTTCCGTGATAAGGTAATAGGCCCTAACTCCAAATAATTTTTAAAATATATTTTTGTATTGTACCAGAATTACTATAAAAATTACTCATTTTTATAGCCTTAGATCCAATGGTTAGATCCTAATTATTGGTTTTAGAGCTTTCTGCTGTCATAAAAAGGTGTAGTTTCAGAGCAATTCGGGTACAACAAAAAAATGTATTTAAAAAATGATTTGGAGTTAGGACCTTTTAATTCATCACGGCAGATCTCAAGTTTACTTCTGTTACTGTAAACATATACTGCGTACCCTTTATTGTTTCAGCCCTTAGGAATTTCCTTGTATTTCATTGTAAGGTTGGAATTTATAGAATCCATATTTGTTGCTGTAATGAATATATTGTAGTTGTGTTAGAAACTACGTATAGGGAAAGTTTTAATATCATAGTGCAATTATATTTATGTGTCATTAATATAAAATAAAAAAATTGAAGTTTTTGTAAGTGAACCTTTTCTTTTTTTTTTACGTAGAATTATATTCCTTCATCTGGATTGTTAAGTTAGAAAATTTCCAGATGCTTTTGGTGTTAGGTGTAAGCTCCTCTTCTATAAATGCTAGAAAGCATGAATTGGTATAATTTAATAGAGAAAATGTTCCATTAGAGATGACAAAAAGAATTTTTTGATTTGGACTTAAGATGGAAGTACAGTAAGCGAGTAAAGTTGATTATGACGTCGCAGCTCACTGCGCACCTAGCGGGCCATTTCATTCGTTGCGTGTTCTGGTCGCACGCAAATAGGTTAGTCATATTTTTCGCAAAAAAAAAGAAAGAATATTGACTTGGCTTTATTATATAATATTTTCTCTTATAAATAACCACTTTAAATAATTCTACAACTCTAAAACCCCGCGACTGAGCGATAGACAGTTTTTTATTTGCGTTTTAACAATTGGGTCAAGAGTCATCATTCCGTCAGTCATCATTATTTCCGAAAGTGCATCCTATGTCCGTCTAGGGATGTTTTTCGTTTGATTGCATCCAGTTTCTATAAAGTAGGTGATAATCTCATTCTTCAACGGGTTTGTGAAAATGATGCCTTCGTGTAGTCTTCCCAAGATCATAGAAAGATGATTAAACAAATTGTAGACATACAGTTGTTTGTTTTTTGTTGTTTTTATTCTTTTAAATTGTTGTGCTGTGTCTTCATAAAATGAATCGATCATAATTTTTCGTATAAGATTTAAGAAATATATGCTTCCACCCTTATCTCCTTCAATCATGAAATTCAAATAATTTTACTTTTTCATATTCTTTTTGACCTTCTGTACGCCACATATAAGACTAGTTTTATAATTATAGCTTATCATATATCATATTTACGTTATTTTTTCTCGTAAGACGTCCTAATTTTACAGGTAATTAAGATATTAAGTAACGACTACATAAGCTAAGCAAGCTAGGTATCAACACAGAAAGAGAATTATTAGGAAAAATGCATGCATCTACCTCCTAACCAGGTCCCGTATATGATTAGTTATATAATTGAAGCATGGTACGGAATTATCTGTACATAATTTGTTTCTCGTAAGACATCCCAATTTTATGGATATTTAAAATATCAAGTATGGACGGCATAAGCTAAGCAAGCGAAGTATCAATAGGAGAAGAGAACGACGTGACCAAGTGTAGTCGGGATGAGATTGGTCGATCTTTGTGAGGTCAAGTACGACTGCCACTAATGTAGCCTCCTCCAACCTCCTTCCAAATTTATACAGTCCATCCCTGCCACGCCTCATACCTACTTACCTCATCTCTCATCTTCCACTTGTGTTGGCTGTTTGCTATGCAAATGTATTCTACCTTATCTTGCTAATTTATTGAGAAAATTTTACATTTACAGATGTGTGCAAACACATAACAAGCAGATGTGATGACCTGATGTATTAATCTGACTCGATTATGAGCGAAAATAAAATCTATCGTACTCCAATTGCTATTCTATTTTAGAAGGTTCATCGAGAATCGATTTAGAATAAAAATTTGATTTGTTGGCATGTATTTCAATCTGCCTTATTCAAGTAATATATGTTATAGAAATAAATGTATACATTCATAACTTATTTACAAGTAAATGAAAAAAAAAATAATGATGATTATAAATTAAACTGAAATATGATGAATGACGATTATCTATTGAACTAGGCCATAACAATAAAATTTAAAAAACACTAAAGTGGCATCCATCAAACAGCCTGAGGAGCCCTGAACTCGCTCCACCACATGGCAGGACGATCCCAGTGCTTCTCTTTCGCAACATCGCTGGTGTAAATGCTACTAGAAGCTTGGAACTAATATCGTAATTTTTTTTTCACTATTTCTCGACCACTGCCGTTTCGACCTATCCCTAGTCCTTCTAAGAGAATTATGAGGATGGGTGGAATGAGGATAGAACAAAAGGACTAGGATGAAGGAAGCAAGAGAAGATACGAGTGGAGTTATGTGCTAATGGAGATAATAATAGAAAGATTGATTGGTAGCTTGTTTTCGTCCCAATTACTGCAATTTATAGCTCTTTACTGAATAACTATTTTTTATTTTATATAATAATCACCATATAGGCTTTAGGATTTGCATCGAAAGGGATCCGGCTGTTTCTTGGAGCTCTGTATTCTGTATTAACATATATAAAAGGTCTGATTCATGTCATGTAGGAGTACCTTTTAGTAATCAAAGTAAATGAGGAGTACGAGTTGTAAATGGACGAGATATTTCTTCTTATTTTAGTCTTATATGAGATTTCCGTGTTTGTCGTTTTTCAAAACAAAGTAGGTAGGGGACCTGTTTTGACAGACGTATGAACGGAACATTATTAAAGGATAAGAAGACTTAAGTTGGACAGGATTTTCAACCAGGATTTTACGATAAAGGACAAACTTTATATGATTATTTTTATTTAGAATTACCCAGTTTTAACACCAGTTTTTAAGGTTTGTGACAGGTTATTAATGTAGAAATTCAAGTTTCTAAGGTTCCTATTAGTTATCATTTTAAGTTTTACTTTCACAACCACCTAATTGTTGAAAAAATATTTATTCGTTTTTAAGTCTCTTAATTATTTTTTTTTTCAAAAACATCTTTGTGTCGTTAATGACATTTCTTATTTCTAAGGTCCTGTTGTTTCTGATAACTTTTAGTCTGTAAATATGTTTTCTACTTAAGGCCAGTATTACTTAATTTATGAAGTATTACTTTATTTAAATAGCCAGCTATGAAAGAACCAATGCTCCGCTTAACTATGTGCACTGTACAAATGAAAATCCCAGCGGACACAGATCATTTGTTAGCCACTGTGTTGTTTTGGAAAAATACATTAACCCTTGATGGAACGGTCAAAATATTAATGCATTTTTATTGATGAAGTTATGTAATACGTAATATGAGCTTATAGCTGTAGATATATGGTATATTAATTCGAAAGTTTAATTATTAGCATGAAATTCCTCTAAATCGGTTTTCAAAGAAACGTTACATGTAAATAAAACATTACATATAATGGCATCATCGTTGTAAATCTAGTTTGCTTTGAAATAAGAGAGACATAATCCTCAGCTTTTTTATAAGATTAAGCTTTATTTGAAATCCGAATCGAGCAGTATGAAGTAATCCTAAGTAATAAAGAGAACTTTTTATATGGCTGATTTCTCTTTCAAAGGGCGGTATGTATTATATTATCCTTAATATCGGCTCTCATAGGGCCTTTACCTTGTGACTGGAAACCCCTCTTTAATCATACCCTTCTAGTGTTCCCTAGGGCTGTTTTTTATTTAAGGTTTGTTGAATAATGGAAGTTCATCCATCTCATAAATAATGCTTTATAAATATTCTGAAGTGCTTCTCATAGTTTTCAGGAGAAAAAAAAAAGTTTTTCTTCAAAGAAATATAGCAGGTGTTATCGAAGGCGTCATTTTCCAGAGGCACGAGTGAATATAAAACTTTGTTAAACTTAAGGGGGTAATGTTTAGTTTAGGTTAAAGAAAAAAAAATATTGGCCCGTGCCTTAATATCTACTGTAAATACATGGTGTACCGAATCTATCTCCGCCATGTTGGTAATGGCTGAGTATACCCCGCCAAAATTATTACTCTTTTGAAAATATTAGAATTTCGGGGATCGAATCAGCGTCTGCTAATTAGTAAAATAACACGCTAACTAATAATCTACAGAGGCGGTCTTTTATATTCCTGTTTCGTTTTTACAGCATTCGTTGTGTTTACTGCATAAACTTTTTTTTCTACTCGTCCCCTAAATCATTTCTAAAGTTGAGATTTGACTTAGAAAATCTTGAAATCGATAAACAAAGTAGTTTCAATCATGCTTATCGAAGTTCCTAAATATCAGGTTATTCATATTTTATATTTTTACATTTTTTATATGTTATTATATTCATTGCTTTTGCTTGTCACCATCTATGTTTCGGGATATTTCCCCATCCTTATAATGCTCTGCTATAATAACAAAACTACATAGAAAACTAATAAGAATATTCACATGACTAAATTGTACTAAACAAGCCAATCAGATAAAAAATTTCATCATAATTCTCTATTTATGATACACTAACTAAATTAACGAATAACGAATCGCTATTTTTCAGGTGAGCAAAAAAAAATCTTGTATTCTTCTGTTTTTGACGGATACTTTCCATAATTTTATTTTTTTCTGTCGGTGTTCATCCACCAACAAAGAAGTTCTAATTATGGAAGAATATTTGGTCTAGTTTACAATTCTGCAATTGGGAATTAGACAACTTAAATAGTTTTTAGTTATCGCTTCCTATTCAACAAAAACATGACAATCATGAAACAAAATTTAAATTTACTCCTTCCTTGTTCGGAATTGGATCAGAGACCAAATAAATGTTATTGCATTTTATTAAGAATTTAATTGAAAACTTGGGCCGAAACGTCACCACACACTAAAACACTATTACGTTTCTGTATGTCTTTTTGTTGTTTGTTTCTGTATGCCTTGTTATGATCAATTGAATTTTCTTTGAACTAAATTCTAACAGAACAAGGAACGCGATTATACCGAAGCTATGGAATAAATTTGTTATTTTCTTTCAAGTAAGAAAATAAATAAAGAATTGTTTGTGTTTTTTAATATGCCGGTTCGTTCCTCTTGGCCGGGGTCACAAATCATTGTTCCGACTTAATTCCGTTTTTCTACTCTATTACTCTTTCCTTTTTTTTTTCTCTTATCTGTTCCGATGAGGTCGTACATCTTCCCAACAAAGATGTACTACTAGATTAAACAAAAGGTTTTTTTTTGTTTGGTTATTTGTCCAGTAGACTGTACCGATTAAAATTTTCGGACAATACTTCCTTTGGAATTTGTTCGCAGTGATATAAAATGTAAATTAATTTCCTCTCTTTTTTTCCCCGTTATCTTTTTTTACTTCTAAACTCCTCAATACTGTCTAATAATACCATTACAATAATACAATTACTAATAATACAATTACTTAAGTTAAGAAATATTATTTTATTGCTTATTTTTGATTCTTGTATACTATAATAAGTTTTTTCTATCATTGATTATAAAATTCGACCTATTTTTTAGGTTATTTTAATGATGAATGGAATGAAAATTATTGTATTTCAGCTAAAATTAGCACACAATTAAGAAATAATTAAAAAATAAATAAATAACCTATAGTCTGGAGGCTAAGAATTCTGGAGCACCATTAGTAATTAACTTCTCTTGAAAAAATAAATATATTTTAAAACTTTTTGGTTGATCCATTTAAAAGTCTCTTGAAAATGCCGCCTCCCCATTCCTATCTCCATTAACTTCTTAATTTTTTGTTTCCTTATATCTCTTATTTTTTATACATTTTCCTGTGCTGCGGATACATTTAAATTTATTTTAAAATTATACGATTATTAATTATTTGTTATTGCAGTAAAACTTTGTTACCTCTGACGAGGCTCACTACTGATTGCAATCTTCGTATGATTAATTCTTATCACTAACTCAAAATCTGGTGGGATGCCAAAGCATCCTGCGGTCATACTTTAATTTAATTAGGCCTGGAGGAGGTGCTGCTAAAACTATTAACGTGAAGGGGAATGTCTGGTTTCATCCACACTTGCCAAGCAGATTTGATTTTAAATGTTTTTAGAGTATTGAAAGTAAATCTTATTCTTAACATCGAATAACTGAGGAAGAAGATATTATTAGCTCGGGGATGAGTTCAAATTGTAAGAAATAACGGCCTATATTTTGAGGGATGAACTTAATTTGTGAGTCAACTATATTTTTTTTATCATAAAGGTGAAAAACAACGACCATCCTATTTTCACTATAACCAAAAATCACTTTTAACAAATTTCAAAGTAATTTTCTTTATATTTTTTTTATTAATTAGAATAGTCTAGTTAGAATGGTAAACGATAATTAACAATATATATGATTATACTAATCTCATCACAATATACCGCACAATTAACGTTTTCGTAAAGTGATTTCGCTTAAAACGTTGTGCCTGACCTGATGTAATTTTTGCCGTGAGTCAAGGCGTGTTAGAGAAGCTCCTCCTCCTCTACCCCAATACCCGTCATCTCAGACTTGTAAAGTTGACTCAACCTGCCTTGACTTGTCAAACTCTCAGCGCACTTCAACTTACTTTAATAGCTCATCCCGGTGCCTGCCCTCATCACAACTCGGATAACATACATGCCTGGGGATTGCTTTCAGTTGGTCGTTCGTCCTGGGCTTATCTCTGGCTGAATTAAATACTGGATTTTAACATGAATGATAATAGCCATTTTACATATTCATTTAAGTTTTAAATAGAAAAAGACTAAGTAATAAATACAAATATATATAACGAAAATAAAACAAAAACAAAACTGAATCAAACAAACAAATAAGCTACAAAATAAAGACAACGAGAAATTACCTACGTCTCTCACTTACATCTTTGGTAAGTTAGACGCAGTCTATATTTTTAATAAATTTTAGCAAGACTCTTGAATTTAGAAAGAAAATTTTATTCTGTTTCAGGTCATTGTCAATTTTTGAGAATTATGCTTTTAATCAAATGAAATCGTTGTCTGTCAAATGATTTACAGTTATAAAGTATATGTCTAAAATTTTGTATTTTTCCGTCTTGTTCGCATAAGTCTGTTTGTATAATGTTGAATCGTTTGAGATATTGTTTTGGGTTACCATGTTCTTTCAGTAGTTATAGTTATAGTTTATAAGTTTATAGGTATAATATATATATATATATATATATATATATATATATATATATATATATATATATATATACCCTTATGTGCTTCCGACCGTGTCCTTCAATAGGACCGCTAAACCCTCGCAACCATTTAATGTTGCATGTATTGTATACCCTTGACCCGTGTTTTGTTCTGATTTTTGGATTAATTTTATTTATTTATATTTTCTATAACTCTCAAATTTAATAAAATTCTTGTCGTGTTATGAACTTTACTTTGATTTCTCCTGATTGAAAAATTATAAATTATAAATAACGATCAAATCTTAAAAAACGACGTTAAAATTATATTTTTCGGATAGGAATGGATCGGAATAAATTAATAGCTACTTTTTACTAGGTGAAATTTGGACTTATTTTATTTTTCAATTCCAACTCCTCGTTAAAAAGAAAATATTTCCTCTTTATCTTTTTTTTTAATTATATAAATATTCTTTATTTTATTATTTTGCTTTATTTTTAGCTCCCCATTTGTTGACGAACTGTTTGTCCATTTTAAGGGACAAATCTGATATGACTCGGAAGAAGTACCTTTTAATCAGTAAATTTTATGTTATTACCCAATTTTATGATGATTAATTTAAGATTAATATTTGTTTGTGATTGATATCCAATCAAATTCTGACTTTGAAATTCATGGTGAAGAAGGGATTAAATTTCGTTAGAGTTTTTAACGTTATTTTATTAATGCTTGAAATTTAAGAGTTTTAACTCATTATGTGAATTATTATATTGTTTATTATTACACACTGAGATTTATTTTATACTGAGAAGATTTTTTACTGCCAGTCACTATGAGACAGAAAGTTGCTTAAAGTTATTATCAATTTTTTTTTTATTATATGTAGTATTTTTTTTTTGGCAAGTAACGAATTATGTTTTTTAGTTTAATTTTTAAAGCTTTAACGAACCTAAAGAAACAACTGTGTGTTGGTTGAGCTTCGTTATAGAATGCCTATTTAAAGAACTAGAATATTATACCTGTATCTTATGCTTCAGAGGCACTACGCAATGTTACATACTTGAGAATATATAATATAAAGCCTATAGGCGCTTCCAACCGTGTCTATTTTAAACCCTCACAACTGTCCAGTATTGCAGGCACCATGTAGCCTATCTACGTATATCTACATATATACCATAAAGATGGGCAAAATGAACTCTGAGTAACGGGTACCGAGTATTTTACTGCGA
Source organism: Rhaphigaster nebulosa (assembly GCA_948150685.1). NCBI lineage: Eukaryota > Metazoa > Arthropoda > Insecta > Hemiptera > Pentatomidae > Rhaphigaster > Rhaphigaster nebulosa. Next base: position 51,280,522 of record OX411306.1, on the reverse strand, counting down.
TACTCTTACTAGCCGAGATTAAATACGCCTGGGGATTTATGGGGCAGGCCAGTCTTCGCTACCTTTTCTATTCTTATTTCGCTATCAACTCTATTCGTAATCGTATCTAATCCCAGCTAGTGAGAGTATTCCAGTAGAATATTCGGTACTTGTTACTCAAGAGTACTTTTGGTCCATCTCTAATATATCAACAGAAGTTATATAAATAGAAAATTAATGAATATCTGATAGTTAATTGCTATGTTTCTGGCGATCTGTTTTTCTAAGGTAGGTGGGAATTCCAGAAGCCGCATTTACTTAATTTATTAATCTAATCTATTCTGTATTTGAATTAGTTTCAGAAGGGAACTGATCAATCAACTTTATTATTTAGTTACTCTATTTTAAAAAGCTGGAGACCATAGGTCGGGGAGGAGGGTCTATGGTCAGTAGGTTGTGATGTTATAAGGATTGTTCTAAATACCATTGGAGATCCTTTCCAAGGGTGTCGCGTTTACCAATTCACTTAACTAAACTATATGATGACATGCAGGGCAAATATAATAATAGATTTTGATAGAAGATCTTACTTTATTTGAGAGGATTTTATTAATTAAACTGTTGGTTTAATAATTCACAATCTAAATTACTCTCATTATAAAAACCTATCGACTTTAACATCTATATTTAAGAATAGTGGGTCTAATTTGCTTATTTAAATTTTACTATAGTGTCACATAATATTAAACAATAATGTACTCATAGAATGAAGGGACTATGGCTCATATTATTGTTACCTTCGTCGTCTCAGGTACCTTCCGCTTTGCCGCTTGATGGTCTGGTTGTGTTCTCGTTTCGGTCTTCTGCTCTACCTGCCAGACTCACTGACTGCGTCTAGGACGGACTACTCAGCTAGACCCTCTGCTTTTACCTTCAGAACTTCACTGTCCCACTTTCCAGCTCTAGCTCCATATACTCGTTTGTCGAATCCCCGTTCTCTCTCTTTCCCCTTCTTCTTGAAAAATCTATTTTTCATACATTTGGCCCCCACTCTCCTTTTGGACCTTCATATTGGTGGATCCTTTAAGAATTTTGGCTAGGAGGAATATCTCTTCCCTCGGCATCGAGTCCTTTGAAAAACATTTCTATTGTCCCTTGCCATTGGCGGCAGGTTTTTCTATACCTTGCTAGGAGAGCCCTACCTTCTTTGTTCGATTCCTTATCTATATGGCTGGTTACGCTCTTAAGACGGGCTCTCTCAAGTCAGCTTTTGCAAGAAAAAAGATCCCGTGCACGATGTTTCATTGTTTAAAAGGGAAACCTATTTATGTCAATATTGAATAAATTACGTGGCAACTACTTAAATTATCCATTATTTAATTACTATTATTTAATCGGAAATATTTCCTTTCATCCCTGTATTCTCAATGCATAGCAAAATGTACAGAATTATTGTCGATAACTTTATTTTGGGGGAGCATAAATAAATAAAACTAAATTAATTAATATTTTTTCCAGTGATTACAACCATCCTTGGGACGAAATCCCATTTTGGTGTTAAGCTAAAGTGTAAAAGGCATGAAGAAACATTTTTGTTGCAGTTGCATTAACAATGTTTGATTTTTTGTATATATAAAATTTGGTTAAGAACTTTATACTTAAAGTGGATTTCTGCTAATGGTTTTATCTTGGAGTGGAGAGAACCATCTTCCTTGTGGACAGAAAATGCTTTATTTCTTGTCGTCTCTTATGGTTTAGCATCCGGTTATAAAAGTGGGATTCTTTCGCGTTATTGCGCCAGCAGTGGTGCTTGCAATTCAAGGGAATGAGTGCGGGTTTATGGAGTCTGCATAAAATTACGATAGGTTCTGCAGTATCCCATTTTTTTTATATTTTTATCTTTTAAAAATATGGCCGTTCTTCTTTCTACAGGCTTCGCATTTTTTTTTTTTTTTAGATGTGAAATGTTGTACAAGATTCATCTATATGTGGGTCACTTGAGAATCTGATTTAATTATACGAGTGGACAATATCAGGTTCTAAGATCAACTTCAACTGAATGTAGTCGTTCATTAACAATTCTGTATATTCCTATTTTAATTAAAATTATATGTTTTTCTTTTGAATTGATTTCTTTTCCTTCACATATTATTATATTGTTACCTTAAAATGTCTTTAGATTGGAAGCAACATACTTCTGTTATTTAGCTTTTGGCCACGGGAAGCGCTCAATGTCGAATTAAATTTAGGTCTGTGTATGATTGATCTTTTACCAGTTCCGTCAATCATACTCAACAATTGTGTCACTCGCAGTCGGTCCAGACTTGCTGAATTGTGAAATCGTTAATTAGGGAGTCAATTAGAGTTGGCTCTTCAGTATCGGGGTCAATCGTCGGTTTGTCAATTAACACTCTACTGTATTGTTAATTAGACAAAATTTGATACCGTCGCATCCTGAGAATTCTTCTAGTGACTTTTAAGAATTTCTTCTAGTTTTTAAGAATTTTTACATTGTTTCTTACATTAAATTTTCAACAGAGACAAAAAAATATTAAAATATTTAATTTTCATCATTTTAAGATTTTTTTTTCCTGTTTTAAGTACCTTCGAGTAGAAGAAAATAACAATTCATTTTTGTGCGTAAAATGAAGAAAAAAATAAAATAATCCTAAATCAAAATACTTAAGCAGTTTCACATTTTCTATGACTTTATGTCTATTAATTTCAAATTTGTAACATCATTTTATTTTTATTTAAATAAATAAATAATTTATTTATTTATTCCCCTACCCTTCTGGAACATTGCCCTGAAACAAATAAAATTAGACAAATTAAAAAGGACAATTTCGGAGCTTTAATTTATCAACGGAATTGTTTCCCGTGTACAAGCATCTTAATATATAGCTCGATTGGGAACATAACAGCTGCTGTACGGTCCATCGTAATTCTTTAGAACTTTCATAATTTCAGAGCATATTTGCTTCTAGATTCCGTTGGTTATTTTTATATATTGGTTATTGCTGTTATTTTTATTAATATATTTTTATATATGACTAAATTCGAGTATAATTAAATATTTGATATTTTTTCTATGTTCTAAGGGAGGTAATGCTTGTTATTCAACATTTTACTCCGAATCAGATCAACTAATATTATTTTAATTTATTTACTGGTTAGTTTTATTTTATTTAAAGATAATCATTTTATTTCCAAAATATTATTAAGATTACTGTTTTATATTGATTAGTTTTAAATTTTTTTCATTACTTTAATTTGCATTTATACGAACAAACGAAATTAATTAAATGCCCACTTATAACTTGTGATGTTACTATTATTGAAAATAATGTTTAATAAATGTCCAAGCTTCGACAGTACTCTCTAAATAATACATCTATCCTTATTTACCTGATTAAAATTTATAATAATACTGCCCTTGCTTAATATGTAACTCTTGTCCAAATTATACCAGGAGCCGTGGTTTCTACTTTTGTGATTCACCTAAGCAACTAACTATTTAATAGTGTTACACTTTCTCTATGGCACGATGGCACGATGCTTTGGCACTCTAATAGAGTTTGAGTAAAGTTAAGAGTTTAGGATAAGGGTATCTTTAGTCAGCTGTGAGTCACATCACTTATCTATCATATTTCAAATCGTAAAACATTTAGCAAACGTATTTTGATTAATGAAAATAATATTTATATTTTTTTAAATTTGTTTATACAAATTTAATTTTTTCTGCATTTTATTAATATTTGTTAATTTAGAGAGGACTGACGGCGTGTAATTCTGAAAAATATCTTGCATGAAAAAAAAAATTCGAAACAAAGAATCCTTATTGCTTCCAATTTATAAATACTATTTTATCTCGAAAGATCAAACGATTGACCTTTGGCAAGCGTTATATGTTTGAGTCGGAGTAGCTAAATTTTGTTCTTAAGATATCATGATGGTCTCAGATATAAAGAATCGTATATTTTTCTCCCTAATTTAATTTAGCCTTGAAATACGTTTTTAGAAATTTCAACAGGTAAAAGGTAAAGTTTTGGCGAAGTAGTATAGTACCCTTGGTTTATGTAACGATGCGGACATTAATAAATTTAATTTAAGAGTGCTTGTATATAATGTTACATAATTCATAAAAATGTTTGCATCAACCTAATAACTAATATTTAAATTAGGACATATATACTTACTATACCTACAATTCTTTTCCAATTTCATACTTCGAAGCTTACTTTGCGTGGAAACGAATCCGAAAGTCTTCTGAAAAAAGAATTGTTTTATTGATAATTCGACTAAAATATTATTATGAATATCCAAGAAGAAAAAATAAATCACTAAAAACATCCTTCTATTTTAACTAGTTAGTGGACTTCATATTACTAGACTGAAACGTGCATGAGAGATTTAAATCAATTTTTTAAATTTATGTTTCGGCCGTGGAGAGAAGTTTTTAGACAGATATGTTTAGTGATAGCAGCATTGAACTTAAAATTGCAGTCAGTTACTACTAGATGGTTTTAGTTAATTTATTTTCTAATATATTTTCCTCATATCTTTTTTTTTTTTTTCATGAGCCACAATAAAGTTCTTTTAAAATAGTATATACCTCTTAGAGAGGAACATACGAAGTAGAATTTTTAAGTCCAACAATAAATAATGGGGTATGAGAAAGACCAATAAATAATAACACTTATTACACAAGGAAGTTCCGACGTGTAGTATACCATATAGGATTACAGTTATACCTATGAAGTTCATCAAATCTACAGCATAACAATAGTCCTACGACCAAAATTTTCAGGATAATGTAACAATACGATTACGGAGACAATGATTTTCTTTTAAAATAGTAAATGAATTCTTTGTAAGCTCTCGAATGTTCCTTTCTACTTTATTTAAGCCTTATGGATAAGTTCTGGAAGAGGTTTTTCTTGTTACAGATGAACCTACCGGCTGAAGTATGTTTTCCAGCCCATGAATTCATTATCTGTTCCCTTAAGGCTAATAGTGAGTCTGGTCCGTACTATTTCCGCTTAATCTGCCTAGTGAGAGGGAACGTCAGTTATTTAGACCGGAAGGAAAAACAGCCAGTCGATTAAAAGCTTGGATTTAGTGGGTTTTGACCAAAGCCGGGGAATGAGATTAGCGTATTAATCGGAGTCGATAAGATAAACGGATCCGCTTTATTACCTATTAATTTTTCATGGTCCATAAGAAACTATGGCAATTAATTAACTTATTAGTAAGGAATAATAGTATTAAATAATATATGCGTGTCAAATAATTGTCACGAAAATATCAATACTTTTTTCAAATCGCTTGTTCTAGAATAAGTCCTAAACAATTTTTCGCTGATAAATAAATTATTCCTTCCACAACGCACATAAGCTTTTTATTTTAAAACCTCTCATATATTTACCGGCTACTCACCTCGTACTTTTGCCTTGTGTATGTAGTATCTTCCTTCCCGTAGTTTAATTTTCCTTTCTTGCCACTTCATAAATGCGTACTTAACATAATACTTTATACACCATGTCGCTGTAATAGTATTAATACTTGTGCAAAGGCTTCTATTCTAGCACATACTCATGATATCGCCGTTGAAAGTAGTAGTTCCAACCCTATAAATGCTTCGAATCATGCCAAACAGATTTTTAAAAGTATACAAAATGGACTGGGATCATTAAATATACAACAGGCAAATCCATCAAACGTTAAGTTTCATAAAATCCCGGTTTTGAGCAATTTTAAACGTCGAAGAGAAACCAAGGAAAATTCACCGCCAATCTGATTTTGTTAAATTGAATGAAAAAACTTGGTGAATGTTGCATTAAAACTAAATGTTTCCATTCAGAGGTAGGCTGGTCCCCTATGTCTTGGTACGTACAAGACTTCGTTAGAGGATGGTAGGATCGTTACGGTTCTGGAACTTCCAAAGCGGAACACGATAACAGAAATGGAACAAGGTTCATTGCAAGTTCTACTGTGTTCCGAAAGTTATCCTCTTCTTGTCGCTATTAAACTTGCCCTCAATGAATAGAGGGGCCTTGACAAGTTTTCTTGGTCCAGAAGGAATTTGAAATCAGGATGTCTAAAATCTGATGACCAATGACCATTTTTAAATTGTTGGAGGGATGAAATCTTATGCCAACCGAAAATGAATTTTTCTTTACACACCTCTCCTTCCACACGATTCTGTAGTATTGTATCTCAATATCCTAAAAGTTTCATTGATAGTGTTTTAACTGTTAAGATGGACAAGAACTCCAAAACTGCATAAATTGTTTTGTAGAAATTTGGTTTTGCTCAGGAGACTAAAACTTATGAATGAATTAAGATCTCAAAAACATTTTTGACCTTAAACTATCCACTATATTAAACTATATGTTGCACCGGTCGAACTATACTTATTATACGTTGGTATTTTTTGGACTGTTCACGTGCGATTGTGTGGATAGTCAGCATTAATTTGATTTTGTAGTTTTCATTCCCGTGCCTGATGGTGCCTGAAATGGAGAAATCTGCTAATTAGCTACTAAAGATTTTTTTTATTTTTTTTCTAGTTTATGCTTTCAATATTTATATTAATCATTATTTTAAAAATATTGGATTATTACACTCTTAAAAGTCTTTCTTACAGCAAAAAGTGCAGTCATCGTCTTTCGTATTTTAATCACTGCTTTAAATATTTTTCATATACTGTATTTTATGGGTTTTAGCTATTGTTTGATGCCACGTACACTCACATAGGACCACCAGGTCTGTCTATTATTTTCCAGCACAATTTCCGACCATTATTGGGAAAGGCAATTAATCATACAATTGCTTTTAATCAAATGGAAATATTCCCGTTCGTAGGTGGGTCTTTATGCAGTTGCATAGCCGGGAAGTAATAATTTAGGCATAACCGAATCATTCTTCTTCCGTCCGCGCGGATTCTTTCTTATTTGAAATGTTGTAAAAACTTTATACAGTAGCGTAGCCAGCGGAGAGGTCCGGACCCCTCCCATCTAAATTACAAATTACTTTTACTTATTCTTATCTATAAACCAAAATTGAATTAACCTATTTGAATGTTATTTTATACATAATATACCTAGGCATAAAAAATATTATTTATAGAGAGGGCCCTCTTACATCCCCGGCTAACGTGGGTTTCTTTAAAGTAGATCCTTGGATGGATCGTCCTTTCCCCCCCCCGGTGAAATCACCGGTGGGCGTCCATCGGTGATTGACAACGACCAGTTGAAGGCATTGATTGAAGCAGAACCGCGCTCAACGATTAGAGAGCTTGCGAAAGAGTTAGGCATCACTCGTCCGACAGTTTTGGATCATCTAAAACAACTTGGAAAAACAAAAAAACTCGACAAATGGGTCCCACACCAACTGAAGGAAAATCAGAAAAATCGCCGTTTCGAAGTGTCATTTTCTCTTTCTCTGCAGAAGTTGAACGAATTAGGCTTCTAGACTCTACCTCATCCGCCATACTCGCCAGACCTTTCGCCTACCGACTACCAACCTGATATTAGTAATAGTTGGGCAGGTTTATGAGATGTGTGTTGTCGCACAACGTTTCGTCGTTAGAAAAAATACTGAATTCAAACAGGGTTTTATGTTTGTTTCATTTTATTTAATTCTTTATTTTATTTTTAACTTGGCAGATACTTATTAATTTACATTTTTTTATTCTGCTAAAAATGTTTAATCTTTGTACTCAACTTCTCGGATATCCTAACATATTTCATTTCTTCGTTTAATATACATTTATAATAAATGGCAAATTTTCGTGATTATAGATCTTTTGTTTTTTTAATGAGAACGTATGAAAAATTGTCATTAATATTTTATTAATATTTTTAATATTTTAATTGCCTATCATCGCTTAGAATGTGATTCCTCATAAGTCCGAAAAAACTAAACTATGATTTTTAAACCATTAAAAAAATGAATAATGTATCATTCTGGAGACATTCCGTAAGCCAGAAGAAAATATGTATCCTACAATAAATCCTACAATAAATAAAAAATACATTTTTAAAACATTTTTCTTCCTCCTGTAAAATTGACTTTTTTGAGTTACGAGTTATCACAGTTTAAACGACGTTATCTAATATTTAGCGACTTTTTTTTTTCTTTCTAGTATATTAAATAAAATTGAATATTTATATTTTCAACAGACTAAACTAATTTTACTAAAAGGTTCCCGGCACTTTATAAAATTCCTGAAAACATGGCCATTTTTTTATACGTAGAAATAAACGCACAGCTTTGTATTTTATAATATTAAGGTCGTAAATTATTAATATTTCATTGAGGTTTTTAATATAATGACAGTTTGCTGCGTCGAGCAAGGCCTGCTATTGTACGAAGCTCCAATTTGCCTTTGATCTATACTAGCTGAAAACAAAGGAAGCCAGCCTGCCTTCATGTACAATTATTCGCAGTATACAACGTAAAGTCCCTGTTAATTGCTCATAAATCTCCGTGAATAGCTAGTCATATTCAGCAGCTTGAGAGCCTACTTCTATTCGACTGGACTAAAATTGTTATTATATGAAAAATTATTACTTTGGAAATTATGAAATATTGCACTATAGTATTGAATGTCTGTTGTGAGTAATCGGTTTTATTTGTTTTGTTTTTTTCTATTTTTCGGAATATCTTGAAATAAATGTTTTAAATCAATCCATTTAAATTTTAGCCCCCAGAGAAAAACTATTGTTAAATCAGTACGATCAGCGAACAAAGTTTTGAAGAGGTTTAATCATCCCTAAGCTCTCTGGCTTAGAACTTCTCATTTTGCATAATTTCACTTCGTTCCACTAAAGATATACAAAAGTAAAATTGGAAATTATTCCTAACCATTTCCTTCTAACGATGTGCTATTTAAGACAAGCAATTTTCTTTGCTCAATTATCTCTCGTTGTCAGTATAACCATGTATAGTA
>OX411306.1:51103295-51271387 GCA_948150685.1 Rhaphigaster nebulosa | reverse complement strand
TATATATATATATAATATATATATATATATATATAATATATATATATATATATATAAAATTATATATTTCCAATTTGGGTTGGCATTCTTCTCTTTGCATTAAAACACGCTTGGTTTATTGGGAAATTTCTTTCCTGACCACACTACATTTATGGCTTCCTTTATCTCACTCAGTTTGTATAGAAGTTATAGCACTTCTTTAATCTTTCTCGATATATATTCAATGATAAAAGTTAAACTAAGCGAAAACCATTTAAGTAAACAAGAACTCACATTTATTCGTTTCTCTGGTTTGAAATTGTTTTGTCCCCGTTTATATATTAATTTGTTAACCAAATGCAATTCCAATTTGTATACGTTTCGATGGTATATATGTTATGTTTAAAATATTATAATTATTCTCTTATCTATTGTGTTGAGTGATCTACGCCTGGTAATTTCCTATACATGTTGTAAAATGTGTAGAAGGCTATTAAAATTATTACTGTTCTTTAATCATTTCAGAAGATTCGTGTAAATTCGGGCGCCGTATTTTACCTTTTAATCTGTGAATATAATATTTGATGTAAACTTTAATAATTTTAGTTTCACTATTTTAATCATTTTTTTTTTGTTTCAGGTGAGTAATTTGAGTTATCATACCTGTCTTGCAAGTAAGGTAGGATATTGGAATTTTATAATTATCAGCATAGAAAAGAAAAATTTAATGTGTATCGCTTTTATTAAGATTAATTATATCAAGTAAAATTTTACGAAGTATATTATCTCAGAGATTGTTAACTTCAGTTTTTCTATTGCGTAATTTTCTATTGTAATTCGACAGAGAAATAATTAATATTCCGAAGCATAAGATCCTGTTCACAACCTGATGTTAAAATGAGTTGTTGTTACCGGTTCCCCTGTGGGTTGAAATCGAAAAAAATTATCAGATAAACAATTTTCACAATCCCTTGATTGATGCTGAGCCTAAGTATTGACCTTTGGAAGAACTCCGGGGAGACTTTAAATTTTTTAATAGTACTAGGCAAGGTCATCGCTGAAGAAATTGGATTTAAGCAGTCAATATCCACCACGCCTCCAGACTATTCCGAACTTAGAACAAATTCTCTCTACTTGATAGAGACTATTGAACATCTTTTCCCCCTAGTGACATATTGGGCAGAATAAGTCAGTCTAATGAGACAGTTTTCCTGGCAATTTTTGGAATGGGCTTTACTTAATTAAAAGTGACGTGATATTACTTTAGCTTGTAATGGACCTTCTTTCAAATCCTGTTTAAACTTTTTCATTTGATAGTTTATGATATAATAGTTTCTGGGAATTGGTTGAGCGTTGTTGATTGACTTTGTGCTATATTAGTTTAACTAATCGTCAAAATAGAAGTTTAAACAATCGAGTTTCACTAATCCCAGGTGCGAAAATAAAAATTTGGAATAATTAAAAAAAATATTAGAAAAATATTAAGAAAACCCAATCGTGCAAAATATACAAATAAATCAAATTTTTTTTTATCATTCTAAAATGTTCTGTTAGCCCTCTGGACAAATACACACATGTGTACATATCGAATTGTCCAGGAGGGCTAAGAGAAAATTTTAGAAGGTCAAATTTTAAAATTAAAATTTAGAAAAAAAGGGCTTAATAATTTAATTGGGACGTGATCTGATAAATTTCTATCACCCTAGTATATGTCTTAGTTTTTAACAATTTTTATCTGAAATATTTTTTAAAATTATGTAACGATAGAGGTTGCTATCACCTTCTGTATCCCATGAAAATTGGATAATAAATCAGAAACAAAAAAAAAATTAAAAATGATGCGATCAAAAAAGCTTGGTGTTTTTCTTTGAATCGTTGTTACTCTAGACGGGCGAATTGCCGAATGCTGGAGGTCCCGTTAAGGCGAAATTATAACAGTTGAGTTGCTGAGGGGTAAGTCCATAGCAAGTATCAAAAATAACGATAATAATTACAAGAGATGAGGAGATACTAGAGGTATGGAGAAGGCACTTTCAGGAAAAAAATCAGAAAAGCTAGCTATAATGAAACTACTACAGGGTATAGCCTTGGTAAGTGATAGCGTAGCGCCTCAATTGATAGCGTAGCGCCTCAATTTATTTGAAGATTTGAAGAAATCATAGTCACTCCAAGGACTATTTCAAAATATTTAGGATTTGAATAGATACCCCCAGATTGGGAGTACAATGTTATTACACCTATACATAACAAAAGAACTGAAACAGTGTTAAAATTACTGCTCTATATGCTTCAATTGTATATAAAATATGGAACAGAGTCTGAGGAAACTAATAGAGGAAAAACAGGCAGCGATCGGAAAAGTTATTATTCTTCCATAAAATGATTATTGGAAAGACAATGGAAATAGCAAAGTAGTTCATGGAAGCTAATCCAGTAGAGAAAAAGACAAGTGGGCAGACCCAGAACCACGTACATGCAGTACCTGGAGGGGCTTGGATGACATAGAGGAAAATCAATTGCCCAGATGGAAAAAATGGTCATGCAAAGAGACGAGTGGAATGCGTAGAATGAGGAGGCTCCACGGAGAAAGGAACTAAGAGGTTAGGGAGAGAAGAAGGAGCAATTAAAGAATTTGTTTTAGAAATTACTGTTATTTTTTATAAATGTATTTATATTATTATTATTTTTTTAAATTCTTTATTTTTCACTACACTGCATTGCAGAATGACGAAGCTGTGAGGAAGATCTTTGATTATAATTTCGATTTTACTCTGAGTTTATTCGCATATTTACTATCTTCATGAATAATCTTTAAATATTAGATATAAAAGAAAGATAAAATAAAATATTGGCAAAACGACCCTAGTGTTTGAGATAGATATAGTGTTTTCACCTGAAAAAAAAAAAAATGAAATTTCATATAACATTTCAGTACTAGTCTAAAAATTAGTTCTGTCCCTGGAGGACTGTTAATTCAATTATGGATATCTATATATTTTCGAAGTTAGAACACGGTTTTTCCAACTGGAACAAATTAACTTTCGGAATTAATCCTGCTCACCCCACCTGTCACCCCTGAAATGTTTTATCCCCACTTCTTCGGTTCGATCCCAGGATTTTGTTTCATTTTACTTTTTTAGCAGTTAACCTTCTTTAATTGAAATTTTATGTTATGCTTATAAAATCATGGGGAATATTTATATAATTTGGCAAGATGGAACAGATTTTGTTTTTCATATTCAATTTTAATTGAATGTTTATTTATTACACGACTAATAATGATTTTAAAGTTCTGTAATCTAAGAAACATCACTAAACTTCACTTTCTTATTGCACTTCTTGGTCAAGTTAACTAAATACAGATTAATTTGATATTTCTGGTGTTGCACAATTTTTATAACGACCTATCACCGATTTAAATCTCATCTCAAATTCCATTCACGGCTCGAACGCGACATAAGAAGTTCGTTTCAAAAACGCACATAATATATAATTCATCAAGCTCAAATGGCGCATCCTTCAATAAACTTATATTATACCTTTTTTGTATACAGTATAGACAGTATAATTAGGTACAACATTAAAAATATATATATTTTTTTTTACTTATTTAACTAAGAAAAAAAGCATGTGGTCATTGGGGAAAATAAAAATCTATATTAATTTACAAGCTTCGGGGCTCCGCAAATTTTTTAAAATTTAAATACGACATATATTTAAGATTTATTTGTTGAAGAATTGACTGATGTATGTGAAAATTCGAGTACAAAGTATATTTAAATTTTTTAAACTTTATTTGTTGAGATTTACAGGTACATTAGAAATAATAGTTAATATGCCGTATACGGCATGAAGACTGATTACTTTGTGAAGTAACCGCTTGGTAGGAATCGAATGTCAGGTTTATTTTAAAGTGTTATTCTCCATCCCAATTAAGGACTCCCACTTCAAAGAGGCTGGGTGTGCCCCAGGTTGTCAAAGGTCGATTCACGGCTGATATAATAGAAGTAAATTGTTTGCCACAGGCGGACTGGAACCAGGGCTCATTAGGAGTCCATTACCTTACCCACTGGGCTACCCCACTCCTAGGTTAAAACTTAATCGGAGTAAATTAAAGCCTTGTAGGAATTAAGAAGTAGTCGATGAAGCATTTAAGCAAGACTGAACAATATTTTTTTCAAAGTAGGGTTTCAGAGCATGCTTAAAAAAAAATATTGAAAAGCATTCTAGATTTTCCAGATTTTCCCCTTGCTTAAACACCAATAGACCGGCATATATATATATATATATATATAGAAGCAGTGCAGTATATTATCGCCTCCGCTTTGATACACAACTATCATCTATATCTAAAAGCTTTAGCGTGTAAAACAATAGCCATCTAGAACAGGAGACGGTTAGTTATAGAAGCGGTCGGTTGTGGACAGTGCGTGTTCCGTGGTTGACGTATTGTGATCGCGGTCGTTGTAAATCTTGTGATTCCCGAGCCCTGCTGCCCTCCAAGCGGTGGGTGATAGATCATTCCACGCCTGCCGAACCATAGCTCCTTCCTCATAGCTGGCGGTGTTTTAGTGCGGAAATATTATATAAAATATTATCTATCTACTCAACTCAGGAGTATTTTATTTTCTATAAACGGCCTACTGGGCAAACAATAAAAAGCCAACCCCTTTACGAAGATTTTTTTTTAATTACAGGAAGCATACTTATCTTTAATTTTTAAATTTTCCATAAAAAATCTCCTCAAAACAAAGGTATTTTTTCGCTGTCTTGTATTAAAATAACATAAAAATTCTTGATATCCAATAATATTGTTATATTAAAAATAAGAAAAATGTCTATGAAAAATAATGGAGGGAGTTATTGTTGACCGTATATTTATATTTAAAGGGAGAAGTTGATCGGGGGTGCGGTCAAAGAAATAGACTGAATAAGTGTGGTCTTATATAATTGTGCCTACGTTTCGGCCTAAATTTTAGGCCATCTTCAGGGCTAAAATGAAAACAAAATAACAACAATGAAAAAATAGAAAAGAGGCAGTACCAGTAACAGTAAAAATGATAAATGATAAAAACAGAAAATACAAGTAAGATAAAAAGTATAAAGAATAAAAAGAAAAGGATAACACTAAATTACATAATACAAAAGACAATTGAAAAAATAAAATCAAATAAAATAAGTGAAATATATGAAATCTATTAATTAATAGATTTCATATATTTCACTATTCCCTGTGTAAATATCGCATTGTTTTTAATTTTTAATTTTTACATTGTTATTTCATTTATTTTATTTGATTTTATTTTTTCAATTGTCTTTTGTATTATGTAATTTAGTGTTATCCTTTTCTTTTTATTCTTTATACTTTTTATCTTACTTGTATTTTCTGTTTTTATCATTTATCATTTTTACTGTTACTGGTACTGCCTCTTTTCTATTTTTTCATTGTTGTTATTTTGTTTTCATTTTAGCCCTGAAGATGGCCTAAAATTTAGGCCGAAACGTAGGCACAATTATATAAGACCACACTTATTAAGTCTATTTCTTTGACCGCACCCCCGATCAACTTCTCCCTTTATCTATGAAAAATAGTTTTTTAAGCTCAATATATTGGTATTTTTAACAAAAATTCAGATTAAAAAAAAAAAATATATATATATATATACATATATATATATATATATATATATATATATATATATATATATATATATATATATATATATTGTTTTTTTAATCGGATATAAATATAATTTTGTATTTAGGATTATTTTATAATCTAGTTGTGAACCTCCCTTTTTGCTTACTGGTTGATTACCGGAAGTGGTACTTTACTTTAATGTCATAATTGATTTCCATCAAAAATTATATTAAAATACTTTACAAAACTTCTCAAATTTAGTATTTATAATTTATATATTGATTTAAATAACATACTAGATTTTGGTCTAAATTGGAAAACCGGAAGCGGTACTTTAATTGAAGGTCATATTAGACTTTCATCAAAAATTATATTAAAATATAATGTAAATTATCTAAAATTTGGTAAATAGGACTTTTATATCGATATGAATGTATTTACTATATTTTGGTTAAAATTCGTGAGCCGAAAAGGGTACTTTACTTGAAGGTCATAATAAGCTTCAAGCTATCAAAAATTATATTTTAATTAAATACATAAATCATATGTTTCGGTAATAAAGGTTTCAAAGGCAATTTGGTTTCCAATCCAATTAAAATTTTGTATTACTTGTTTTAAGTGTTAAAATTGAAAGTAAATGGTTTTCCTCCCCATTTGTGAGGTCAACAAGTTAATTAGTTAAGTGGGTTTTTCAGCTTAAAATGTCGAAACTGTCGATTTCCAATGCTTTATCCAGTCGTATTGACAGTTTTATTGTTGTCACGGAACATGAAGAAATATCTTGGAAACTAGTTATCTACTGAAGGAAAACGACATGTAATAACGGAATGAGGCCTCCAGTAGAGTGTGTTTTTCTGTGTGTGTCAATAGATGGATGTCGGGACGCCGAGTGTCACTTTTACTGTAATCTTCGGAAACTAGTAACCAAATTCAGTATCACTTTTTGAGCCACGGATTTATAATTTAATATGCGTTCTAGGAAGTAATGTGTTGCCCACATCAGATATTTTCTTTTTCTGTCAGTAATTCTTTTGTGTAGTAAAGCTGATCAACTATTTCGCAGGATTTTCTGGTTTTCAAAATCCGTCAGTCGGTAAGCTCGTTAGATTAGGAAAGGACAAAAACTAGATTATCCACATCTGATGTGACTAATATCAACTCCTATAATTATTATGCACATTATAAACACTATAATATGTTAAACAACAAAAGATGTAATATGTTGCTGTACAACGAGTTAAAAAAAATTATTCGATTACCGAATCAGAAAAAATAAAATCAATAAATAAGATTTAAAAAAGCTGGTAAAGTAACTAATATTACCAGTATTCAATCTATACCAGACATGGCTTGGATAAAACCTGGAAAAAATTCATTTTTCTTTATGTCTCTTCCTTTGACTATCCCTTATAGAATTTTTCTTATCTATATGTGTTCAAGATAAGTCTGATTCACTTAGCCCAGATCCAATGTTGGGTTCTATCTGCTGCCGCATATTCTCCTGGTTCCCCGAGACGAAAGGAAAGCTGAACAAAGCCGAGGGCGTTTTGCAATAACTGTGGTGTGCGCTTATGCGGCCAGCACGTTTTCTTTCAGACCTCTATAGAGAAAATTGCCTGGGTGTTTCCTTCAACAAAACCCCATAAATGCTTTATAGTGTTCTATCAGTATGATAGATTGATTTTATAATCTTATATAGTGTATATTAGTTTTTAAAAAAGTTGTAAATACCGTTATAAATTTAATTTATTTAAAAAATGTATTGCAATTTTCAAAACAAGAGATGTCGGCTTGAAAATATTATTCAGCGTTTATTCCAGAATGAATAGAAATATATTTTTTTCGGAATAGAAGTAAATATATCTGTCCTGAATTTTTAACAAAAAGGGTATCCTGTAGTTCGAGTTCTTTCCAAGCCATATTACCAACAGTCATAAAAAACATGTGAAACCTTTAGTTTTTAACGGTTTAGCATACAGACCTTAAAATTGCACGAGAAATGTGTTTTCGATATTTTAAAGAAAAGAAATATGTTCAGAAAACTATAAATTTTTAAGATTTGTTCACGTTTGATTTGACCCTGAAAAAATTAAATGCTGCAAGCTCAGAAAAAAAAAAGATATGGCAAACTTTTCGAGATAAACGGTGGAAAATGCAGATAAATTTGCATTACCTCCATTAATGACGCAGTACATTTACCATTCAGATAAATCCGAGCTGCAAGGGTTACTTATATTCGGTTTAAATTTGCCCAAATTATTGAGGAAAACATAGCACTTTCACTGCTTGTGTCCGCTCCTTACCCTTTTTTTCGGAATAAACGATCTCTGAAACTGGTAAATAATGCGATGTGTTGGAGAAAATATTTTTTGAGTGGTTCTTTTTTAAATTTTTGCCCCATAAGTACTTTGTATACTTCAGAATGTCTATTTTAAAAAAGCAATTTTTCTTAGATGAATTTGTTGACTTGTTTATTATTTCTAGTCACCCAATTTTCTTTATTTTACTCAATGAACACTGGGTGCTAAGCTACGAAAAGAAAGGTCAGGCTTTGATTTGTGAATTTGGTGCACTACAGGATGAGGTAATAAACGGATCGATGGGCATCAATGTTTCTTCTCTTCCGGAGGCTGCTACGCTTCATCTAACAGAACTATCCGACCATACCCTCTGTTCTCTGGATACAGTTAAGCCTGTCGAATTCATTGGCCATTCCACAGTTGAGCAGATGTATCTGTTACTGGAATTGTTTTGGTTTCACCTCATTGCCAACATTGCAACTGAAATATCCGCAATATTTTAGAGACACATACTAAGGGCTCTCTTATACATTCATAATTTTTATGAATTTTCACATGTATGGTGGAAAGCGGTTGCCAATCGCTAATAACTTAAAATAATGAATGGATCCCATTATTGAAGTTATCCCTCTAGCTGAAATCTTGAGTGGTTCCAAGAATCGAATCCTTGTTTCTGCGCTTCACTAGCGCTGATAAGCAACTTATCTTACTAGGTCCTAAAATATTCGTTCCATAAAATAGTTAAATTGTACCTACAAATGCGTGTGTAGTTGGTTGAAAAAAGTTTTAAACGTGTAGGAAGGTTAAATCTGGCTTTTATTATTGAGAGCGAATGGTTATTTTATACAGTGAAGAAACTTTGATTAAAGACGTGTGATTTTATTATTATTTTCAGGTTAGTTTATCTTAGGTTAGCTTATCGGTTTTATTTTTTGTTTATCATTTACTGTATTCTAATCAGAATTATGAAATCAGATTCAATCCAGCTGAGTCTTCTATATCAGCTTTTCTAAATCGCATTATACGCCTTTAATTAATGTGTCTTACAAACTTATTTGATTATTAGATGTATTTTTATACTTCGCATTAAAATGAACAGCAGTTGTGTGTATTATATAAATGAAGGATCCTCAGTTTGTCCGGCCTTATATCTTATTCATGTATTGCTTTGAAGGATTGTCATACTAAATAATGATTAAATTGAAGTTGGTTGGAGGGAGTTATTGGTAATCTATTAAGAATAAAAAAATTAAAACTATAGTAGTTGTAGAAGTCATAAGTACCTACGTAATGAAGCCCTTAGTGGATGTATCTAAGGGCTTTCAACGAGGCGTCGTTGAACTAACGGTTCACTAACGGTCAGTTACCTGTTGTTCATTGTTGTTGTTGATGTTAGTGTTGTGATTAAAGTGAAAATAGAAACTAAAATGTCGCCGCCAAAAAGTGAAGTATACATTTTAAATCGAGAGACGGTAAAAGTGCGGAGTGCAAATATTGTCACAAAATATTTCGGACATCGGAAAACACAACATACCTAAGGTCACACCTCAAAGCTTCCCATTCACACGTTTTTTCGTCTCCATCAGGGTCAGGTGTTTCTGCAACACCATCTACTTCTAAATCAGAAGCAAATGAAACAGTTTCTCCGTCAAAAGCTTCTGACATAAGAAGTAGTTTCCAAAATATTGGATCATTTGAAGAGAGAGGCGAATGACGAAGAAAAATTAATGATGCTATTTTATACTTTTTCTGTAAGGATACTCTGCCTTACTACACTAGAAAGAATACAATGAAAAGTATTATATGGGGAAAATGTCCCAAAATTTGAAAACAAGATTAAAGCAGCATAAGACAAATTCCAAAAATCCTAATAGTAATAAAGAAGTATAAAAGAAGTGCTCGATTTCAAAATCGATATGACATTGAAAATCATTACATAGACATAATAAATAAAATAGATATATAATGAAAGAGCTAATAATTGTAATGAAAATAGTAAATTTAAAATAACAATAAGATCTAGAAGAATTACAAAAAGAAAAGAGAGCACTAGCATAAATATTGCTAGATAGTGTAGACACAGGTCAGAACATTCAAGAATAGGAATCGAGGCACATTAGGTAGATGCTAACAACTAGTTTTAAATTTTATTGTGTTTCAACATTTCACAGTCATCTCCATATCTCCACTCGGAATTGTACTTTCGTATTTTATTATGAAATAGGGTCTAGGTTTTTCCTCCTAACCCAAATAAACTTAAGATTTTAAGATTAGCAAAACAAAAAATAATATGGATCAATCATTCACCTAATTGAAATAAAATAGACATTACTATAAATGTAAATAAATTGTTGCATATAATCATTCGTTAAAATTTAGCACATGTTAATTTATAAATATAAAGGGGTAAATATGAGAATAAACAATATTTAGTTGCCAAAAAATAATTAGTAGATAAGATTTAAACACATATACTGTTAGTTAATCCTATGTAAAGACAAACAGGTAATAATGTATCAATGTTATGCTAATGTTTCATTCTCATGTGTATTTTCTATTACATCTATATTTTTTCTTCGTGGATTTTATACTTTCATGCTTGCATCTTGTTTGCCTGATGAAGGCCTACAGTATAGACATAAACTTCGGCACACTTAAAAAATAAGTTTACACTTAGTCTGCATTCTTTCTTTAATTTTATTTCGATTTTGGGTTGATCGATAAGATCAAATATTTTCGTTTGAGCTACTTGGTAAAAATAAGAGAATTCAAGATTCAAAGGTAAAATATCCAGGTATTTACATGAATCATAGGTATGGTAGTGTTTTTTGGCATAATAATTTTCATCAAGGTTTATATACCAGAAACAAACCTCACTGAATAATTATCCTAACTTAGGGGAAAATAACCCAGTAAGAGTTATTATTTTTTTTTCTCAGAATTTATTATAAAATTTTATCGTTCTTCTCCTAATGAATACATCTACTTAAGGTAAATTCGATAATTCTTTTGATAGAGAAACTTTACTCTTTCAAAAGATTTTTTTTAAATACCATTTTGAGATGCAATATTCATGATTCCAAACGATCATCTAAAACAAGAATAATTTACTTTGGCATTAGAGAGCATTTAGCATCATCTTTCCCATGAATTAATTGGAACCCTCACATGCTTACAAACCCAATAGTTGCCAAACGCGTCGTCACCTCAAACATTGAGCCTATAAGGAAATCGTATAATACTCCAAAATTAATTTATCCGTCTGATTTTGTTCGGGGAAGCTTCATGCCGTATGACTCCAATGATATTCTAGTCGATATATTTTTTTCTGTAATTATTATCTTTTATCTCAACTTTTTTTTTCAGATGATCTGAACGTGCGATTCCTATTCAGGGATAAAAAAAACACACAGACCGAAAAACGGTCTACTGTGGTTGAAAGCTATCAGATTAATTCCCTTGAAAATAAAAAATATTGTCAGCGGAATGGAGTTCTTTTGATAGGCTTTGCTATTCAGATAACATATTTCTAGATGCTTATTTTGCAGAGCTCACAATGAAATCTGTACATATTGTTTAAATAATAATTACAAAAAAAAGATATGCTATTGGTATATATTCCAGTGTACGTACAATAGTGTTAGCATGGGATTATTGTTATGTTATCGACTTGCAGAAAACTTAAATTATTTGTTTTCTATCAAGTAATAATCCTAACATTTCAATTCTTACAATTTATTTGAATATAAACAGAGCAAAACAAATAGGTAGCTAAACAAATGTTTTGGAGAATACTGGCGCCACTAATAATTTGAATCGTTAAACACACATTGATGTACTTAAATATTGACGTCATTTTTTGAAAAGGATTTAAGCGCCAAAAATTCTAAATTTAGGTTTCAGTTTATTATGGGACGTAAACAACACCTCCACCGATTCTCGCTCAAAATATATCGAGAAAAAAAATTGGAAGTGGTCTAAAAATCTACTATTGATGACGTAAGCACCAAATACTAACGACTCTCGGTCGTCGCTCTGGCCTCAGTCAATATTAGAAGCCCTAAAAATATATTGTAAATATAAAGGATTTGTCACCTTAATAAACTCCTATTGTATGCAATTAAGAATACAATTTTTAAAAAATATATTATTATTTGGGAGAAAATCGTTTCATGTGTTTCCTCTAAAGTTTGTTAAATGGTGTAACACCTTTTTCAAAATATCTGATGTCGACAACACATGACTTCCTTGTACTCCTATTAAACTATAAATCGTTGGCTCAAAAAGTGATCCTCAATTTCGTTACTAATTTCCGAAAATTGCGAAATTCGGCGTCGGGACACCCATCTATTGACACACACACACATACTCTTGTTTCTGGAGGTTTCATTCCGTTATTAAATGCCGTTTTTTTTCAGTAGGTAACTAGTTTCCAAGAGATTTCTTCGTGTTCCGTGACAACATTAAAACTGTCAATATCACTAGATAAAGCATTAGAAATCGACAGTTTCTAAATTTTAAGCGGAAGAGCCCACTTAACTTATATCTTATTCTCCTGCTGCAGACTTGTTCATCGCACAAATGGGGAGGAAAACCTGTATTATATGCCCAATATTAACACTTAAAATAAGTAATAAAAATGTTTAATTAGAGTATAAACAAAATCGCGTTGGTAACCTTTATTACCGAAACATATGATTTATCCATTTAATTTTAATATAATTTTTGATGTAAGTTTATTATGACCTTCAAGTAAAGTACCCTTTTCGGCTCACCAATTTTAACCAAAATCTAGAAAATACATTCATATTGATATAAAAGTCCTATTTACTAAATTTTAAATGTTTTACATTATATTTTAATATAATTTTTGATGAAAGTCTATTATGACCTTCAAATAAAGTACCTCTTCCGGTTTTCCAATTTAAACCAAAATCGAGTATGGTATTTAAATCAATATATAAGTTCTAAATACCAAATTTGAGATGTTTTCCAAAGTATTTTAATATAATTTTTTATGGAAATCAATTATGACCTTCAAGTAAAGTACCACTTCCGGTGATTAAGCAGTGACCAAAAAAGGAGGTTCACAACTAGATTTTACAACAATCCTAAATACAAAATTTCAACTTTCTACGGCTAACCGTTTTTGAGTTATGCGAAATACGAACGTACGTACGTTCAGACGCCACGACGAAACTATTCAAAATGGATTCAGGGATGGTCAAAATGGATATTTCCGTTAAAATCTGAAAACCGAAAATTTTCGCGATTACAATACTTCCTTTACTTCGTACAAGGAAGTAAAAAACGGCGTTATATAGGATGTCTTATATATATATATATATATATATATATATATATATATATATATATATATATATATATATATATATATATATATATATATATATATCGAAAAAACAATTTTTAGTTTCTTTTTTTTTCCTTTTTTTTTTGTACTTCTTAGTATTTCTTTCTCAATAATATTTTGATGCGAGGGGTGACTCTCCTAGTGCACCTATAATATAATCCAAAAGGTCAATAGTTTTATGAGGTATTTTTTAAATTAAAAGTTGCATTCTTGCATTATTATTTCTTTTGACGACATTCTTTTTTAAAACAGTAGAAGAGGACTTCTTCGAGGCGTAATGTGTAAAAACAAACAAAAAAAAAAGAAGTTTTTCTTTCCTTTTAGGCAGTAAAAGAGTCACCATCTGTGCTGAAAGACTCGACAGAGACAGAGGGAGTAAAAGTTTTATTTATTTATTTTTTACAGTGGATACGTTATCTATATGTATATAAAGAAATATATAGCTATGTTATGCTTTATTATTGTTTTACAAATGGTCAAGGTTCGTAGTTCTTTTTAAATGTAAAAACAACAATAGTTTTTAAAGATTAATACAAATTCTTATTCTTCATGCACTTTATAGCTCTTATATGAATGTAAAACTAAAAATAAGAATCACAAATTATAATTGGCTTATTTTCAGAAGATTCTGAACCATAAGCCCTAAGCATCTTCTTACGTCATAGTTGATAACCAACCGGTCGATGTTTCACCATTTTATGCATAATCAGGACTACAAAATTATATTTGAATCCTATTATTGAATATCTACTCTTACTCAACATATAATTTAGAATTTTTCAAAAATAACTAAGCAAAACTACTGATTTTTTACTGAGCTGTAGAGATTAAGAATGTTATAAGGATATATGCCTATTCCTGTTGTTTAAAAATCATATACAATAACAGCAAATAAAACTATAATTAAAATATTTTCCGATCAAAATAGTTTTTCGGGGCCATGTCTGATGCTAAAATAAATAAAGGGAAATACATTATGCTTGAAGGTCACTTACAAGAGAGCTTTAAATTATTTGAAAACTATGCATTTGATGTAAATGATAAACTAAAATATAAAATCAAATTTTTTTGGACTTTTGTTTTCGTTGAACTCATAAGCACTAAGCACTAAGCTGAGCATTGTTTAAACACCAAACAATGAAAATGGAGTATTCTTGCATTTTTTCCGGCTCCCTTCGATCATTTATAGAATATAGAAAAAAGAATAACACTTGCTCATAAACACAAATTTTTTAAACAGTTGTCTATTTTAGATGAGTAATCCCACGAAGACCAGACAAATATATAATTATTAGAATAAAACATTAGAGAATACCTTTGAGATTTTTTCTATTCTTTGCTTATTTTTCCAAAGTTACTGTAAAGAACAAGTTTTAACATACATTTTTAAAAAATCCCATTATGTGTAGTTAAATATACATACAATCTACGGACATTCAAAGGGATTCTCTAATAAATTATCCAGGAATTCTTTTACACTAGGAACAATTTAGGGATTTAGGGTGCATGTGTGTGTGTGTGTGTGTGTATATATATATATATATATATATATATATATATATATATATATATATATATATATATATATATCAATATATATTATATACATATATGAATATCGCTGTTGCTAAGGACGGTTTGGCCCTACTGAATGTACGAAACTGGAAAACAGCCCCACAAGATCGAGGAAGCTGGCAAAGACTCAGTGAGGAGGCCAGGGACCACACCCGTCTGTAGCCCAACGGAAGAAGAAGAAGACATATATGAATATATGTATATAAACGCTTTATATATATATATATATATATATATATATATATATATATATATATATATATATATATATATACACACATATATGTATATATATGTATGCACAGGAAAACTTAAACTCTTTCATTTATTAAAAAATGTTTAGGTTAAACTGTCTATTTGAGTGTATATATATATATATATATATATATATATATATATATATATATATATATATATATATATATATATATATATCATGAGGAGGTTGCTTAAAGGCATTTGAATAATCAATATTATTGGAGGTTACGTTGGTTCGACATTTAGGTATCTAAACTACCTGAAGCATTTTAATAGGTAGAAATATGTTTCCCAATGGCTGATAAAAATAAAAATATAAATTTTGCCTGTTGGTACAGGAGTCTCCCCTACCAATAATTTTAATCTATACTTCTTCTTTTATTTTTAAATAATTTAATTCATGACAGAGGCAAATTTTAGTCTTAAATTTCAAACTAGTTCAACTTTTTCGTTGAGTAGAATCAAAATAGAACAAATAAAATAAAAACAAGTAATACTACAATACAATAAGCATGTGTTAAGATTAAAATTCTACGAGATTCCACCTGGCTAAATTGTCTCCATGACCTACATTTACAGAAATAAAACTAGAGACAATGGAAGGAAGGTAACGAGCTTCACCCTCCGGACGTCCAGTTAAGTCCCCTTCCCAAATTCTATAGAAACTCTTTTACCAACTTTCTCTTTTATTTACTGTGTAATTTTTAGCAGTGGCTATCAAAAAGCAAAACGAGCAATGACGAAACAACTTGTCAATGTGTAAAAAAAAAAATCTTAAAATACATTGAAGCACGTACTTATGAACGTTAGGCATTTTCTGTTCAAGGTAAACTTTCTGCCATTACAAATAAAAATGGAAGCGATTTAGAAACAAGTAAAAAAACAAAAAATTGGAACTGTCGAAAAGGGCAAAGAGGATTCGATAAGCACCGAGTACTCCTCCAGCCAGTAATAATATTTATCTTCCCTTCATTGGTGCTTTAACTTCCATCCATTAAGTTTTCTCTCTTGGAGAAGGTAATGTTTACCCGTGTTTTTTTTTTTTTATTTTTTGTGCGTCAATTCCATGAAATTCTGCTGACTTTCAAAAACAACAAATTCTATGCTAAACCATAAAGACTACCTTCAGACATAATTAAAAAAATATTTTTCACTGGAATATCAAGAATATTTTTAAATCCTGTTGTGTTGGTTCAAAATCATAAACAAAAACTACATCGAAAAGACAATTATGGATTAACATTCGAAAAGAAATATTTTAATAATTAATAAATTTGATTTCCTGATGTTAAAAATTGGTATGTTGATGGAATGAGAAATCCTTTTCTGAATTTCACTTAATTTACAAGTTTTAAAAGTATTAATTAAAATGCATTTGAAATGAGCCGTACTATTATTAATTTATATAAATTGAATTTTGGTTTAGTTAAACCGAATACGCTTAGTTCTAAGTCTTGGGGTCAGCGATAGGCAGTGATTAGTAGTATCAGTATCGAACCTTCTGGTTCGCTAAGCATTTTATTAATACCTATCAGAAATTAAGTTTCATCAATTTCTCAGGATAAGGTTCTGAAAGTGAGTAAACCAGCAGATTGCAAACACATGAATGTGATATGGTAAGAAATTTTACAATATACCATGAACAAAATATATTACTGGATAATTAAGTTAGATTTTCTTAAACGGCTGAGATTTTCGTTATTCATAAGACTGCCACTAACGATCACTCCAAATGGAATATGAAAAACTGAATTGAAACAGCTGGAGTATTGGTATTGGAGTGGAGTATTGGAATATTGGAGTTGAGATTTCAAGGGCCCCATCACGGTCACTCCACTTCATTGTTCCATTTTTTTACCGACAAGTAGTGATTTATACTCAAGTAAACTTGTATTAATGGGGCTATAAATAGTGGCTCTACAATAGCGAAAAAACATTGCACCATTTAATTTTGAATCCCTCTCCAAAAAATAGTGGACATTTTATGCTTATTAGAAATTATAAATCCACTAAAAATGTTTATTAACTTATAATGAACATTTATACGTATTTTCTAACATTTTTCTAACAGTATTATTAGTTAAAATAAAGAAAATTGTAAATTGTTTATATCAATATTTTCAAGAATATTTTATACAATCAATATCCTAAATTTAAAGAACATAATATTTACTGACAAAAGTCATTATTATTTATCACCCAACTGTGCTGCTCATTGATTCACTCCATCTGTCTTCCACACAAACGATCAGTTGGAGTGATTGGATTTTTAAATAACGCAGCGGAATTTAAGATTCCAACCACTCCACATAGGATTTCACAATCACGGTTGTTCCATGTTCCATTTGGTTTGGAGTGATCACCAGTGACCCCCTTAAAACGATTTCGGTAATAAAATCCATAATAGCCGAGAATCACTTAAAAGTCAACGAACATTATTTTACGATTATAGAACAAAATATTTATCACCCTAAGTATTAAAATGATAATAATTATAAAAACAAAATAATTATAAAAAAGGAGGAAACTTGTTTAAAAAGAGTGGGCGTATTTATCTACAATTTTTCAATGAAAAATAAATTCGCTTAAAAATAAGACAATAAAATACGTTAAAACTGATACTGCTAGGATTATAAAAAAAAAAAAATATATCAACAAATAACTGACAATCAATAACAAGAAAGTAGCATAAAAACATTTTTATCAATCACTCATGGCTGGAATTTCCATATTATTGGAAACAAAGTCAGAATAAGGAAATCCTTCAACACGATAGAGCTGAAGCTCTTCCGAACTTTCTGCTCCACTTACTTGTCTAGCAAAGGGTATAAGGGGTTTGAGATTTCTACCAACTCCTCTCGAATAAATCAACCCGAATAAAAGAGAGAATTTTTATATTATTTTTTGGATTATAAATAAAAAAAAACGACAACGTATAAATGAAGGTAACTTTTGATGGTGAGGTCCAAACTCAAACCAAGATGAGGTAAGAGCTATTTTAATAATTTAGCTCTTAACAATAGTTAACTTATTATTGATTATTGTAAATATTATTATGAATTAATATTAATATAATTAATATTGTTTAATAATTGATAAATTATAAATTAATTATTAAGTTGCAAAATGGGCAATATAAGTTGCAAAAGATAAAATATTTTTGCTATTAGTTGCTGGATGCAAATTACTTAATTCCGCGTTGATTTCTAGTTGACATTAATGTTTCATAGCACCAAATATTCAAGTTGTATAATAGTCTTGTATATACGTATACAGGAAAACTTAAACTCTTTTATTTATTTCCTAAATACCTAAATAACTGCTTCACCAGTGTGCCTACAGAACTGTTTCCTTTGTGCACAATCAGGTTTGAAATGATTATTCAAAGCATATGTATTATGAGCCTGATAGCAACTAGTGGCTCTAATGCAAATGTTACTGGACAATATGCATCATTTTGTCATGCATATGTTACATTCTGTAGAGCAATATTCAGTTCGTAACATTTCAGGTAATAATGCATTATATTTTGTGATTAGAGAAAGAAAATAAATAAGCTATATCGTTAAATGATTAATAACGATTTTTTTGTTTTAAATCTAAGTAGAATACAAAGAAATATTTTTGCAGTTAGAAAGAAGACATATGCCGACGATTTTTGTATTATTCACATTAATTATGAATTTAAATCAAAATTATTTAATATTCAGTCTATGGTAATTATATTTTGTTTCTTTTTTTATCCACATCCTTCATATTTTATGTATTGTGTATATTTTAAATTCATCTGTATTAAGTTTATGCAAATAAGTTTAGTTTGTCACTGCCAATACTACATGCTTATGAATATATTTTAGCGTAATTATTTTTAATATGATTAATTTTAAATGAGGCCGTTGTTGCCGAGCGTGTTGGAGCACTCGCACTGTCGGGTCAGAAGGCGCTCCGATTGGAATCCGTGATGGGTGGGAAGGATTTGAGAGGGGGGGGGTGAATTTATACGAAATAACCGTTTAATGCATGTTCTTCATGCTTTTCTTATTATTTCGATTCTATTAGGAATTGAATTTGATTAGAAATTATGAAAGCTATGTTGCCAACAGAAAAATTCTAAATTATTTTTTTCTATTATAGAAAGGAATTAGGAGGGATTTATTTTCTCACGAACTCCTCCATACACTTCAGAAAGTGTTCAAAAATGTTTCCGTTAATTGGTAGTGTTGGATGAGATCGGTGAAGAGAAAGTAATTGAGCCTGGTTGTTGGGATCAAGGAGCAGAGAAAGTTCAATTAAAAGTTTGACCAAATCTTAGGAGATGGCTTTAATAGATCGGCCACACCTCTAATCTTGAAGGCATCCTCGAGTCCAGATTCTTTTCCACATACGCGAATTTCTCATCAGATTTTTTTCTCCCTTTAGAAAAGGGGAATTTAAAAAATAATAGTTTGAATACCTTCGGGAATTGCTGTTTACAATATTATCACTACAAAAGTTATTTTATTCAATGAAGAATTATCATAGTTTCAAATTTAAAATCACTAGATATTTGGAAAAAAAATCGTTATAAGTGACTTTATCCTTTAAATTCCCAACTACTTATTAATTTTAGGTATGATCCCATAGTAAGAGAAGAAGGACGCAAAGAAATATTGAAACAAAATTTATATTTTTATATGAAAATTTTATATGAACTTTTTATGGTTTCAATGATATAGTATGTGAGACCTTGGTAGCCGAGAGCGTTAAGGCAACCTGACTGAGATTTTAGCAACCTCGAGTCTGCTGCGTTACCGGTTCGAATCCGATCTGTACAGGTTGAAATTTATTTCGTGGCGGATCCAAGGAATGAATCTCGATTTTCTCACTCTGGTTAGAATAGTTTGATAATATGTAGGAATTACTCATTCTATTTGTCTTTCTAGGTGTAGGAAAGGATGTTAAACCAATAAAAAAGAATATATATATACATAGTATGTGTTACTTTATATGAGTATATTATTGGTATATAAGGGACATTTTCTCAGAAAGTAATTGTTGAAATTTTTGCATAGGCATAATACTGTATTAACACTTATCGTCGGTCACAATGTAAAGCCAATTAGTACAAAACATTTATCATTTTATTTTTGCCTGAATTTCACGTGCAACAATTAATTGTTAATTTTGTCTACTCGATTGTATATTACTTAATGGTACTTAATGAACTCTTGAAAAGTTTGGATTAGACAGATACGCGGTTTCACATTGAGACCGATGATTTGCTGGGTTTTTTTTAAATTAAAAAATTATAATTCTTAAAGACTTAACACAACTTAGTAAAAACAATTTTTGTTACAGATCTTTGAAATATAGGCACATAAAACCTGAGGATATGTACCAAGAGTCAATATTATCCCAAAAGAAATTGAAAGTGGTTTAGCGAACAGATTTTGAGAAAATGTTTCTTATGTTAACATGTAGTTGTCTAGGGAATCAGCTCCCTCTTGAAAAAATAGAAAAAATTCTCCAAATTCCTTCGAACAACTAAAAACTGCTACAAAATCCTTTTTCTTTTTTAAAAATTTAGTTTGTTCTGAAAAATTATTGGGTGGAGAATCCTTTCATCTTCAGGATGCTGAATGTAAACAAACATTATTTTGTAATATATTAATGTATTGGGCATTTTGTTGATGTAGATTATTTTTTATTTAGGAAATATTGTAGGCAGGGACACTAAAATTAAATTTAAGAAGTGATCGATGCTCCACTTTTAATAATTTACAATCATTATTTTTTTCGTCAATGATCGGTCACCAAAATAATAAAAAGTAGTTATTGTTGTAATAATACGAAAAAGAACCTTTTTTTGGGTTCCGCTGACTAATCTCTGACGATAAAATAATCAGTTTGCAATTAAAATGATAAGTGGGTATTGTCATGAATTAAATCCTCTGTCTAACCGCATTACCATGTTCGGTTTCACAGATGAATTCAATTTTTTTTTTTTTTTTTTTTTTTTATGTACAGTTTCAGATATTAGACTTTACGATATAAGCT
This sequence comes from Rhaphigaster nebulosa, assembly GCA_948150685.1. Taxonomy (NCBI): domain Eukaryota; kingdom Metazoa; phylum Arthropoda; class Insecta; order Hemiptera; family Pentatomidae; genus Rhaphigaster; species Rhaphigaster nebulosa. Next base: position 51,250,224 of record OX411306.1, on the reverse strand, counting down.
GTTTAAGGGTAAAAGAAAATGTGAAAAATAAAAAGCAATAAATTAGACGCATTCAGAATTTTAAAAAACCGTTACCATAATGATTTTTTTTTTTTTTTGGTTTATCTGCCCTTATACAGTGTATGGTCTGGGTTGTTAACTTATCTATAGTTGTAATATTTCCGACTACTAATTTTGATAGATGAGTAAACTCAAGGCTGTGGTATGAATATCACCCTGCCGGGAGACCTAGGGCCCCACATATGTAATAATGACGAGGAATTGCAAATTGGCCCACTCTGCAATAAGGGACGGTCTGAATTTGAGCCGCCTTGGTTGCTGCTATTAATAATGAATGAGCCACCAAGTGTTGGCCTCCCTGCAATCATATTAAGACTCCTCGGGACACTTTCATAAACCACAAGGTGGAACTTCAACCGCACCCTTGTTGTCTTTTTGCCTCAGAACTGCCTCAGAAATTTAATCAACACAGATCTAATAAGGTTCAGCTGGCGGAGCTTGCCTTTAATACGTGATGCAATATCACTATGTTTGCTTAATATCCTCACTGTTCTCTTAGCCTTAAATACTTGGGACCTCCTGCAACAAAGCTCATTAGGAAGGAATGAAAACAATTTTGCTACAAGCTTTTTCGTTATATATTTTACTGAATAAAACGAAAAAAAAAATCCCTTAAAGATTGTGAGATTTGGTTTTAATCCAAGGGACGGTTGAACTGCAGTCTGCCTTCGGGATCTAACATTTATTTCATTTAAGTCCAACTTGTTGAGCCTATAGGCCAGTAGCATTTCATTTGAAAAATTCAAATATAATCCCATTCCGAGAAATATATTGAATTCTAATCTCGGCATGTATTCAAACTCTAAAAACACTCCGGATGTTTTTCTCATAAAAACGGAAATACTCGTTATTCATCTCCTTTTTTAACCCAGAAATGAATAGGATCACGGCACAAAATCTCTCCCATGGAATTCCAATAATTCGTACTGTAAAATCATCGTTTGTTTATTCCTGATTGATGGACAAACAGTTCAATTATGGGCAAGAGCTCTTTTTTCGAAACCCAGTCTTGGAGATTGTCGTCCCGTTCCAACCAGAGTGAGAATGTCAAAATTCATTTCGCGGGACCTCCGAGAAATATGTACCAGCTTATCTAATTGGAAATCGAACCCACACCGCTTCGAACCCGGCGCTCCGAGTTCATCTCCTCGACGCGCTCGGTTATTGGCTATCTCTGTTACTCTAAGCTTTAACAATTTAGTAAAAGTAGAATAGGGAGAATGAGAGAGAGATGGGACGGGGAAAAGTACTGAGATAGTTGTACTCAATTTCTGAATGCACTTATAAACTTTACGAAAATGAAGAGAACACTTGCTAAAAGCAATAAATATTAATCTAAGTGCAGTGAATGAGCATTGTTGAGTACTAGCTATGAACTATAGAGCTATCAAAAGGAATGTTGGAATGGGAAAATAAACAGAGAATATGGGAGGAACAAAGGATGTGTAAATAAATGTGTCGATAGGAGCTCTTGAGGCAGAATTCCACTCTCAAGGGGCTGCAACAACAACATGTTTCTTGATTTCTTAACCATCTTTAGTTTAATAAATATTAAAAGTTAAATATTGAAATTAATTACCAAAACATATTTATTATTTTTATATTTAAAATAAAAATATACTATAAAATCATACATGTGTCTTAATATTGAAAAATTATAAATATTATTTTATTTTATTGAAATAATCAATACTCTACTTTTGTCTTGTGATTATTATAATAAAGATGAATAAGTAACAGATGCCCAATAGTACCTTCCATTAATTACTATTTAGGTAACCATGTAACCTTCCACATTCATGTGACTCATCGAAATTGCAAAAGCTTTTCATTCTGGTTTATTTTTTCAATAATGAACTTTATAATCGACCAAGAAAAAAAACTTTAACCACCTTCCTCTCAGAATTTAAGGTTATACGTTTCTAGGTACTTAGAATCCAAAAATCGGATAAAAAAATAAATTCGTCCGTCTGCCGTCCGTTGTTCTTTCTATCCTCGGAAACTGCTGGGACGATTTTGACGTTATTTTTTTTTTTAATTTGGCGCCCAAAATAACAGATCACCCCAAGATGATACTCGACATAACCTTCTGCAATTTTATCCTGAAATGGCGACCGATCACATGTTTCATACTTTCATATCTCAACAATTCATGAAGATAAAGGAAAATATAAGGTTTTTTGAAAAAATAAATTAATAAATCAATTCTAATAATTTTAAATTGTTTTCGGATATATAAGTATTTGCAAATAATAAACCATAGGTATTATAGTAATTTCGAGCGTTTTTTTATGATTTTACCCCAAATCCTGTGAATGAAAATATTTTTTAATTGTTTAATATTTCATCTCGCAATTTTTGTTGTCATTAAACTGTGTGGACGCAGAAAAGTGTTTTATCATTGTCTACTTTTCTCAATCCTTAATGTAGTTTGCCGGGATGAATTTACGTAAACGAATTACATATTTGCTGTTGATTGTTCTTTGTAGAGTAACAGTCAAGTTTCTGAGAAATATTATTATTTGGGTTTGGCAATTAATATTTTATGACATTTTAGTAATATTGTCTTCTCTCAAGGCTCACCGCGGAGGTATGTATGAGTTATATAGTTTAATCAAGTGGATTAATTTATTACTGTTTTATATAACAATATGGTATTTATAATATAGCCTGCTAACGATCTAAACTCCTGGTGTATTTGTGGTTACGGCTACCAAGAAATTTCTCCAGTAAAGGTTGCACCAAACTTATAGATTATTGTAAGAGAATCAGTGTATATACTGTTAAAATGATAGCCATTGTATGCACTGTTCAATTAGTAAATGATAGTTTTATGTATTTTGTTTTCGAGTTTGATATAAACACCTCGAACATTGTATCTGATGAAGCCTTAATCGAATGTGTTGCATACATTTTATTATGTCGAATGAAGTCTTAATTTTGTTTTTGTTACAGATATTTGTTGTGCATACATTCGAACCTTTTCCCATGTTGCTAATGCAATTTTAATTTCGATTGCAACTCTTAAAACCAGAATGATAATTTATGTTCCTTTAGCAATAGAAAGGCATAGCATGATGCGATAATTGATCCATCCGAGCTGTATAAAACAATCTGGCCTCGTCACGTAGCCTGCTACTTAGCATAATGTGCCCCCATCCTCAGTCCCGGCACGTTCTGCTGTTTTCCCGAGCGTGTTCCTCGGCTTCTTCCTCAACTGTTCTATTAGGAACAGCTCATCCCCGATGATTACCAACGATGATCATTCGCTGTTAAGAGGTTTTCAAAGGAGAGAAAGATTTTTAAAAACAGGTATAACATAACTTCGAGTATTCGAGCCCTTTAATAAAAAATAAAAAAAAAAAATTGTAAGAAGTGAAATTAAATATTTAATTGATAGTGCTCTTCGGCTCAATGCGTAAAGGACAATTTTAACATTTATTAGAATAAAAAAGTATATGATCTACATAACTTTCTTGTTCACCGATTAAATTATAAATCACCTGAATCACTTTGGTTACTAGATTCCGAAGATAACAATATCTCAAAAACGGCATGCGGCGTCGCGACGTCTGTTGGTGTCGGTTGCTTGTGACGGTGCCCTGAGTCGTAGTTCTGGATATGTTAGTTTAAGAATTTTATATTCTAAAACTTTTATTTGACGTTTTTAATTCTAAAATTGATAGAGAACCGTTTAAACAATCTATTATGAAAATTAAAAATTCTATTACGAATTTCAAGTAAATTACCACTTCCGGTTATCCAATGTTAACAAAAGTCTAGCGTGTTATTTATACTGATATAAAAGTTTTAGATACCAAATTTGTGATATTTTGTATTTAAGATAACTTTGATAAAAGTCTATTATGACCTTTAAGTAAAGTACTTAATAAGTCCAACCAGACTAAATAAGTCTGGTTTGCCAATTTAAACCAAAATCTAGTATATTATTTATCTAAATATATATGTCCAAATTTGAGAACTTTTTCATTATATTTGTATATAATTTTTGGTGAAAATCTATTGTAATTTTCAAATAGAGTACCGCTTCCGACGATCATGTAGGTTCCAAAAAGGGAGGTGCTTGACAATCCCAAATACAAAATTTCAATTTTCTGCGGTTAACCGTTTTTGAGTTCAGCGAGATACGAACGAACGTACGCTAAGACGTCCCTACGAATTCAGCCAACAGCTTTGTGTTAAGACAGTACTTTATTTACAAAAGTATATCAGATTATTGAGTGTCGTTCTTATATCAAAGTATAACTTTTCTACTATCTATTGGCATTTACGTTATATTTAACATTATATATATATATATATATATATATATATATATATATATATATATATATATATATATATATTATTTACTCTACTTTTTGCTTTAAGATATAGGCCCTTTTATCTGTAAGTTGAGTGGTTGAGTTTTAAGGGAAGAAGGCTTCTAGACATGGCGTGTGATACGTACAATAGATTGTTTATGGGATAGGGCGTAATTAGCCCTTCCGTTGCTTTAGGTAGTTGGCACGTATTTATTAGAAAAAGGTTAAGAGAAAGTTGTCGGATCTAAGCAGATACAAAAGAAAGAATTCCCAGGTCAAGCAATATGTTTTTTAATACCCTTTGAAAGTTATTTATAATTTTTTATCTATAGCTGTTTCAATTATTAATAAACACTTATACAGTCGGCATCGCTTTTTAAAAAAGGCGTAAGCGCCATTAACATACTTTATAGGAAACAAGTTAAACGATTTTTCTCAAATAACAATTTTTAATTTTATTCTTTATTGTATACAGCAAGAGTTTATTAAGGTGGCGAAACCTTTATAATTACAGTATATTTTGAATGCTTCTGCACTTGTTAAGGCCATAGTGACGACCATCGATTTTTAACCATTTCCATTTTTTTTCGGCGTATAGTAATCGGAAATTGATTGAGGTGGTGTTTGCGTCCTATAATAAATTGAAACCTAAATTTCGAATTTTTTGGGCTCAACCCCTTTTCAATTTTCAGTAGTGCTACTATTGCAGGTGTTAAAACCTAAAATAGAATAAGAGCTATTAATTTGGAATTAGCTATAAACCGTGGCCAAATTTTGGGCCATTTCATTTTTCATCACTCGACAAGGTAGTGAACTATGTAAACATTGGAGTTTGATGAATTAAAAAGTCAAATGCATCACTATCAATAGAAAAAATGACGAAAACGAAAGCTCAAGTCTGGTTACCAAAAGGGGGTAGATGAATTATTGTGATTTAAATCTTTTTTATGGTTCACACATACAGTAACACCACGGAATCCCGTTTCACAACTGGTAATGATCCAACACGCACACAGACTGGTTGTAAGCTCATGAAAGTATGTTCATGTTTTCAAAACACCACTGCGTAATTACGTGCGTAGTAAAATTTTACTCCCACGTACCCAAATATATGTACTATACCAAATACTATCCTTTAACTGAAGATTAAGATAACTTCTGCCTGGTCGACATTCATTATATTATTTTATTCGTACTTCCTCTGCTTAATTTTGTTGTTTAGTCATTTATCTTTCATATTTGATATGAAAATAAGTCAATTAGCACAATTACTTATTATCCCACAAGTGGCAGATTGTACCTAACATTTTCAGTAAAAAGTTTTTAACTATGCCTGAACACTGAAACTGTTGAATATCTGATAAGTATTTTCTTCTTTTTGTCATTAAAAACAAATCAATTTATTATAATTTTAACTGTATAAAAATACAATAACTAAATATAACAATAAGTATATAAATATATATATATATATATATATATATATATATATATATATATATATATATAACAAATATAACAACAATATTTGATTAAAATGTGACATACTTTGGACTTTCTTCCTATATAGGCTTGATTTTTGCAGTAGTAAGCATCTTTCATTTCCGGTAAGTTTCCTTATTTAACTTCCATGCATTTTTAAAAATGAAGTTCGATCTCTTATTTGTTGTATTTTTCTGGGTTATCGATAGTTGATTTGGTTTAGTCATCCCTAAAATCGATTCCAGTTTCAGGTGATTATAATGGCTTTCTGCTGAAATAAAGTGTAGTTAGTTTTTATAATTTTCATTGGATTTGAATGTAGATTTCTTATTTATTTACATTTATATTAAGAAAATTAAATCATAACATCTGTTTATAAATGAAAATACAAGTTGCCTTAGTTCACTATACTTCATTTTCCATTTGCTGTTTTTTTTCTTATTCTGCACTTTATCAGTAACGCTGTTCCGTTGAGCGTCCTTCTACTTATCGGAAAGCTTTCTTTCCATCTCAAAGGAAAATATTTCAGCTTTAGGTATTTGGATTACACGATTGTTCATTTTCTTATTTGAACTGTTGCTTTGAACCCAAATAACTATTTTAGTGTATATTGGTTTTAGTGTTTTCCTAGAAGATACAAACAGTTTTCTGTGTTTTTAATTTATCACAGCTCTTACCGCTTTATTTGTGTCCGCTCAATAATGTGTCCAGTAGCTCCTAACAGAAGTACTATAATTTTCTATTAAATAAGAATCTTTTTATATATGTATATATATATATATATATATATATATATATATATATATATATATATATATATATATATATATATATATATATTTATTTATATCAGTATTTGGTAAGGATCTGACTGTTTCTAGGCCAAAGAATTGTAGAAATATATGAAATAAATTAAAAAATTCTGAATGTGTCATTCAATTTCACTCCATGTGATTTATTCCATGTCAATTTATGAGGTCCGGAAAATTAGCATTTCACATGATACAACCAGATACTTTAAAATCTACAAGATACTTAAAATGCGTTAAGTTGTAATTTAATCAGTATCGTTGTGAAATCCAGCCAAAGTTATTTTGCTATAAATTCAATGAAGCTGGTTTTAGGTCTAAAATAAATGAGGGATGGTTTAGGATAAACAGAAAAGAGTAATGATGGGAGTGGAAGATTGACAAAGTAAAAGGATTTTTTTTTTTTTTTTGAAGCCTCAAAGGCGAAGCTTTGAGCTGTGGCCCCATTACCTCCAAAACAACGCTACCTTTTTTTTCTAGTTCGGAGCAGTTTCTCTGCCCCTTATTACCAACTTTTTCAAAAAGTATACATCCTGAAATTATGCGGATTAAAACATAAAATTAACTCATTACTACAAAATTGTCTATTCATATTATGCTGTTCAAACTCAGCCAGCGAAATATTTCGTTGTATTCTTTCATATTGAGATGAAGTGGTGTTTTTTAATTTTTTTGCGCATACAACTCAAAGAATAAAAAACGGCCGTAGTTAATTAACGTTGTTTTGTTATGTTTTCATTAATGTTTATAGTAACCTTTGGTTACTATACTCACTAAGCCCTTCTCCTTTTTTGTGGTTATGCATTTTTTTCAGTACCATCTTTGAAATTAATGAACAAAATATAAAAATGACGGGCAGTTGGAGGCTGAAGCCCAGTCCTGAACCAGAGTAAAAATAAAATAAATTCATTTGGTGGGACTGTCATGGAATGAATATTAATTAACCTTTGGGGATTCAAACCCTTGCAATTCCAAACCTGGAGCTCTTGGACTTTCATCCGATCCGACGATAATAAACGCTTCGGAGAAAAGTAATTCTTTAGACCATAGAGGGCAACTGGAGATACCTCTGTTGTTATGGCTAACCTCGAGGACTCTGAATCCTTAATTTCAGCATGTTTCAAATGGAACATGGATAACAGTTCTTTTTAATACTCTCCGAGAGCGAGCAGCACCTCCCGGAATAACAGCAACGAGGGAGCCCGACAAAAATTTGAAAGGAACTTAGCGCCACGTTACAAGTCTAGTTTCATCAAAATCATTAATGCCGATTTGACGCTACAATCTATAGAAAAACGGGTTTTTCGGCTAATGAACATAAGGTGGCTAATGACCATTCTGTATGTTTTCACATATTTTTGTTTAAACATTGTTAGTGCCTAATTTAATATTTAATTGCGATTTTATTTTCATTTTGAAGTACCTATTTTATATTTTTACTTATAACTTATTTTTCTCTCGGGATATTTTTTGTCAAACCTTTTTAGTCCTCTTGTCACCATAACAATATTAACAATTTTTATTGAAACAAGTTGAATTCCGTTGCGATTTTCGTTTTATATGAGATAATTAAAATGTCTTTCAAACTGTACCGAAGTTGATTCAAACTATTTATACAAAAGAGAGAGAGAAAAAACTGTAGCCTATTACCGCGGCGCTAGAACTTCCACAAATTGATAAAGTTTAAGTTCCCATTATAGCTGAAGAGGAACTGCTCACCCTTACACTGGAGTGAGGGAATTAGCAAGGGTAGAACGTGCTCTCTCCATGAAATTCGTCCTTTGACTCAAGTCATTAATGTTTATTACTTAGTATCTCGTAATTAATTACTTCGTTTTTTTTTAATTTAATTATTTTCGTGTAATAATTTTTGTCTCACTTTCAAAAGATTTGGGATTACTTTCTATGCTTATATCACCCTCTCCATTTTTTAATTTAACTAAATCGTTTTAGGCTGCTAGCAAAGTGAGACTCATCAATTCAATAGCCTTCAGGCCATCAATTTCATGTATCATTCAGGCGTTTTTGATAGTTTGAATGGCTTTTAGAGATAATAGTTTGTTTTTTTCATAATACTACTGCAAAATTGAAAGAATTTGAATACTTGGCTCCGCCGTTTATGTATTGAACAAAAATCGAAAGAGACGATAAGGAGGAAATCTTTTCTCATTGAGTGCCCAGTTATCTCTCTATATTTATTTATTTATTTATAATATTCCAGCAACAGAGTTTGTGACCAATGGCATATGGTCATTCTCTCTCATATGTATCACAAATATTAAAAAATGAATATTAATAATAATAATAATGAAAAAATAATAATACTAATAATGAAAAAACAATAATAATGATAATGAAAAAACAAAAAAAAAAGACACGAGATAAAACAAATAAAAAACACAATAAAAATAATAATAATAATAAATTTAAAAAAATGTCACAGCTCACAGACTTTTTCGAAGTTGATTAAATTATATTCCCAATTGTATTACGTAGTCTGTATAAACAACATCTAATTGCTGTCCATTATTTATTAAATTCCAATCTGAAATTTTGTTGACCAGTGAGTTAAAGGTCAGACTGGTCTTACATACTGGTAAATAATGATCATCGCTTACCCTGCTATAAGTTCTCCTGAATCTAAAATTCAATTTATTCATTGTACAGCTGTCATCAACAATATTGTTTACTAGTTTTATCAAATACAATACTGTGGCCATTCCGCAGCGTTGCGTATTGAAATGTTATACCCCGAAAGTACTTAAAAATATATCTCTTTTTGGATTTCCTATATAAAATCCTATCTAGTCTAATCTAATCTAAAAATCCTATAGAAGAATACTTCTTATTTCCACGTACCTTTTAGAATGTGTTGAAATGTTTTTGGTGTCTGACCGTCGCAGTGATATGTATCAATATGTCAGTTCGTAATGCGAGAAGTACATCTTAAAAAAGTACAGTAAGAATATGAAATTCACTCTTTTAGGAGATGAATATATCGAACACTTTGATTTGTTTGTGCTTTATTTTGCTTTTTTTTATTTATTTTTTTTGCTTTTAGTGTTTCATTTGTAAAATTCCATTTTTTTCAACTTTTCCTAATTTGGGTTTATTTTAATTTTGTTTGATGTCTTTACTTTATTCATATCTTATTTATTTATCTCATTGTCAATTCAATGTACTTTATATCCGGTGAACATTTATATTCATATGTTGATGCATCCATTATATTATATGCATGGAGCATGTGCACATACCTAAATAAATACACGGCCCTCGAACAGAGTTAGTGTATAGAGAGAAAAAAAATGGGGGAGAATCAAGCTCAGACTTCGTTTAATGATAGTTTTGGAGTTTCAGCGCACTTATGTTCTCCAAATAAGGCAGTATAGATAAGTTTTACCGCAGCTCACTGACTTTGTGTTACATCACATTTCTTAGCTTCGACCAACCGAATAAAATTCCATTCCCAATCCCTTCGTCTAATCATAAAAAATCCCGTCTTAATAGAATTATTTGAATGAAGACCTTTGTAAGCTCGTAGAACAGCTATTTTAAAGTATCAATCTGAGAGAGTGCTTTTCTGTAGCTTTGTGGTGTAAAGTGCTTTCTAAGCTTCGACCTTAATATTCTCGGTTCTAAGTTCGCTTTCTGATTTTACTATTTCGGGATCTTAAGTAATTGAAAATAAAGAAATCTCGAGTTACTTTCTGTATTAACAGTATATTCGATGGCAATGTTCACTTTCGACAAGTCTATGCCAGTCTGTAAGAATTGTAAATGAATTATATTGTCCATACACATATATATCCGGCATAACCTGATTTCTAAATTCACTTCCAAAGTTTTACCTAAAGAAATCATGATTAATTTATTAATTAATTCATGGAATGGATAATTTTTGTTTTTAATCCTTAAAAAAATCTAAATTTTCAATTTGTCTTGAATTTATCAAAACTTAATTTTTAAGTCTAAAAATGTTCATCTTGGGCGTATTGCTCCTTGAAATGTAGAAAACAGCGTGTGGACTCCTGGTGGGAATTCAATTCTATTTTATATTATCTAATGATTATAGCCTTCGTCAATAATCTAAATTAAGTGAAATATAAAATAAAACTCAGAAACTTTGAACGATAACTGCCTATGTTATATTGTAAAAGTATCTGTGAACGTAAAACGTGCAATAAAATGTTCAAGAATTGGAACCTGTACGAAGTCAGTATGTCATCTATAACTGAACGAATATAATAGCTTCACATTTCTTTCTTGATGGAAAGTCTTTCAGAAGGGAAGAGATAGTAGGTTATAAGGTACAGTTTGGTTTCTTTTGCAGATAAATTTCTGTAAGCTATAAACTATTTAATGGAGCTCCTCACCTTTTTTTTAAGTTATTTTTCTAGTGTTTTTTTTTTCACAAGTTCATTCAAGAATATTATTTATTTATTATGAAAAAAGGCATAGTTTTCAATATTAAAATTTCTACAGCACGTAGTTCAGTGATAAAACTATACAAGAAAAATAATATAAAAGGTGGAGTCCCTTTCTTTAGTACACTTCTACAAGGCTATAAATCTCATTAATTTAATTTTCACCTCATAGTTGTAATTGTTTTAACCAATTTCCTCAATTTCCTCGTGTTGTGAGCACAAACAATTTAAAGCATATCATTATCATAATTTTAATTTTTGTTTTGTTTTTATATCTGCAAAATGATCAGATGTACAGACATTTCTCCAAGAGCTGTTTTCAGCTAGAAATTAAAAATAATCGCAAAAAAAAAAAAAAATGTATGAGCCTGAAAAATATTTTTATCATAGTTTTAAACTCAACAAATTATAAGGAATAACTTGCATTTGAATGGATTTGCCCATGAACCGTTATTAACTTATTTTTGTTTATTATTACTTATTTTTTTATAGTAATGCTGCATTTGTTTTATGTTATTGTTTTATTTTCTTATTGTACTCTCCTATATTATTTTTTGTCATTATTTGCTGGATTATTAATAAATCATGAAACTGCCTAGTTGTATTTAAATATCTTACGTATATAATTCATTTATGACGGATGAATTATTGAAAGGAAGAATAATTGGTAATGAACTGTTTGTTGGGGTAACGTCTTTAAAACCAATAGCCAATAATCGGGCCCAAACAAGCCAGATTTTCTGTCATGATAATTTGAAACTTCTGTGGCTTGGCTTTTAAAACAGTGATAGAGCAACCATCTTAGCCTCCATTTAAAGGGAATGCACCCAGCTATGCTACGTTCAAACATTCGTTATCTCGCGAACTGCACGCGCTCAAATCGACCCTAAAATTTACGGATTATACAATTGTCTGTGAATGAGATCATATCTCAGAGATTAGTTGTGGCATTCTCCGAAAGAAGGATCCAAAGCAATAACCATTGTTTTGAGAAAAATCAAAGTGAAAATTTTCTTGGATCAAAGGTATTTCTGTTTCACATTCATTAGCAAAATATTTGAATGTTTTAAGCCTCAATTCAAAATGCATTTATATATTGAACTGATGAGTATCCATATATTTGATTTAAATAGTTTAAAATATTTGGCTATTGGTCCTTCTTCTGGAGAACGGCTCAATTAGTAGATCCGATAGAGCCATAAGAAGTATTGTTTAGAACAGGAGTGTGTTCAAACTCATTATGGACTCATAGTGACTATTTAATATATTCCAAAAGATATGATGATGTGACTTGGAAAATTATGAGTTAAGAAATCTTAACCATAATTTTTAAATTCATATCATTCAAAGCCATTTTCCATCTTTTCAGATATCATTTAAATGTTTCCAAAAAACAATATTACTATTTTCAATGTTTTACCTTCCATATTATAAAGATTTACTTCAATAGTTTTCCTTAAAGTCACTATAACCCAATAGTTTTAATCTACATATTTTTTTAAAAACGTTTCGGAGATGCTTTGTTACCTCTTCAGCATCTAACAGATATCCCACTAAGGTTTGGTGAATCAATTAGTTCTACTAAACTAATGTGTATAACTTTAATTAACTCACCCAACATTACTGGGATATTAGTTATGTGCTGAAAACATCTCCGGAACACCTAGAAAAAACATAATAAATATAATTGATCTAGATTAGAACAATTGGGTTTTAATTGAGGACAACCTAATAATGTAATTACATTGCAATATTAACTTTTAAAATAATATTAATTTTGTAATTTTCGTTGGTGTAACAAACGCATGATTTAATTCTAGTTTTAAATCAAGTTATCCAATTTTTTTTTTGTGAATTAATTAATTATTTCCACACCGTCTCCGACTTTAAAGTGGGTAACAACAATAAAGAAGCTCGGGATGAAAACTTATTTTTAAGTTGAGCTCATTTTTCAGGGTGATTATGGAGGTATTGTTAGAGGGCGTCGAGAATAGGACCCGGCCAGGGGATTATAATTTGAGAAATGAGAGGCTGGAGCCTTTAAGCCGGAATAATACGTCAAGGTTGTCGAAAACTTTGTCACGTTCCAAAAAGGACTTGTTCCAAGCTTTATTAAAGCCAAGTCCTATCTTTGGGGAAGAGTGTGTGCCCTGCAATATTTCAGCCTCTAGAGGAATTGAATGTTATTCATCCGTCTATTGTCTCGCATCCTTTGTCGGCCTTGTTCCTTTATACCTCTGCTAACAATTCCCATTGCTGTAGCAGTTTATTGTATAAATGATGTATTCGTGCAATGCCATCGTACTTCATTATAGTTTTAGATTAGTTATTAGTGTTTCAAAACATTTTAACATCTATCATAAATATGAATATTTTTATTGAAGTTATCATATTTTACAACTCGGTTAAATTCATTCCTGGTGGAAATCAGTGAAAATGCTGTTGGGAGCCAAACAAATTGCCTGATAGGTTTGAGAACACACATTCTAGTCGAAAGTATCTCTGTAGTAAAATCTGCTGGAACACAAGCGAGGTCGTTTCAACTTGACCATTTGGCATTTCATCTCTCCGTATGTTTGTTTCTTACGCTCTTACGATCAAAAGCGTTGTTCCGATTTTCTTCGAATTCGACTCAGATGTTACTTGAAGCCAGGAAAAGCGGAGTATGTGTATGGATTTTTTAATTCCGATCAAAGATAATGATCGTTTTAAAGACTCCAGAATTTCAGATGTTAGAAAACTATGTTTGTTTCTTAGTCGCGGATAAATGACTTGTTCGATTTTCTTCAATTTTTAATATGTATGATATTTGCAATTATATTACTGATGTCGATATTTCAAGACGACAATGTGAACTGAAGCGAAAGTGGTTTATGAAATATCACATTTCTATTCATCAGATTTCATTTGTGTTTGGAATAAACGGATGCAAATTAATTAGAGAATTGATTTGATAGATCTTCTACATTATTGGATTGTAAGGAGGAAATTACATCTTTATCTATTCAATTTTGATATATTCCTATCACTAAATTAATCTTACGCCCTATGTTTCGAAAATCATTTCTATTAGGCAAATTTTTTGCCGATGAAAAAAATTGTGAAATAATGGGAATTCAAAATATGATAAAAATGTATTCAAACAAAATTCAGATAAAAGAAAATTTGGGGTCAGTGATATAAACAGTGTAAATGAGGAAATAGTTGGAATTTGTCGAATTATAATTAGATAACTGTTGGCTACAACAGTTCAAGAAGTCATGTGATGGTGCATGGATCAGTTTTAATATATTCCCTGTGAAATATGTAATTTTTTATTGAAAATTGACAAAATATTAATATATATAGAAATAATGGATTCACAGAATACTAAGGAAGCTACTGATACGAGATGTTCTGCAGATGGGAAACAATACCCCGAAACGTCTAAAAATGCGATTTAATAAATCAAAAATAATATCGAGGAAGATATCCACTATATACCTAAATTAGAAAAAAAGATTAAGGAAAAACTTGTTAATTTTCTGTCCAAAAATTTCTCAGTTGTTTGTTGCCTAGAAATTTCAAAATAATAATTTACAATACTTGCATTTATTTCCCACTCACTTACTAGAAATAATAATGGTTTAGCATTTTTTAAAGTTAACTATTTGCATAAAATATTTAGTTGTTAGGTTGAAATACAAAATGGGTTCATCAATGTTGTATCTAAAGCTACCCATTCACGGTTCAACTTAGTAGGTCTACTCTTGGATTCATTTGTCCATTCACGGTCCTTCAAGGGAGACGTAGAAGTAAACAAGTGGAGTTTGTAGGACGGTAACCCTACTCATGATTCAACGCGGTAGAATGTTAGGAGGATGGAATGCTTGTGGGATGGCCGGAGAAGCCTACAAACATCCTACAAGCTCTATGTGGTCCTACACCCCCATTCACAGTCCAACGGCAGTGCGATATCTAATGTAGTCCTACTGGTAGGACCGTGAATTGTTGAACTGAAACACAGATGAGAGAATTGTCTCCAGCTGCCCACCTTTTTGTTTTTCTTCCAATATATTTATTGGATTTTCAATGGATGAAATTTTAAATATGTTTATTTTATGAAATCATTAAAGTAAGAAAACATCTCTTCTTTTCAAACACAACATCAAATTTTTAATTTCATATTTTTCAGTTTATTGTGAAATATTCAAGAGATTGTGTAGTTTGTGTCATCGATGGAATCTAAGAAATTAGGTGTTATATTTTTATAAGAATTTCCACTTGGACATAATGCTTCCGAAGTATTTCGTAACGTCTGCATGGCTTATGGTGATGATGCGATAAATTAATGAACTGTTTATTAGTGGTTCTCCAAGTTTCAATTGGACAATAAAAATCTCGAGAATGAATCTCTTTGAAGGCCTAAAGCTAAGCTCATTCGATGACAAAAAGAGGTGAGACTTGTACAGGGGCATTTCACTGCTCAGAAATAGGCAAATTTCATGAATAATCAAAAGAAAAAGTAGAAATCCTTGTCAACTGTTGACGAACTTCTTCACGACATTGTCCGAACATCTGTTTATCAGCTAACTTAAAAAAATTTACTTGATCTGAAGATCAAAGTTCTACTACATCAAGCATATTGGCCTGAATTATTTAAAAAATAAAAATATTCCAAAATGAAAACTAGGTAAAATTTTCATTTCTCAAGTTTATTGATTCAAACCCTAAAATTTCTTTTAGCAAGTGATAACAAACCTTGGGCGTTCGAGGAATGTATGGAAACTAAGATGCTTTGGAAAAACATAATACGTTAAACTTTGTTTTTATGTCATTTGCCTCACACCCTGGGAGTTGATGTTCCACCTTGATACATATTGAAAGTTCTAATTCCTAAGAAGCCTTCCTAAGTCCTATAGTTTCCTTTGGAACCAATCTATAACCAATAATATATTAACGACAACAATTTCCTGCTTATGGACGGTGCAGTTCCTTCAGTTGATATTTATATATAACACCACTTTTGATATTTCCTGGTGTTTTCTATTTTCGAGTATAATACCATCATTTCGAACTCATATTTCAATGATTATAGCATTCGTTTCGATTTTCCATAGAACCAAAACCCGTTTTATTATTTGGTGATTATCGGCTCTATGAACCGACCATACGACCATATCTAAATGAAAATTGGATATTGGCTAATGCCAATAATTTTTTTATTGATTTAAGAAAAGAGCATGGCGGTTTTAAGGTTTTGATCGCTTAATCTCCAGAACCTCCTCCATTATCTTGTTCTATTCCAGTCTATCAGTTACTTTGATGCACCGTCTTCTTATGTTAAGTTGTTGGATGTCTTCCACGTCATCCAACTATCTTTTGAGAGGTTTATCTCTCCTTCTTGTGCCTCCCGGATGACCATTCAGCATTTGTTTTGGTAGTCGCGACGAAGGCATTCTTTCCGCATATATGCCCGAGCCAGCCCAAGTTTTAGATTCGATAAATACCGTTTCAGTTTGGTGTTCGTCTTTATTCTATATCCATCACTCTCTTGTATGGGTCCAAATATTTTCCGTAGTAGAACTCTTCTTTCCCGTATTCTGAGTATGCAGAATTGATCATACTTGCAGCAATCATAAATCAGGTTTTGATACCTCAGTAAAAAAAAAAAAATATATTAATAGGGGTACCGTAAATTTTGTTAAATAATTTCAGTGCGCTTCCAGGCGAAAAAAAAAATGAGAATTACTGCCATACAACCTAAAAAAAGGCAATAATAATACTTAGTAGCATTATTGCCCATGGTTAAATTTTTTAATCTAAGTTAAAATTAAAATAAACTGAAAATTTTCAGTGTTTTTCTTACAAAATCAGATATTCATTGTATCAACATAGTTTATTTTAATATCGAAATTTTTCATTGATTAGTTTTAAATCATTTGTAAAAAAAATATGATGCAGGCCTTTTATTTAAGAACCGGTTCGCAATCACACCGCACATAGAAGTATTTCAGTCATTAAACTAGACAAAAACTCCATTAAGCACATTGAAAACCTATTTTCATCTCTCTGAATTCTTTAGGAATGTCATATAATTCTCTCCTGTTGAAATTTTGACCGGCTTCAATAGAATCTATGATACCCCGGATGCGGCCACTGATGACTATGAGATTTGAAATTCCAACACTGTCTGAGTTCCGATTAATTTTACAAGTCAACTTTCTGATTTGAACTTTTGTCCTATTTTAAGACTCAAATACTATAAATGTGCACCGTAAGGTCGGAACTGCAAGACCTGAATACGAGAAATTATGAGGTTTATTGTCGAAGTAAATTGAACAAACTAAAATGTAATAATAATTTATTTGAAAGTAACATGGCAACAATGTTAACGTACTGATAAATTTTATAAACCCTCAGCAGTCAATAATTTATAAATAAATCTAAATACTTCAGGTATCGCTCACTCACTCACTCACTCTATGGCGCTATAGCCGTAGAATGGCCTGGGCCTCCTCCACAATCTTACTCCACTCTTCTCTATTCTGGGCGAGTCTCCTCCATCCTCTGATTCCCATTCCTCCCAATACCTTCTCCATGATATCCGACCATCTTAATCGTGGGCGTCCTCTCATTCTTTCTCCACCGGGCATACCATCTAGCAACTTTTTAGGTATCCTACTAGCCGGCATCCGCTCCACATGTCCCAGCCACCTCAACTGATTCTTTCTGACAAAGGAAACCAGATCTGGTTCTTGAAACATTTCTTTCAGCTCCTCATTCTTTCTTATTCTCCAGTTGCCGTTTTCACAGACAGGTCCATATATTCTTCTTAGACTTTCCTTTCCCAAACTTTTAATATTCTTTCACTTTCTTTGGAATGTACTCAAGTCTTACAGCCATATGACACAACCGGTCTAATGACTGTTTTATATAAAATGACCTTAGCTCTGTTGGTGAGACCTCTGAATTTTAAGGGCTTTTGAAGAGCATAATAGCACCTGTTTCCAGCAGCTACTCTTGCCTTAATTTCTTCTTGGTGTTCATTCTTTGATGTGACAAGAGCACCCAAATATTTAAATTGGTTTACCATCTTGAAAGTGTGGCTTTCAAATTTGACCATTTCTTCTCTATTATCTGGTGGGTTTCTTGATGACTTCATATAGACTGTCTTTTCATCGTTTACATGGAGGCCCAATTGAATTGCAGCCTTTTCGAATTCCTCAAATGCCCCTAATAAAGCTGCTCTTGATCTAGCCGATATTACTACATCGTCTGCGTAGGCCAGATGCTGCGTCAATCTACTATATATCGTGCCATTAGGGCTTGTCCGAAATGCACGTACAGCATTTTCCAGGGCCAAGTTGAAAAGAGTTGGAGACAGGGGGTCTCCCTGCCTTAGGCCGTCTTCTACTGCAAACTTTTCCGATAGTGCTCCTTGTATCTTGACTTTACAGCAACTATCTGTCAATGTCATCCTAGTTAATCTAACTAGCTTTTTCGGTACACCTAAAGTTACTATTACTTTCAGCAATTCCTTTCTATTGACACTGTCGTAAGCCTGTTTAAAATCGATGAAAAGATGATGAAGATCCACATTATATTCATTACATTTTTCCAGCATCTGTTTGACGGAAAATATAAGGTCGATTGTAGATCTATTCGGCCTGAAGCCACACTGATATTCACCAAGAATACGTTCGGACCATACTTGTAACTTTTTATTTAGGAGTATGGAGAATGCCTTATACACTACTCCTAAGAGAGATATACCTCTATAATTTTCGCATTTAGTTCTGTCTCCCTTTTTGAAAACTGGACAGATAACAGCTACTGTCCACTCATTCGGCATTTTTTCCTCGACCCACACCTCCAACAACAATTCGTACACTTTCTTTAATAGGTCCTCTCCACCACATTTTTGCGTCAATGCCATCATAGCCGGGGCTTTTATTGTTTTTAAGTGCTTCAGGTATCGCTGCTCCGACATAAGATTTTCAATGTTGCTCTCAAGCTGTTAAAATTTGAAACCTCTGTTTTAGATTCGATAACTAGATACTTAGAACATTTGAAAGATACAACCAAATCGTAAATTATTGCCATAAACTGTTGATCGAATTGAGAGATAATCAGCTGATGCTGATGTATCATTATATTTTGTTTCTGATGTTTGGGATTGTGTCATATAGTATAGTGCTAGTTGGCATAGTTAGTTATGGAGTGAGTTGCTATGCCAACTAGGGAAAACTTCCACCGCATTCCACTTGTTAAGATCTGAGATAATAATAACCACTAAAAAGAAGCCAACAGGCCACATCGAACAAGACCAACAACAAATCTCCCACGATCCCAAGGCCCTCCGGATCACCCTGAATACCATGCAAATGGCTTTGTACACAAAGTATCGTACAACGCGCGCAAATACCCTGGAAAGATTGTCGATTTAAACCGATTGCTACGATATTCGCTGGTCCACCAATTTCAAAAAGAGAAAATACTGGAAATGACGAGACAGACATGATTCGATTTGGTACGAAAAAAATAAAATTGTGCAAACATTGAACCCATCTGATAAAATAAACAAGCTCCCAACTCCTACATTTGTATTTGCTTTAAAATATTGAGTTAATTCTAGTTAAATAACCTACAGGTAGCTATAGTAATAAGCAGAATTTATAATTTTTGTTTCATTTACGTTTTTACAGCTCTTATACATTTTATATAGTATATATATATATTTATATATCTGATTATTCTTTTTTTTTTTTTTGCAACATTTGGAGAGGTTCTGATGAATGCGGCGGATAGCTTAACCCATTGGCTACAAAATCATGCAGAACCTGTTACTTAGATTCGGTTTACTGTGTTCTGCCCAGGTATCCCTATCGATACACTGTATGCGGAATTAGTTTGTATAGTTACTATCTTTTAGGAACAGTGTTTTTGGGTTTATCTAAAACCGAATCTAATTAATGGGTTCTTCATGATTTTGTAGCCAAAGAGTTAAGCTATCCGCCGCATTCATCAGAACTTCTCCAAAAAATAGAATGATCAGAAACTAAAATCTGTGCCAACTCACAGTCTCAGTCTCCCCTATCTTTTATTCCTCTCTAATCCATCCGATGAAACTATTTCCAAATTGCAAAGGGCGTAACACAACTTACATTTTTAACATTATTTTCTCAACTATCCAAATACCCTTCAATTTATCAATATAAATGGAAAATATTTAAAAACCGCGATATAGTTTTTCTTCAGCTTTAATTCTTCTTTTCCTCCTTTTTCGATGGATTGTCCTTTGAATTGCCTGTTCTCCCGTTTGATTCCATTCGACTCTATTTGAATACAGATGTCTCATTTCTTCTTTTCTTCCTGCCAAGAGACGCGTATAAAGTTACCGGGTATCCCTTCGATATATTTCCAGAAGGCTTATGGCCCATTGTTTTCCTTGGGAATCCACGACCATCCATTCTGAGTGTGCCTAACCACTTGAGCTCCCGTTTTTCTTGGTCTCTTTCTTTCTACGGGTCGATTCCTATCCCTTGATGAACTCTTTCTTTTAAACATCTTATTCCGTACTTATTTTACCTTCTTTTCTTTATAATTATCTACTAATCTTGATATTGTTATTTTTTATTTAATAATTACGGATTGCTTACAGCTAATAGCTTAACTCGGTGTGACGTGGGATAGATGCTTCAAAATGATCCTTTGCTAGCCCACGTATGTGTGGATTTATATAACTGGAAAAATAAAGTATTCAATTTTTGTAATATATTTTTTAAACGTAAAAATAAATGAATGAAGAAAATTATCTGTAAAGAAAGTTAATTTCACAAACTAAAAATAAAACGATAAAGGAAGAAAAGATTAATTAAGCAGTAATTTAAAAAACTTAAAACTAAAACTTTAGACTTAAGATCAATAGTAAAAGGTGAAACATTATTCTTAAATTAGACATAAAAAAAGTGATTATATATAGTCCAGAAATTATAGGAAAAACCCCACAGCTGGTATAAGAGTAAGTATAGACATACATTTTTATATCAAAGTTATTCTTATAAAGTTTAATGCAAGAAATTATTATATTTGAACCCCTGTCATTCTCAGAACATCCGTCTAATAAATTTAAAACATTGGATGTACTCTGGAGATTTCTATCATTTAAGTTGAACGGTTGATAAATTAAATTTAATTAATAAGTATTTAAAAAATTAATGAGATTTCTTTTATCAAATGCCACTGCAAATGGACGAATAACTAGATAAAATTTTAAAAAATTTGTGCTAACCAGCTTCAAACTTGGACCGATCGTTCGGGTCAAAATTAAGATTTTTCCATGCTTGGAGGTAAAACTTTTTAACTACTAAGACTTAAATTCCTCAGATCCTGGGCATTTAGTGAAGTTTAAAAAAGAACGACGCTTGGTGCCTTTCAACAGCCAGATAAGTTATCAGCCTGACCTTTGCCAACTCTCTGGCACCTGATAGAAGGTTGAGGTACCCTATCCAGCAGCAACTTCTCCAACTGTTGTGATTTAGATGGCAGAGGCAGATACCTGAGGCCTAGGCTATATATCGGGGGATTGGTCGGGGCTAGCCATCAATAACCTCCCCGGGGACTTATACCTTCCTCTGGCTATTATCTGCCTGCCTGTTCACCCAGACTCTACCTCGTCTTTTTCCTATTTATCTTTCTTTCTCTCCCACAACCATCCTCGCTTCTATCATCCTCTTAGTGATAAAGTCCGCTCGGAGGGAATTACTTTTTCATGTTCTGATATGCGCCTCTATCAAAAGCATATTTGTAATCTAACCACCAACGATGTGCGTTCGTGAATCGTAGCTGTCCGTAATGTGATAGGTTTCTTATTGCCTTCGGTTTTGATAGCACTCCAACGACCGTTCTGCGTACCTATCTGTGCCTTGGAGCATTATAATAATTGATTCGGATGGCAAATTACGAATTCTTGATTTCTTATGTATTCATGGATGTGTAGTTATTAATTAATTAATAAATGCGTATCCATTTCGGGCGAAGCTTATAACATTGGGTATGTTGGACACTTTTTTTTTCGACTTAATTATTTTTATGTTCTGTTTGCAAAATAAAACTTTATTTTTTTAAATTAATTAATTAATAACAACCAGCGTATGTGATCTATATTGCTGGCTTGATGAAGTATCTCCCCCAATAGTAGTATCACCGGACTTTAGGAGTTAGACTAACAGATTCCTCTTTCTATTCCTTTTCCTATATCTGTTTATGTAACGTTTTCTAGGACACCTAGGAAGGTAATCCCATCTACTTGAATTTGCTTATGTATATTCAATCATGCCTTTGTGAAATTCATTTCTTATACAATAAATATGAATAAAATTCTTGTGAGATAAAAGCTTTTATTGAAAAATAATACTATCTGCCACACTCAAGGGTAGGGCTGTAAGAATGTATACAAAATAAAAATAATATATATATATATATATATATATATATATATATATATATATATATATATATATTAATATATTGCATAAAATATATTAATAAAATGACATAAAAAGAAATAACAATAATTTATGACCCTCAACGGTCATTACCATGAGGGTACCTATTGCTTTAGCTGTAATTTATTATTTATTGTACAAATATGAACTTATTAGAAATAAAGATATTTTTATTATTATTATTATTACTTAAAAAAAAAATATGTACATCATAAATAGAAATAAACAGATTGACAATTAAATGTTAGGGTTTTTCTAATGTATTTTTTTTTTTTAGCGGATATATAAATTTCAGAAGCTTTAGTCCATATGGGCTTTAACAAATATCAGTAAATGCTATGTTTCTTTAGTTTGGAATATAGCAGTCCACTCGTGGCTGTAATATTGAAATAAATTTTTTTGTTGATGGAATTTTATAAAAGAACGCATAATGCCATTTTCATGAAAGAATAAGTGATACGTTTCTGAAGCCCAGCGTGTGTGTTTTGGTTTCTGTCATTCAACTCTCCTGACATGTAATTTGTAGTCTGTGTAATCTTTATGGCATAATAAGTTACTTATTAATTAATTTGATAAATTAATTTAACGTTATCTGTGACTTTGCGAAAGCTTGAATAATCCGAGGGTGTATTGAGCCCTAATCCGAGACTAGATAGAGAGAAACAGGGCGAAAGTTCTTATCGGGTCCGGTGGAGCTGGGATTGTATGGATTATTGCGGTCGTCCTCATCAACTCCAGTTTTCAAAATTCACGGTTTATGTCGGCTAAAAGCGGAATATAAACAAGTTCAAATCTCCTTTCAGGATCGCAATGTATTTCAATTGGTTAATATTGGATACCACAATGCAGTTCAAGTTATGACAGGGACACTACAAACGGTTTTTCATATTTGTTGCCTTTAACCAACACTGTATAGCAAAGTTGGATTTTCCGCAATCTAAGTGATCATCATATTTTATTTCTTTATTTACCATGGAATGTGAAGTATATATATATATATATATATATATATATATATATATATAGGGCGTAGGAGTGATGACGCTTCCCCGTGTACCTAAATTGTGAATCGCTTTGTGGTTTTCCTGGACGTAAAATAATCGCCCGTAGGTTTAGTCCATAATCGGTCTGCTTCGGAGAAAGAAATATAGGTTCTCGTGCGTCTGCTGATACCGAGCAACCATAATCTGTGGATCTTGGCCGATCTGTCACTGTCCTTGAACCCGAGCAAGTCGGTGGGAAGGTCACTGCCGAATTGGCCCCAAAGGGACCGGCTATGGAGCTATGGATAGCCTGTCGCTGCACCATGCAGACGAACCATTCGACTGTTACAAAAAAAACCAATATTTTATCTAAAATATTCATATTTTTTTCGGCTGATTTATCTAGAATACTTTTCTCTTTAAAGCATTGATATTTATGTATTGGTATTTGAAATCTTGGAGGTTATAAATTCTTATTTGAATGATCAAAATCGGATTTCAGTGTATTAAACGAATTATTTAATAATTCTTATTTTATTTTTGTCCATTTTATTAATTTATTTTGACTGACAGTATATATTAGCCATGTGTATAAAATAAAATTATCTTCTTCCAAGGAATGAAAAAATGAATTTTCCATGAGAGGTTACAATGGGTTAAGGTTAGCATTGAGTTATGGCCAATTTAAATAATGGTTTTCTTCTAATATTTGGGTGATTTATGTTTATTGGTATAATATTTAGTCATGAATTGTTTCAACACTTAAGTTTACTTTAATTTTTAACGTTTATGGGTGATATAATTTTATTCATGTATGAAGTTGATCCTTCAGATGTAGTGATTTCTTAACTGAGGAAACAAGGAAAATCACCTGTATCTAGGTATTCTATTGTGATACATGGTTCGTAGTGAGGTTGGGTGACCCCCTCCAGCCTGTCTGTCTCCCGCAAGCAATAAATGTCTGTAAGAATACCACATCGCGCGGCCAATGATCTCCATTTATAGCGCCAACAGAAAAAAAAATATATATATATATATATATATATATATATATATATATATATATATATATATATATATATATATATATATATATATATATATATTTCAGTCAATTTCAAGCAAGTTGGGTTTTCTAATTTCTCACGATACTATGGTTAAAATAACTCTTATTTGATATTATGAATGGATTTTTTCTTGAAGTTATAGCTGATGGAAGTAAGTATAGCTATTATTGTTCAAATCGTATTATCTCAAATTCGGTAAAAAACATCCTGTACTTCTAATTGATATAATCGGCAAATGGCATGAAAAATTTTCAATTAGGTATATTAGTGATGTACTGTGGGATTCTGCAGCTAATTTAGTGATGTGCTCCAGTGTAATTATGTGATGTACTTGCCTTAGTGATGTGCACTCCAGGGATACTCCAGCAACAGTTCAGCTGTTTAAGAGAGGTACACTCAAGGCACACCAATGCCTCACAGGCAATTAAAATTTCATCATGCAATTTGGATATTTTATTTACGTCATTATCCTTTTTTTGTCTCCCAATCAGCAACACTAAATGCAAATTACTCTAAGCACCTTCCGAGTCTTAAATAATCTCTTTCATTCTAGTACTTCTATCGATAGTTGAAAATCGGAATTATCGACTTCCGATTTATCGAGGGAACATCAGATTGTTGAAAATGTACAATCCGGCTCCAATATATATCGGACCGTGTGAAAGGAACGCTCGCATGCTTTCTGCCTAAACTAAATTGGGGTCGGATCCGCCTCTGATATTTATCGGACCGTGTGAAAACGCCCTTATGCATTTTGATCTCGTTTTTGAAACTATAAACGACAACCAATTCGATATCGCTCGTTTCTTCTTTAATAAACGAAATGTTATAACAAATCATAAAACTAAATTACTAGCATATCGCATCTACAGAATGACAGGGGCCAAAGGTAAAAAGTATTATTTGGTTTGAACTAATAGACATCCGATAAGACCAACATAGAAGCCTGTGTTTTTCCTGTATGATAACGCATTGCTGTAAGATCTCTTGGATTTTTCTAACAATTTTAGTGGGTGTTAAGTAATATAGGGAATTATTTAATTATGAAGAAACTACTTAATTCAGTAAAATAAACTCCGATTTATAGTATGTTGATTATAATCTCTGTTGGGGACTCATAATACCCGTGCGAACAGGTTGGGCCTGCGAAAGGGAATATGCGGTATTAGGTTCAACAATAGAGGCTTGAGGTGGTTAAGTTCATCTACTGGCCAGCCACCACAAAAGGGTTCTCCCTAGGAATCTCTTCCATATCGACATCACACCCCTTCCGGATTGTTTCTCTCGTATATTCAAAAGGGCTAATTTTCGATCAAAGAAACAACTTGAACCCAAGTTTGAAGTTTCCAGCTGAATGTATTCAAGTTGTGGTGTTTAGTGTCCTAAAGAAATAACATTGGATGTGCTGGCTCTATTCTCAGTGTCCTAAAATGTTTGTCTGAAATAGGACCACTCTAGATAATGAACCTTAATCACTTTCTTTCCTCATTTTCTAATGATTTTTTATTTAAATTAAAATTTATTTACTTCTTCATTTTCTCATTTCCGAAATATAAAAAATAGTAATCTTCATAAGGAATATTGGTAGTCTCTTTTGACCATTCTGCATTTTTTTTAAATATATCTTATTGATGGTTTGGGTTAATTAAATGTGTTCTGTCATCCCAGACAAATTTTAGAAATGTTATATAACTTTAAAAACCAGTCTATTTACCTGTAAAAGTACTTTAATTTAACAAATCCGAAGTTCTCTTCGTTGAACTCGAGTTTCAATTAAAGTTGGGCAAATAACATTTAGTCTGGTCTTTTTGTAATTACTGAAGCAAATGCTTAATAGTTAGTAAACTAGTATGTAGTAATCATGGACAAAATTACTTATTAAAAGTAATAGGAATTTAAATTATTAAAAATCACAGAAATTTTGTTCAATTCTTTGCGATTTCAAAGTGTAATTTTATGGAATGTTATGTTATCAAAGAAATTGTATCAGTCAAAATGAGACCTCACCTTAAGACCCACAGGGTTAATACTTTTTTTTTATCTACATCGTTTATTAATATATAAGATTTTTTTTCTTTTCTATTAGTTTTTTGTTTTTGTTTTTTTATAAACTACTAAATGAAGAAAATTTATGTGCGGTGAGCATGAATCATGCTTATAAAGACGGCGAACGGTATTATAAACATGAAGATTAATGTTGGTTACATTACCAGGGCTGCCAACCCTCATTGTTGAATACATTAACTTGGAACGAGGTGGCTATATAAGGTGAATGAAGAATATATATTGCTCCGTGATTCAAATTTTATTGAATAATAGAAGTAATATTGTGGCTTTAATAATTTTAGAATCCAGGTAATAAATTTTTTCAACATGCCTTACTTTTAAAAACTAAAAATTATATTTATAGTTTATTAAATATCACTATATATTTATATCGCTGTTTGGTTCTGTATTGTTTTTTAAGGACCAAAAATCAGCTATGTGATTTTGATTTTATTAGAAACAATATTTAATCTCATATGTGCTGGTGAAAAGTACTCTTGTGTTAAAAAATCGTGTTCTCTTTTAAATTGGTCAAAAAGAATCCTCCTATTCTTAGTGTTTATCGCATTCACTATAGTTACCGCTAGAAATCACCCTTGAGACACTTCCAAAAAAGTCTTTATAATTATTTATCAAATTGTTTATAAATTATTTTTCGTTTATCCTACATAGTAATGGCTTTGACAGATAAGAGGCTTCACGTCCGGCATTTGTTAAAATTCTATTGCACAATTTTTGTAAATATTTTATTTTTTATAACTAATGTTTACAAACAAATTAGTTTTGAACTGTTAAAATTACATTTTATGGTGTGATATTTTTGGTCAATGTTTGTATAATTTGTATTTTTTATGATTTTTCATTAGATATTAATTTGTTTTATTATTTTTCTCTTACATTCATGTCTATACTGTTTTTATAATGGCACTGTTTTGTTCCAATAATTAGGGGTTTTGGTATCTTCCGGTCAAATGGACATGGTACATCTCCACCTCTAATGATTCAATGAAAAATAATATATTCCAGAGTTACTGTAGTTTGTGTACATTATAAGCAGAACGATGCCGAATGATGCCCTATCAAATATTAATATTGAGACTCTGCAAATTTCAAAAACATTATGATTACTTAATCAAGTGAAGACTGGAGGGGAGGGGGAGTGTAATTAGTTCAAGATTGTTTAATTAAGCTAAACGGGAAGCGTATTTTTCTTCGTCTTTCTATTACTTGAGGCATAAATCCGGTAAAAGTTAATTTATGAAGGAAGAAAATATTTTTTTGTTTATTGTTTTTTAATTTATACGCTTCCAGAGATACTTCTTTTTAATTACGTAATTCCAACAGTCCCGGAAGAATTGCGTTTTAAAGAAATTCCAAGTTTTATTTTTGTTATTTTAATTAACAGATTTAATGTTGATTCCGCCTGCTTTTCTATTCTGTTTGTAGTTTTGTTATAAAATGAGGTTATTATAAAATTTATGTTCAAACAATTATGTCAATAACATAACTAGTTTTATCCAATTAATAGTAATTAGTTGGAGAGATATTCGGGATTGATTGATAATTTTGCTTTTATCTTCTAAAATGCCTCTAATTCTTGGTGGAGAATGATCTGGGTCGTTTCGGGGCTGGAAATCTTAGCACTCAATTCCTTCACGGCCTTATTCATTCCTTGGATTTTATGTTGGAATGCGATTCCTCTTGGATATTTCAGATTGGTGGTTTTTAAAATTTATTAAAAATATTTAAATTATTATGTTTTACTATTCAAAAGCAACTATAATTGATTGTTTATTACTTTTTATAAAAATAATAACATATCAAACATCGATAAATATGTTAATTAAAAATTAAATTCTATCATCCCTCAATCCAAAATAGTCCTGCAATATCAATTGTCATCGAATTTCGGCTTAAGTCTGTTGTAACGGTTTTCCCTTTCTACAGTTTGCATTGGTTAAATTAACATTGTATGGAGTTACGTAGATATTTCATTAAAAATCGATTCATCTTCAAAACGGTATTTATATTTACTTATTTTTTTTTTACTATAATCATAAAGGACTTTAAAGGAGTTTTCTTTACCTCAATGCAATGAGGAAGGAAAGATAGGTGTGTTTACATATTTCTATGGTAAAAAGACACTTGTATCCAAGAAGGAGAGAGGAATTTTTCAATCAAATTACTTTATAATACCTTTGAAAAAAATTCGAGAGGAAATTTTTTGAAAAATCAACTTTGAATAAGTGAACACTAGAGGAATGGTTGCATAAACTTTGTCTTTGAACTTATGTGGGGCATACAATTTTTAATCCTTTAAAGCTTGAATTTATTCCCGGTTCTTTCTCTAGTGGTGGTTTTAAATTTGTAATTAATTTCAATACAAATTCAAATATTGGCACGAGAAAGGTCACAGTTGCTCGTTTTTACTATACAAACCAATTTTCAACTTCCCAAGAGCTTATTTCCATTGAACTAAAATTATTAGCTATTAAAAGCAAAAATAAGTGAAAACAAAATATGACCTTAGTGACCTCCGTCATCTGCTGCTCACGTGTTACTAAATTTTTGTGAGTAGCATTTTCTTGTTTTGTTAAAAAAATATTCCAATTATTTTCATGAAATTGAATGCAGTGGATATGGGGAGAAAAGTCTAAAAAACAGTTTTATTAACTTCGTAAATTAAAAAGTTGTTTACGTTAAACTTTAAGCGTTCTGTACGGATCTGAACTAACCAATAAATATTCATAGGGTTTTATTCATAGAAGAACTAGAAGGTAGTTCGAAATAGGGAACGGTAACAACAATATTTTTTTTAAATACCTCAGTGAAGAAACAATAATTAGTTAAAAGTGATATTGTACTTTATGCTTCCAATATTTTAAAAAGAGGAATGAAAAACATGAGATAAAATCAAATCTTATGGCTATGAGCATAGGAGAAAAAAAATCTGTCTATGAAATGTCTATAGCGTTTTTTATTTTTTTTTTTTTTTTAACTATAAGTTACGAAATAAATGAAAAATATTTTTCACTGACTGCTTGTCTGGACCATTAACTTCAAAGAGAATCCTTAAAGAAAAAAATGATATAAATCCTGATTCCAGTTGGCAGGGCAGGGAGGGCCTCAACCCCTTGGTTTCATGGAGCGTATAAAACCTTTACAGCTAGGATGAGGTCAGGGTTATTAGCCAGTCAAGTGTGCGCTGCTCAAGGAGTGTTTGAAGGCTGGGTAATTGAATGAATTATTTATGAGCAGGGCCTCAAGTATGAGAAAACGTGATATACCTTTTATTTCTACGCCCTTCCGAACCCTAAGGGATTGTCACATTGTTCCTAACTTTTCGTAACTGTATCAATTATTAGCCACATACAGCACTTTTTAAAATGGCTTCTATTGTTGTTTCGGACTACACTTTCTTTCATTTCAATTATTCTTAACTGTACCTCGAATATTCGCAAGCAATGGTACAGGTAATTTAATTGGGTTCTGACATGTAAACTTTCAGTTTTGTTTTTAAATATATAATGAAACATTTCTGACGAACTTCAGGCTAGAAGGAGGTTATTAATTATTTATATATTTTTGTATATATATTGGTACACACAAGGTATCATATATGTATATATGGGGCCCTTGCAAGGCGATTCCAAATTTGTATTCAAAGTGGATGAAACTCTCAAGGATCGGGCTTAGGAGTGATGGTCCTACCCTTTCCATGATTTTAAAATAATCGCCTGGAGGTTCAGCCCAGGGATGGTCTGCTAAGAGGAAGGGCATATTATCCTGCTGACCCTAAACAGCCAATATTTATAGATCTAGACCGAATGATCGTTGTCCATGAATCTTAGAGTTTGAATGTACGGAGTGAGCACTACAGAAAAGGTCTAAAGGATCGGAAATGGAAGTGTAGATAGCTTGCCACTGCATTATGAGAACTATGGTTAACATTAGTGTGAGGCAGGGTCACCCCACTTAGCTATTTGAACTCACGGAAGTAGTAAATGTCTGTAAGAAGACCATATAGCGTCATAATGGTTTGGAGTGCCTACTGACAAAAACCAACTTATATATATATATATATATATATATATATATATATATATATATATATATATATATATATATATATATATTTGTATTTATGTCCCTAAAGAAGTTTTTTTTGTTATGTTTTTTAAAGTTCTTGTTCCCGCTTTTTACATAATATTCGACATAAATTCTTTTATTTCGTATTCCGTGTTCATATGATTAAATCATTTTTTGGTTGTTGAATTTAATATTATGTTATATATTAATATTCATTTATATATTATGTTAATATCATATGTAAATATTATGTTGATTATTAAGTTAAAAAATGTTAAAGAAAAAATCGATTGTAAATTGTGGCAGAATATTTTTAAAATAACACTGTTTTGTAATTTATAGTTTTAAAAGGAAGTTCCGCCACTTATCCTCAGGTTATTTCGTTTTATGCTAAGAATTTAATCGCCTAATGGTAGTAGTTTTTATTTCTTTGGGGAAGGGCCTACTCGATAAAGAATGTAGAAGTAAACTGCTATAAATAAATTGTTTGAGCTGAAGTGATAGGTCTTGAGCTGTTAATAAATAATAGAACTTATACCCTTTTGCCGGAAATATAATTAATTTTAACTTGGAAGTGGGCACGGTTAATAAAAATTTCAGTTATGCGTGGGGAATAATGCGAAATTCAATAAAATAAAATTATAATTGATTTTGAAAATATGTTAAATGTTTTATCTGATAATAACCTATAGCCAATGCAGTGACCATGTCAGTTTTTTGATTTTGTAAGTATCTGCAACTTACTATGTACTGTTTTACTCTATAAAATAATATTAGTTCAAAATGCATGTAGTTACGTGTTTTTCTTCTTGACTCGATGTAAAATCAATTTTGCCAAACTTCTTTGCCTCAACGCGTTGAAGTTAAGCCAGCATGAAAGGATACACAACTGATTACAGTTATAACAATATCTCATACCACCTTCTCCCTTGAGCCTTGAGCGGCTTTGGAAAATCCTCTTGTCCTTGGCAGGTATTACTATAAGGGCTAAGGGCTTGAAAAATATAACAGGTATTTTCAGCTTTCTTGTAGTCTCAGAGTTTTCCAATCCGAAAATCCACTGTGGACCTTTGTTGATTTTCTTTTTTTAAGCTTCAATTTTTAAGAGAAACGTTTTATAATAAGATAGATTATTAATTTATTAGGCAAATCCAATAAGGGATTTTGATACCCCGGGCAATGATGATCAAAAAGTATATTTTTTTAAATATATTTATTAATATTACAATATGTCATACCCAAGAGAAATAAGTAATAGTGATATATGTACGCATTCCTGCCGTATTTTAAAGTTAATAAATATATATACTTTTTTCATTTATTTAGTTTGGCATTTATTTAATTTGCCATCTGCAAATTATTTTTGCAACAAACAAATCTGCGCTCATCCTGGTAAAGCGGTCAACTTAACAAGTTTCTAAGCCACCGCCTAGAAAATAAAATAAAATTCGTGCAGGATGTAAGTGTTTGTGCTAAGGGATTCATGTTGCAAGTCAGACTGTGGTGGAAATTTTTGTAGTATTCTTTGGCGGTATCTGAAACTGTTATGATCTCCAAGACTTTGTATAGCAAGTCATTTGTCACATCGACTAGCGCATCCACTATTTTTCTTAATGTTTTTGACCGGAATGACTGAATTCTTTGAATGTTTGAAGATCTGGCAGAGCCCCATAGCTCTATGAATACAGGAACTTTGTCAGTACTTAATAAGATTTCAAGTCTGTTAGTTAAGGATAATTTGGAGTGTCTGTCAAGTAATCTGGATAATAGCCTAAATCGTTTGTTCTATTGTTGTTTTCTTTTCAGCATGATGTGGGTCCGCCATGTCAATCTCTTGTCCAGGTGAAGTCGCAAATATCGCCCTTCCTCAGATGTAGGAATTGGCACATTGTTAAAATACACCTGAGGACATGAACCTTGATTAAGTGTGAATACAATGAACACACTTTTCATTTCGTTCATCTTTATTTTCCATCTGCTAGCCTAACTGCAAATCTCATCAAGGTGGCTTTGTAATATGAAAGACGGTAATATGGGGTTTTTGTGGGATTAAAATATGTAATGCTAATAAATAAAGATATATTCATAAACCTAAACTAAATTAATAATAATTAATTCAACTAAAACATAAGAATAAAATAAAAACACTAAAATCACATCCTTACTTATTTATAATTTTTACACTTACAGCCAGAGGACCATTATACTTCGATCCTCCCGCCAAATATCAGTGTAAAACAGGGCTCTATGGGATCTCAGATCTTTTCTTTAGCCGTGTAGCTGGTATTAGAAGACAGTTGATGCTGAGTTAGAGCGAATAAGAAGTCTGAATATAATAAGAGATGGCTTTTCCCGTACTCAAATTGCCATTTGTTGGAATTGAGCTATAACTACTTCTTCAAACTTCGAGTAGATTATAGGGATGTATGTAGCTGGATTAGCATATGAACCAGAAGATTGGATAGGTTTTGACAAAATTTTTACCGATATAAGATCATAGTCTTAAGGAATATGAAGGCGATATAGATATTGGACGAATACGACATAATGAAGAGCGTTGAATATGATTCTCGGGATTTCGGATACGTTTTGGGTTTAATGATTTGCTGTCCCCCAGACTTCTAGTCCATAGGTCCATAAAGGTCTGAGGATAGTCTTATAAATTAGGAACTTGTTGTCAATTGAAAATTAAAAGTCCTCAATTCGGTATAGTTGGCTAAATACTTTTAAGTTCTTGTGTATTAGGTCTAGTACTTGGGTGCTATCTGGATCTTTTGACTAGGATGAATCCAAGAAACCTGACCAGCTGAATGTCATTTTCAGAGATGACGATTGAGTTGCTACTTCCTGAAGAGAAAGAAAAATTTCTTTATTCTGGTATAAAGAAATCAATTTTGCGAGGAATGACATTTAGAAAATTGCCTAGATCTCTCTTTAATCGACGGAATGTCAAACAAATCTTCAGAGATTCTGTTTTATTTTTATTTTATTATTCTAATTGACATTACAATTATATTGATACTGTTAATTTTGAAGATTATATAACGCCATGTTTCTTTGCACCAAGCAGAATCACACAACCCATAAATATTACCTGAGACCACTTTCGCCGCTCGGAAGTTCCCAATTTGTTTAAAATAGCGAAAATAATTCTACTCTAGGCGCAGGCACAGAATCCTTCTCGGAGCATTTACGTCCGTAAGGCAAAACTAAGAGCCCACTTAAGCTCCTAATAGCACTAAACATTCCAACCCTTAGAGCTCCGTTTCTCTCAATGGCATTAGGAAACTTCAGACAATCTAGGATTACGATTTTCAAATCAATTAAACTACCTACTGCCACTGATGCCTTGTCGTGTTGCTAATGCATCCTATTAAGACGTTGCACTGAAATCCGTTCACAGTATAATTTATGTAATTACAATAAATTTAGCAAATTAATCTCTTCTCCCTTGTGATAAGAAATGCGATCAATCAATAGAGTAAAATTATTAACAAGATATCGAAGAATCCTCCCTTATTCTATTGAAATTCAAGTTTATATCCTTCGTGTTTTTATCTCTACTGTATTGTGCATTTCATGTGATTTTTTTTTATCTAATGACGGGTACTTGATGGTTACCCATATTTTAAAAGATAAAACTGCATTTTTTAATTTTCATTGGACTGTGTATGTAGGTTGTAGTATCAATCCGCATTCGTTATGTATCATATTGTTGTTGATACAATTTAAAAAAAATTAAAAAAGAAACAAGGATTAAGAAGATATTTTTCCAGGATTGGAAATAATAGAATAATCTAGCAGAAAATAAATACAGGTTTCTGAATGAATAAATAAAAAAATAAAAAAAAATTTCTATCTGATTATCGACATCGATTTTTCTAAAAAAAAAAAAATGAAAAAAAGTAAATAAAAACAAATTTGATTTTTTAATTGTTTATTTCAACATGATTCCTAAAATTAAACAAAAAATTTCAATATGAAAAATCTAGTCCAAAATACGGAATCTCGGAAACTCTCGAATACTTAATAAACGATATCTGCATCAATGAAAACTTCAACAGTAACTAGTAATCAAAATCCGAAAAATCTGATATCGAATTTGGGATTAGCGTCTTTAACAACCTAAGAAACGACCCCTATAGCGATGAATTCTGCTAACTGTAAAGAAGAATACGTTTGCGAATGCGTAAGCGAAAATAGCGGATGGAATTTGATGACATTTATACTAGATAATTGGTACACTAATCCTCAATTTTTTTCCAAATTTCGTCTGAATCCGATAAGCTATTTGAAATATTGATCTGACAAGGAAAAAACGTTTGCTCATGCGGAAGCGAAAGTAGTGGATGGAATTGAATTAAATTGACATGGGACTATCTAGATACCGACCCCCACAATCCCTAAAATTTCACGGAAGTCGGATTAGCTGTGTTACGTGTTATGCCTATCAGATATATTTGAGTGCAGAGAGACAGTGAAAGAGAGGCAGGAGACCAATTTTATTCCTCAATGTCTAAAACGTAAAACACGAGTGGAAATTTCTGATTCTGATGACTGAAAAACTTCCCTACTATGGTGGGAAAGCAAAAGTAAGTAAGGAAATAGGAATAACAATTTGAGCTTGATTCTATTGATATAAACGATAAAATAAGTAACAGCAATTGAAATTACAGAAACACTACAGATCAATATGAGATTTTGTTTAGATTTCGCCTCCTTCTAAGAACTCATCTGACTGAAAATTGGATTTGGAAATAGGAATGAGATTAGCCAATCGAGGCTGGAGGTGAGTTCTTGAAATTGGAAGCACGAGCTTAGGAAGTTTGCATCACGATAGGGAGCGGGGTAGAAGGTCAGAGGACGGTATCTAGTTATGCGGTAGCTCATTGATAACGGTTTGATGCTTCAATGATATAGGACGGAGATTCTGGTATGAGTAGATTGTTGCTGATGGGAATGAGAAGGAATTGTAAAACCATACCAGGGATTTTAACTCGGCGAATAAAGAGACATATAAATAAATAAAGAGATATGCCTAACGCTATTGTGAGGTCTGTCTAGAACGGATCTCAGACATGAATCGAAAGGAATCTTCAATCCAGCTCATTAGGGTAGGATAAGATAGAGAAATGTATGTGTAATGTTGTAATGCGCTTGATTGTTAGGGAGGGATATGTGGCCATTCCATGGAAAGGTGAGATCTAAGATATATACCGAAGTTCATTATGAACGGATGGAATTTTATGAAGTATGTTGAAATGATCTATCGGTATTAATCCATTTACTACACTATCTATCGTAATTATCGGAGTTTACTTAGAGAGCGGCTTGCAGGAGTATGCTATAGAAAATTAACCAATGGTGCAACATATCTCAAAAAAGAAACATGGCCTCGGATTTGGTTGTCATGATAGTAGTTGGAGTTTTGAAGTACATTGTCGACATAATTTCTCAGCTCTTTATTTTAATTAATTCATCACTAATCAATTAATGATTATTCGTTAGTTATTTATTTTTATATATATTATTGAAATCAAATAAAATAGTGTTTATTTATACCAAATACGGATACCATGTAAATTTTTTTAAAAATTATAAATATAAATAGAAGAGTTAGATAGTACCTTTTTTTTCATTCTTTTGTGTATAAAACAAAGCCTAGAGTCTCTCAAGTAGTATTGAATTACTAATTATTCAGCGTTTTCCTAATTGAGGCGTCATCATGACTGAAAATGATAACAAAAGTGTAGACTATAGTAATCATAGATGATACGACCAGATCAAAAATAACTAGCCTTATAGAAATAGATCATTCCTAAACAGTTCAGAACACCCAAGTTTTATGCTTTTATAATTTTTATTTCGAATGACAGATTTTTACTATGGGCTGAAATTGTGACATGAAGTATATTAGAATCATTTTCGGTAATTTTATTTATAACGTTACTGGGTAATCACGGGTCTTAACTTTGTGGTGATGTGAATTCGGACTGTCCTGAGACTGTTTAGTCGAAAACTTTAAATATTGTAAATTTTATCTCCCTGCATCTACTTGGGAGATTGAATCACACCTTCTGAATTTTGTGATTGATAATTTTTATCTATATGATTTATGGGATCAAGTAATAAGCTCTGGTAACATTTATTATCGGTTGTTGTAAATATAATGCCTCAAAGATATATTATATGAAAAAAAATTGGAGTGGAAGTGAAACTTACACTGGCGGGGATTTCCGGTCGATCAGTTCAGGAAGCGCTCTCCTTCTCCCCTCCTCCCCCCTTCGCCAGGAGCATCATCGGTCCACGCTCTTCTTTTTTTCTGTTTCCTTTCACTTTAGCCGCTATTCACTTAATGATCTTTTTTCTCCAACATCCTTTATTAGGTCGGCAGCGTAACACGTTCATTCTGCAGCATCACGTTTACAACCGTTTATCTTCGTATTTATTATATTATTTATCGCAGATCGTACTCTAATGACGTAAAAATAGATATAAATGGTATGTTGGGCAGGATATAGCTATGTTCAAATTTTTCAAAAAAAATTCAAGCACAAGGGCTGTAAAGATATATCCGTTCAAAGCAGAGCTGGGCTGAAATAGAAAACATTGAGAAAGTGAACTAGTAATCAGTTAAGTGTGATGTGAATCACCAAAAATTCCTATATCAACGAAAAGAATTTTGCGAAAATAATTTGTTCTTTATTCCCGCTGTCGCGAAAAATCCCCTCAATCCCGTCATTACATTTTCGGTTGTAGAATGATTGGATCTGATCCAATCCCTGAAAAGAGTGGTACAGTCAGTGTTGTTCTATAAAGTTTAATTTATTGTAAATATTCTAATTCAAATCTCCCTCTGTCTCTAAGTTTTTCCACGGACCCTTTAGTACCGTCAGTACGGTATATACCGTTTATCTGTCAAGATTTTGCTCGATTCCTAAAAACTTAACAATTCTTCTTGTTCAATGCAGATATGACCTATCTACACTACACCATTGAATACTTTAGGCAGTGGTATGGTTGCACTTTAAATTAACGTATATGTTTCTATTACAAAATTAAAATAGATTGATAACCTCAGAAGTATGACCTACACCTACCCACCTATTTTTGGGCAATTTTTTTCTATTGTATATATATATATATATATATATATATATATATATATATATATATATATATATATATATATATATATATGAATATCATCACATCATGACATAAATTATTTTATTGACTAAATTAAGTATATTCAGTTTCAAATACAATTTTCATTCAAAAATTTTCTTATGATCTCAAGTCTTTCTTTGCCAATAGTTGAAATCACCTTGTGCCAAAGTAACCCTAACGCAAGGGTAACATTAGTCCAGCATAAAATAAAGAAGGTAATGTCCCCTTAAAAAAAAAATTTAAATACTCTTTATAAATTGCATTTATGATAGTCTAGTTGTGTAAAAAAGGTTACCATAGCTTACAAATAGAAACATACTCGGAATTATCGAGACTTTATTTAAAAAATTCCAAAAGGTGAGCCAAAGTATTTAGTCATTGAAGATATTTGTTTTTACAACAATATGCTAAAGATTGTATCGGCAATTAAAAATAAAGCTAAAGGAAAGATTTTCTATTCCCCACTTTGAAAGTCTTAAAAAGAATTCCTCGAAATTTATTTCATCATTTATATTAAAAGTTACTATATCAAATCGCAGAATGTTTCTCGAATACACTTATTTTAATAGAAAATTTATTTAAAAAAAAAAAAACTAAATTAAAATATATTTGTTTTTAACAAGTGGTTGAGGCAATACACACTAACGTTTGTATTTTATTTGTTTGTTGCACGAAATGAATAAATTGTTTTTCATATGAACCTTTATTATCCATAAGATGAGTATCAAATCGATGGATTCAACCTTTTTTTTTTTTTGTTCGATACTGTGGAAAGGTTTTAAATTGAATGAAACTGAATAATTAATTTACCGAAATTCATAAACTGGATGAAGGAAGTTGAGGACGCTTTTTATCAAAAGGAATATTTTGTGTCAAATTACATTCTAGACTGTGCACCTGTTGCCCTGCCTTTATTGAATCGGTCAGCAATTTTTTTTATTTATTTTTTTTCAATTTTCTCTTATATTTAGCGTGTACTTGTTGTGAAATGAATAACTTGAAGAGATCCAATATTTCTTTAAATATAATTTTCTGCATAAATATTCATACAGCGTTGTAAGTATATAAATATTCATGTGGCATGTAAAATTTATGAAGTGACAATATTCGTGTACAGGGACATGGCACGGTTTGTTAATGAATGTAAAATCCATAAATAAATAATATTATCAACATTTAAAAGTTTAATATTTTTATCAATTCGATTGTTTTTTTAATATAAACAACGGCTGGTTTGAGAGTTATTATATCGCCAAAAATTTAAGAAATGTTAGTGTTTTAAATAAATTTTAATTTTTTCAGAAGTTGGTGGAAGTGTAACTAATTAGTGTGCTCTTCATTGACCGCACCCATTCTCTTTCCCTCCCAACCAACTTCTTAAAAATAAAACTTTTTGATTGAAGGTCAAAATATTAATTATATGATAATGGCCATAAAAGAAAGTAAAAGTGATGGGTTTAAAATGGTAAAATAATGAAAAATGGCAGAAATATAATAGGAATATATAGTAATTTAATAAGGAAAATTAATTTGTATAATTGCAATAGGCGCTCGGCTGTACGCCTCTCTTCCCTGATGATGGCTTAAAACTTAGGCCGAAACGTTGGCACTCAATGAAATGTCACACTTATTAGTGTGTTCTTCATTGGCCGCACCCCTCTCTCCCTGACCAATTTCTTCAAATTATATCTACGGTCAACCAACCTCACTCGAATATTAATATTTTCAGTTATTGCCATAATTTTGGATTTATTTAAAAACATATTTAAATGATTTTTTCATTTTCAGCTACCGAAGGCAGATTGAGTATCTCAAAAATCCTATCGGACTCATTCTCAATACCACTTTTTGGGTTTTGAACAAAATGATTCTTCAACTCCTTTTGAACCTCTTTCTGGGATTTGAAGGTTTTTCCTTGAAGATAGTATACCAGAGCAGATAGTAGTCGGAAGGTGCTAAGCCTGGACAGTAAGTAGAGTGAGGAAGAAGCTGAATCCCGTCCAGTTCTTAAATTTTGTATTCGTTTTACGAGAACCATTTGTTCGGGCGTTATCTTATTGAAACAAAATCCGATTTATGTTATCTAATCCTGGGTAACGCTGGGTCATAACATCATACGTTTTTTGGTGACTGATCAGTATAAAGTCCTGAATCAATAATTCGACCTTCGTGAATGAATTCATAATGAATTATGTCTTCGTAATTCTAAAATACAGAGAGTATTATCTTTTTATTTTTTTCGAATTATCCTTGCTTAACGACTGGCACAGCAGTCGAACCACACATTTTTGGTCTTAGGGCTTCTCCAATACATCCACTTTTCATCGCAAGTAACAATTCTTTTATTGAAACGATGCTTCTTTGGATTTTTCAAAAGTTGTTGACAAATTTGTACTCTACGTCATCCCTGCTCAATAACCAATTCACAGATAATCACTTTTAACAAGCGGTTCACTTTTCCCATGTCATGCAACCTACGATTTATGGTGGTTTGGGAAACTCCAAATTCTTTCAATCCCGAATAATTTGTCGTTGGGTGTGCTTCATCACGGTCGCGCAGATCATTCTCATCGAATAATGATTTCCATTCAGTACTCTTTCGAGGCTGAAGTCACCAGTTTCAAATTCCTCGAACCGTTTACTCACTGTCAGTTCAGAAAGAACATCTGCGTATTGCCGCACCAAAAGGTGTTGTTTCGGCGGTGGAAAACTTATGTTTCCAATAAAGGCATAATATTACCAATATTTCAAATTTTAATATCATTTTGTTTAACCGAATGCTAAGGCTGAAGGTATGACAGAGTCATATTGTTTACGAATTCATTTAGTATAGTCTAGGAATTAAAATGTTATCACTCTTAATTGTTTTTGAAAAACAATAAAAACCGATCAGTGCATTTCGATATCCAAGAGAACGTAATCGGTCAAGTTTACCCCATTACTTTGAACATATATGATTAAAATATCATAATGCTCTCAATATATTATTAGAATGCGTTTCGAAGTGTTTTGTTATATTCCAGGATAGTTATTGAGAATGCCAAAAATCTATCACTTATTTTAAAAATTTATTATTAAACATTTTTATTGTAATCCCTATTAGGAACTATTGAACGTATTACGCTTTAATGGAAATCTTTTCCGTCCGATGAAAAGATTAGTTGAAG
Organism: Rhaphigaster nebulosa; assembly: GCA_948150685.1. Taxonomy (NCBI): domain Eukaryota; kingdom Metazoa; phylum Arthropoda; class Insecta; order Hemiptera; family Pentatomidae; genus Rhaphigaster; species Rhaphigaster nebulosa. Next base: position 51,209,110 of record OX411306.1, on the reverse strand, counting down.
TTGGTTGAAGTTCAATCTTCTATGTGCACCTTCAGCATTTTATTCTAGGAGGTACTTTTATCGCAGAAAAGAATGGCTGATTCTTTGAAAAGCTTCCAAAAACAAGAGGGCTGCGAGAAAACGGATTATAATTCCTTTAAGGGGGAGGAGAGGTAGCAATGGAAAGGGATAGAGTTAAATTAAGTTACATAAATTAGATTCAGCCTGTAACAAGTTGGACCTTCTCCTTATTTGAAAATCGGTATTTTACTTTCTAATGGTTCCGCTTCTCTCACCTTCCTCAGATATCTCTCGCCTTATCTGGTGATAAAACGAATTGTTTGTATTACTGATTGTAGAAAATATTGGTTTAAAACTTATAACAACTTCCTTTAAAAATATTTATAATTCAGAATAAGGTGTAAAAACAAAAATTAATGTATTGTTTTTTCTGCATTGCAGTCACTTAGTATATGTATTTGTCCATACGTTAGAGAACACACAAACTTTTTCCAGCGTTATGGCCATGAACTCTCTTGGAATTCATCCAGCTGAAAACATCGGATAAATTTTCCTTGAACTGAAATGCCTATGTTGAGCGATCATATTACAGTATCTTTCGTTTTCAGATTCTCTTATTAGACTTCGGAAATACAATATTTTCAAATCATTCAGTTTCTTGTTTCCCTTTCTTTTCTTTTTTCTTTTTTTTCTCAGGTTTATTGTTCATCTTTTATTTTATCTGATAGGAACAGTATAGCTTCTTCGAAATCTCTCCCATGTAAAACTCAATTCCATGGGGCCGGAACCCGGAAAACATTTTAAGAGATTTCTTTGTACTGTTCTTTGTGGTTGTCATCCATTGTCCTGTTTGGGCTTCTGTGAGATCTAAATAATTCAGTCGAAAATGGAATAGTGTCTACCGCACGTACTAGCTTCTAGACTGATTCTATAATGTACTAGAATGTTTTAATGATTTAAAATGTATGAAAGCCTTTTCCAGTATAATTGGACATAGAAATAAATGAATTTTAAAATAATATTTTAAGAACCATTTTCAAAATGTATGCAATATTTCAGTCCTTAGTTTCATTTTATTTCCAAGAAGAATTATTCTAAAAGAAATTAAGGAACGAAATAAAATTGCGAATTTAGAGAAACGAAAATACATAATAACAACTAGCTAAGAAAATCCTTAGAGAAAGGAAGTGAGAGTTTGAAAAAATAAATAAAGGTTATCTCGAAATAAATAGTGGTATAGAAAAATATTGGAAATTGGATTTGTGTTAAACTCCGTTATTGTTAACATTACAATCAGTCTGATGGTCATTTTCAAAATTTATGCAGTACATAGGTTTGACTTTATTTTTAACTTTTTCTACGCCACTTAAAGAAAAAGTAATTATAACAAATTGGCCAAACTAGTAACCAAATTCTAATATTCAAGCTGAACAGTAAATATATATATACATTTTGTTGAAGATGTGTTTTTTCCTGTCCTTACCCAGGCTGTTAATTATTTCGGTATACATTTATTTAAGCATTGATACTGTAATAATATGATGTTAGGAGAATAGTAAAATAGGAGTAAGCAAGATATACCATAAAATTATTGTTACAATGCCAGTTCATCAAGATTTAGTTCATCCCTGAAAATCTGTCATGAGTGTAACTTCAGGAGTGTTATTTGGGTTTAAAAAGGATTTATGGGAATCTTTGCTCTGTTAGATTCGTAAAGAGTAGCCATTTATTTTGGTTTTTTGGTGGGTTTTTTTTTTTTTTGGCAGTTATTAGCAAATGTGTGTTTTTTGGCCACTTTTAGTTGTAAAGAAAGAAAAATTTGAAGACCAGAATAACAAGGTCAATGTTTTAATTCATTTTCGTGTGTGCTATCCTAATAATTTACTTTAAATTTAATTGTTGGTACATTCGTTCAATTTAGTTTCCTATTGTATGGTATTCTTACTCAGCTAGCATAATCTCAAAATAAGAAACCACATTAGTAGCCATTAATAAAATGTGCAACTCAATTTGCCAAGAAAGTTACTGGTCATGAGTGTTATCTTAAATTAGGATAATACCAATGAGCTTTCTTACGAAGCTGTAAGGTGCTAAAATTAAGATATTTTAATGAAATCTGAAGTCTGAAGACATTCAAAAATGTAATTTACATAAATAAAACATTAATAAAAAATTCAATATGAGTTTATTTTTTTTTCCTGAATATAAATTTCGTTTGCTTAATTTCAAGCTCGATTTTTCTTTAGTTTTCTTTGGACCCTTTCCATTTTCAGAACTCCCATAAGGTACATATATATCAATATTTTCATAAAAGACTAAAGAAAAGTTTATTATATATATATATGTATATATATATACTTTTTTTTTTTTGGCTAGGCGTGAAAATCACTTTAACTCGGAGAATTTAACTAGTATGTAATGATTCATTCTTACCGCAACAAGTTGTGATATTTTGTAAAAATAATTTATGAACTGTGTAAAATTACATTTATTTTGAAATTTTTCATTCGCGTTGTTCACTCCATGAGATCAAAATAGCACATCATAATGTGCGTACTTTTTTTTCGAAATGTAGCCATTTCTATGGTTTAATGAGATTAAGTTTAATCAATAAGCTTAAAAGAAAAATCTTCATTAATCTTTAATATTTCTAAATACTTCCTCAAATCGAAACTCCTCCATTAATAAGTTTTTTTTTGTTTCGTTTTTCCGGGAACATCAGTTAGATTCTTTTTAATCCTTGAATAAGAAATTAATAAAAATTAACTTTATACTTTACTTCACTTCTATTAATAAAGGATTTTGCTCGAACAATCTGTTCCATTAGCCTCCTAAATGAGTTATTATCACAAACAGTGTTCTAAGAGCTAAGATTTTTCCCTTCCTCTTGCCAAACTTAACAAATCCGAGGGAAAACAATGGTCTGGCCTAGGGAAAAACCTGCCCCGGGGTCTTTGTTCTCGTGTAATAGCCTCAGTAGGAGCTCTTTTGTAGTTACAAACAGGAACAAAAACTTCAATTAATAATATCTCTCTTATCCAGGGGGCCTCATGTATTTTCTAAATCACGGCTGAAATTGTTTCTGCCAAAGGACAAAGAAGTAGATTGCCTAATAGAGATGTTGGTCGCCAGCTTCGTCGAACAGACGTCCCGGATGGATAATTTTTTGTCGGTGCAGGACGGTGAAATTACTTTTTTTTAGCACTTTTGATCATTTGATATCCTAGAAAACAGGCACTTATTTTTTATAAATATTTATATATCTCCGGTATTTTAGAAAAAATGAATTTCTCATGCTTTAATAAATCAGCACTCAGGGTTTTTAACTTATTTGAAACCTGGCTATATGAGTGATGTTTTGGAATAGAACGTAGATTTGCTTGGTTTCCTGAATTCTATTAGATATTAAAAAAAAAATCAGTTTAAATTACTAAATAGTACTTGGATTATATTTTGGATGTCAAAGTATTTATAACGGATATACACTCATCCCCTCTACTATACTGTTTACGAAACTCTCGTGTGAAATAATGTATTATTTTTTTTTCAAAGTTAATGAATTTATTGAGTTGGTTTAAATCTGATTTATTAGTTTTTGGTCCAGTTCTGAATAAATTTAATTGTGAAAGAATCAATGTCACATAAATAAATAGTTTTTATTATATTTTTTTTATTTTTGCCGATAGCGCGTCAGAAATATAAAGCTGCAGTTATTTCGTTCAAACGCACTATATCAGAAGAAAAAATATATCCAGTCAACTTATACAAAATATTTTTTTTTAAATCAGATAAAATACCACACCATAAATAAAAAAATTAAAATGAGCTCTTTAGAAATTGAAAATAGGTTCGTGGAGCAATAACGAATTTGAATATTTAAATGTATCCCTCCAAAAAATATTTATTATGTCGCGCAAGGTGTGTTAAACAGTTTTTACAATAATTTCTGTTATACTACTTATCTTGATGAAATCAATAATCAGTAAGATATATTAAACTGAAATACTAAGTTGTAAATATAAAAATGACGGAAGTTGAAGAACAAGGTTGAGACCCCTAAAAGGCACTTCTCTTACACCAACTCAATTCACATATAAATTTTCGACCCTTTAACTCAATTTGGAGGGATTGTAAAATTGCGCAAAACCTTAAAAATCTCGAAAAAAACATTTGAACATTTGGATTGAAATTTATCCCCGCTTCAATGGTATTATTCTTCCGACAAAACTATCATGCACAGCGAATTTCAGCTCATTTTGTTCCTAAGGGAGTCGCTGGAAGTGCCTAAATGTAGCGGTAGAAGATACATATACATATATATGCATGGTTAGATTCTTAGTCAGTTTCCTTTATTATGGAATCTATATTTACTTAAATTAAAAAACAAATATCATATTTAGTTATAAGTTAGGAAGAGACCAAAGGGGAGAGTCATCCATTATGATTTCGAAAAAATCAAATTTTATAGTTTGGAGCTCCTATTCTCGATCCAGGGGTATTGTTCAATAGCTTCTAAAAAACCTACCATCCACATTTCCGGCTGTTTTTTTTTCCATCTTATTATTCTGAACGATATAAACATGTTTTTTTAGTAAACATGTAAACATATATAAACATGTTTAGAACTTAGGGTTGGAACATCTAAAGGAAAATATTGATATTCGATATTTTGATATATCACAAAACATAATATCGATATCCACTGATAATCGCTAGAAAAATATCGATATATCGAAAGAAAATGGATGAAAAAGAAAATAAAGTGCATCAAATCAGTACAATGTTAAACAGTGAAGAAGGCTATGAAATAATATAATGATTATTATTTACAAAACAATGTTTTTATTAGCCATGAATCATTATAAAAAAAGATACAAAAGAATTATACTGCAAAGAAAAAAAAAATGTTATAATATATTTTTATTTTGAAGACTTTTAGCCATATTTGATATATTATGGTCTTCTAGAAGTTTTTCAATAATAAAACCTTCAAACTTCTCAAATTTTTATATATCTTATTAACTCTTCCGACTATATTGTGCATTCTCAAAACATTCATCTAAAAGCATGTGATTTATTTGATAAACATCTGAGTACCATCATCATTTATATAAATCATCAATTTTTCTTTATATCGGATTAATCAACATTATTTGTGTCTAAACCTTATCTACTAATTATTTTTTGAGAATTAAATATTGTTGATTGTTATATTTACTAGTAAAACTCCAGAATGGTAACCCCAACATGTAGGACATCTAAATTTTTAGGACCTGGCTAATCTTATAAATCTAGACCTTAGCCATTTTGGGGTTACGATTCTGGAGATTTACCGAATAAAGGAAATTGTTAAAATAAAATACAGTAGAATCTCGATAATTCGTATGATCAAGGGTTCGAAAGGTAAATATGAATTATCGAGATATCCAAATTATCGAAAATCCAATAATCGGCGGTAAAAAATAGGAAATAACAAAATTAATACAAAATTGTATTAATATGAAAGGAAATACAAACGATATAGTTAGATCAATAAAAAAATTCGGTTATTTTCTTATGGTGCAATCCTTGAAGACGGATCTCATCGATGGCTTCGTTAAGCATGTTCAGAGCAGAAAATACGTTTACACAAACATCCGATTTTGCTAAGAAATGACACGCGTTGTAGATGCATTATTTCGCTATTTTAGAACTAATCGTCGGCACATCAATTTCTTCTTCATCTTTTTTTACGGAGTCAAAACTTCCTCGTCAGTTAGGATCCAAAATACTGCTAAACCTTCGTTAAAATAGGCGAAATCTCGAAAAGTCATGTGAGTTCTTAATTTTTAGATAGGTGATTCCCATGTTTGATGCTTTCTAAGAGTTACATCACTACTTCCTTGCGTTAAATGTCTAAAATCGTTTAATTGGGGCCAAGTTTAGAGATTGCAGCTTAGAGGTTGTGCTGGGAAGCAATAAGAGAAGATACACATCGCTGAGTGATGTAGTACTGTTGTGGGCCGTACAATTATCAATAAACAGTTGAAAATTTTCGCTATTTTTTATTCCATATTTGTACCCATTCGTTGAAAATTTCACTTATGATATATGGGTTTGTGTTTGTACGACAGGCGTTCGGTAAAGTTTTTGTTTGTAAAACACCTTGCATTTGCCAGTCATGAGCGAACTTAATTTTTCACATCCATGTTGTAACTGTATGCTACATGTTTTTTTTTTTTTTTACAATTTTATTTTAAGAGAATTGTATAGAAAAAAAAAGGGTAAACCGACCGAAATTCATAGAAACTATTCCTCTTTCACTCATTCACCTCTCCTCTTGAAAAGATTAAGAGTTAACCAAATTTTTATTTGGAAATTCTAATTATAAGGCGTTTACATTTCTTGGAAGACGAAAATTAATACGAATTATCGGGGAACCGGATTGCAGTGTTTTTATACGAAATAAAGAGAGACTTTCAAGGGACCAGAAAATCTATATGAATTACTGGGGTATGAATTGCCGAAATTCTACTGTAATATAGTTTAGCATATGGTGTGATCGATATATCGTTGTAACATATCGATATATCGGATGTTAAGATAACGATATAATATATCGGTTTTTCAACTCCGATATATCGATATATCGCGAGTCGATATTCCAACCTTAGTTGAACTCCATTTCGAAAAAAATGTGACCCCCTTTCTTCCGTGGATTCTTCATATATGCATCATGCAATATGTGTATGCAAGTATACATTTAGCTTATTATTGTTATTTTCATATATTTTTTCAAATCTTTTTAATAATTATCACAAAGATTCGAAAGACTGCTTAGTTGAAAAACTTGCATTTTGCCTGATAGCCATGATTAATACTTCACACTAGAAAAAATATAACATAAATGGTATAGTTAGCTAAATCTCGAAAATACACATTGTATGATGCATCAAAGCTCAATCGTAATAATAATAAAATCAACCAAAAAAAAAATTTAAGGTAAGCAGATAATTATTTCTGATTCTTGTAAAATATTTTAAATGATTTTCCGTTAAAAATAGGTGTAATCAATATTTTTTTTTATATTAATGCCAAGTAATATTATTGAGTATTTTCATTTTCAGTTTTGAAACGATGAGGATTATGCACTTAACTATTAGAGTAATATAATTTGATCTAATCAGAATTGATGCGAATTCTGATGGGAAAGTTTCCTGGCCATGACGTAACTTCTTCATGGCCCGAGGAATATTCAACCGCTTCTCCCCATAAATGTGGTTTACAGTTGCAACTTTAGTATTTATGGAAATAGAAACTCAACGAACTTGTTGAAAATTTACTGGACTCGAACTTGTTCTGGCAGTTTTAACATCTATTTATCTTTTATACCTCATTCCGTTTGGGGAAAGCTCACCTCAAGGAAGGTTTAGCGATAACATTGTAGAAAAAAAATAAATATAGTTTGCCCTATTTAATTTTAAGCTCACTTGATACAAATACGTGTATTGCCTACCCAACATTGAAAATCTGGAGTCTATCAATTAATGTATTTTGATGTAATATGTTTAACCTCCATTATACATATTATTATGAAATTTTTAACTAATCTTTTGAAAATCAAAATGCATTTTAAGGTATAATAACAGTATAGAATATTGAGTCAGACTTTATTTATATAAAGGGCCAATTCAGTTTCGCATCACAAATAAATTAATTTTGAAAATAATAATCATAATATTTTCTGTATATATTTTTTTTTAATTTGCCAATAAAATTTTACACGAAAAACGAACAAATATATTCATAGATAAATATATCGCATTATTTTTATTGATTTAATTTTTTTTTTCAATAATATACACACACACTCCTTCCTATTTATATTGTCTCAGGTCCATAATTTTCTAACATTCCAATCCAAAATTCCTGAATAATGTATATTTCAATAGTACCTAATAGTGACTTTCATACTAATAGAATATTAAAATTAAATTATCATAACAAAATTTACACATTTTAATAATAGCTATCTGCTATAAAATTGAAATTATTTTAATAAATTTATTTATATATTACAGAATTTCAGTTCTTAAATATATAAGAAATTATTCAATTTAATTAAGAAATTTATTTGAGTATTTTTTTTGTTATTTCATCATTGGCTATTGCCTTGGATAATATCCAGTGGAAAATAATCTTTTTTATTATGCTTAGAAGTTGTTGTTGCATAGTAAGGAATTTCATATCCTCTTAGCCTTGAATCTTTATGGGACACGAGATAGATTAGAGAAAACCTATCCATCTTCGTTTCGAAAAATCTGTACTAAGTATTCTTTCACGACTCAAGCATAATGGGAAAATGCTCCATCATATAATGGGCCCCAAGGAAAATGGTTCCATGAAATTCACCGAAAAAAAACAATGTTCTCTTAATCATTAGAATTTTTTTTTTTTTAATTTGAGAATTGTCTATGTCTCAAATAATGGGGTTATTTAATAACTAAAACATAAATTTATGATCAGGTTTCGTAATTAATTCATAATATCTATTAAGGTTAGTCAATATTCTCTAGTCTACAGTTAAATGCTCTATTTAACTTGACTCTGACACTAACCACTTTCAAGTCCAACTTTCCTCAATGAACAGAACATTTCTATGAAACTCAAAACTGTTGTAACTCACTTCTCGTTAGTTTGTGTTCGTCTGTGTGGTCTCCCTCCCAACTTTATCATGCAAAATGCTGTGATCATAAAAAAAAAAAAAAAAAAAGTAGCATCTCTTCAAAACCATGCAATCTTTTATTCTCTATTATTCATAAAATTATTTTTTTCTGCTTTTGTCAAAGTTAAGTTTAATTGGTGATATATTTGGAGTAGTTGATAGTAGCAGACAATTAAAACCGATTGTATTCCTTTCTTATGTCTCCATCGGTGATATCATCATGTATGTTACCACTATAATTTTAGTCGTAGGTTCAGTGTGATACAAATTCTCTGGATTCTGCTGCATTATGAGATCTTGGCTTGTCCAAGGTCAGAGGAGTTCAGGGTTACCACCGTATAAAACGAATATTACCCGAAATAATAGTGGTAACATACTTGAGCTCTCATTTTCACCTGCTCTGAGGACGTAAGTTCTTGATGATCTCAATCCTATATTATTACTTCAAGAAACAAAATAAAAAATGTCCACACCTATTTCACTTGCCCAGGTTGAAAACATATTTCCTGGAATAAGAGTAGTGATATAAATCTACAATGTTAGAATATCTTACTTTTCTAAAAAAAAAAAAATCTCCGTATGTGTTGGAAATTAAAAAAAAAATCTTTATGTTTCTCTAATAATTTGTTCACATATTCGGTTAAATTTAGAAATTCTATTCAATATATATTATATTAATATTGGAAAGAAGTAGAATTATAAGTGGAATAATTTCTTCCTCAATATCTCTATATTCCTTAATCATTTTTGCTACATCGTTCCATCAACATTTCGGGGTACTCCTCCATTCTCAAGATGTTCATTTTTTTATAAACTCTATACTCCTGTTGTCTACATCCATCACTATTTATTTTGTCTGTTAACACATACAATTAATTTAACCAGAAAAACTGTGTTTTATATCTTTAAATATTTTTCACTCCTAGCAATATATTTAAAGATATTAAACACATTTTTTTCTGGTAAAATTAAATGTATTTATTAACAGGCAAAATCAATAGTGAATGGTTATAGACAATAGAAGTATAGAGTTTATAAAAAAAAAAAAAAAAAAAAACCTTGAGAATGGGGTAATACCCCAAAAAGTTAGAGGAACGATGTTGCAAAAAAGAATGAAGGAATATGGAGATATTAAGCAAGAAATTATTCCATTTATATAACACTAGAAATTCTATTTATTACTTCAAGAAACAAAATTAAAAATGTCACTTGCTGTAATGTCACCTATTTAACTTACCCTGTTTGAAAACATTTTTCCTGAAATAAGAGTAATAATATAGGTCTATAATAGGTACATAGTTGGAAAGCTAAACATCATAGAAAAATTACTGTTTAACTTTGTTAACTTCTGAAGAAGGGAAAGCAGAACTTTCTGAGTAAGGGGTGAATAACTTGATTCGATCCTTATCTCATCTGCTGCCTTTATTCAAGTACTGAATCCTAATTATTACAAAATCAATCAGAACATCTAACCTGGAAAAAAATCTCTGGATATGTTGAAAATAAAAAAAAAAAAGTCATTATGGTTCTTTAATAATTTGTTCACCAATTCCGTGTTAAATAAAAAAAAAAATTCCTCACCCATTTCACATAGCCAGGCTGAAAACAAATTTCCTGAAATAATAGCATTAATGTATTTCTATAATATGCCGTTGGAAAGCTAAACATTATAGAAAACCAATAATGATATATAACATATAAAGTGAAAGAGGGTAATGGAGAGTGGCGAACAACGAATGAACTTCCATTATGGAATAAAATTCCATTCCATAAAAACCATTTTTGACGTTAACAATTTCTACTTTTATATTAAATGGAATTTCCATGGATACTAAATGGAAGCTTTTACTATTTCACTTGCCTTTCTTGAATAGAAATTATTTTTCACAGAAAGTTGTGTGATGGGCGCACCCAACCATATTTTTTTATTTCCTAAATAAAATATAATTTTTTCTTTGTATGTAAATAGATTTTTTTTAATATAAAGCATTGTCCGACCCGTGGCTGTTAGCTACGCCTCTTGTTCCTTTTTGTGAATTTTTTCGTTACACACGCTATTCGGCGTTGTGTAGTCTTTCATTTCTTTTATTTATAATAGACTCCAGTAAACTAATAACACGGGCTCTCCCAAATGTAAAATAAATTAAACATAACATATTTCGTTAGAATTATGGATGTTGTTAGCTTAGCTGTAGAAAGCTAACACAACACGACATGGCCATACATACATGTCAGACTTTTGTATCTTCGGAAGGAGGGAAAGTAGGTCTGACTAATTACGAATTTAAAATTCAACAAATGGGAATGGCTGCTTAGACTTATTTATGCATTTCGCTTTACATTTCTTTTATATTTGAAAAATTCCTTACAAAATATTTGGACCGTTAAATAAAAAAAATAGTTTCAATATTTGACCTTCCATATAATACAGTTATCGTCACAAGTTTGTCTCGAAGTCAAGTAAATCTCTAGTTTTAATGAATAGATTTTTTAGACGTTTCAGGGGTGCTTTGGGAACAAAGCTTCTAGCATCTAGTAAGCGATTTGTGATGCTTTGTTATGTTTTTATTAAATAAAAACATATTTATTAAAACTATTGAGTTTTTATTGTGAACTTGTGAAGATAACATTAAAAAAAAAAAAGATTTTTTGAATTTCTAGACTTTTTTTAAAATATCTTTACAGAGTTGCTAGATCGCTTGAAACCGTTTGAATGTTTATTATTACTGATAAGAGATATGATTTTTTAATATTTGTTCTTTTTTATCCATTTAGTTAAAACAATTTTTATATTTCATTTTAAAAGTATTATCATTATGCCGAAAGCATTTAAAAATCAATAGATCTTTTCTTTATTTATCATGGCAAAACGATCTACGATTCAGGGATATAGGAATTAACCGCACCTTAAGAATGAATCGATTCTTGGCGAGCTTAAGAACCTCCTTAAAAAAAAAGGAAGTTTTTATTCGAAATTATGAACTGAGTTCAGAAGTTAAGCAATTTGTTAAAAGTTTTTGGCTGAACTTTTCCAATCTGGGTCTAAAAGATTTACGACAATCCGGCATAACTTATGCACTGAAAAAACACTGATGCTTACATAATGGGAAATCCGTAATCGATAGTTCTGAGTTAGAGGAAAGTATAGATAGAATTTAGTTGATAATGCATCTTCTTTTACCACTGACCAATATTCAGTTTACTGGTGCGAAGCTTATTTCTACGAATTAAAAAAAAAATATATATTTTAATTAAAAAGAAGTTCACATGGATGTCGTAACTGAGTGAAATAAAAATGGTCTTACAAAAGCATCAAGTGGCGAGGCATATTAGAAATCTTGAAATAATTAATATTATTAATAATTTTTAAAATTATTTGGTGAATAACATTTATTTATGAAAGTATTGCAAAAGCCCAATAGAGAGATGTAACTACCACCAGATTTGTATTTCATTGAATAATTTTTGTAAAAAAAAAATGTCTATTTGGATGGACAAATGAAATGTCAGTTTCTAGATTAAGAGGCAAATGAAAACCAAACAAACTTTAACGGCATTATTTGTATAATCAATACAACTTCCGTTAGTTTCAATGCCTTTCTCCCACACCCAACAATGTTTGTGATCTCTTGTTTGAAGAAACTTTTTGGATTTGAATCAATAAACTGTAGAAATAAAAAAATTACCTCGTTTTAAGTTTTAGAATATTTTTTTTTTCAAATACGTCGAGCTCACTGAAGAATGCTTGTCAGTTGGAGAAAAGTCGGGTGATTAAGGTGGATTTGGCAGTACGTTTATTTTCATATCACTTTTCTTTTTTTTAAAATTAACTAACAAACTTAAAAAAGTTTTATTATCTGAAAGTTCTTCTACAGTACATGAAGTAAAAATATTTTTTTTAGTTTAATGAATCAAAACTACCCCTCAATAATTCTCTCATGTTAAGATATATTGAACGTAAATTTTTATTCCATAGAATAATAAAAATAGGCAAAATGGGTTATTTTGGTAAGGTATCACGTACGATTTATTCTCGGTTAGATTCTAACCCTTTTAAAGTTAGAGCTGACCATTTGGGCTTAACGACACGCCATAAACGTTTTTGGCGGTCAAACGATTCCCCGAAACGGAGCTTATCGAATTTATATAAAGCGGTTATCGTTTTTCGTCCTATTAATTCCCCTTATCTAGTTGTGCCTGATTTATGTGTATAGAACTACTATATTTTGAATCGCTGCTGTTAGATGATGCATGGGTATCGGTATTTACTTTGTTCTCAACTACTAGATTTTTGTGTTTTGCATGTTTATTCTTTGCAAACCGAGTTAAGTCTTCTTTTTTTTTTTTATCGAAAGGCATCTCGTTTTATTTATGAGGTATGTATTTTGAATAATCTAACGTCACACCTGATTAAACTAGTAAATTTAAATAATATTTTAATATGGTTTTATATTATGACTCAAATGGTCGCATTCCAAAAAGTCATTGCGGGAATTGCAATTTCTAGATTTTATAAATAATATCCAGATTATTTGGTTTGATCAGAATGGGACCCTCTGCTTTCACCAATGTTTGATTTTAGTGTTAGGTGAGAAGTGAGGTGATTATGGTGGATGTGGCAGTACTTTTATTTTCAGCAACATTAAAAAAATTATATGATCTGAAACTTCTACTTTAAGAAATGCACAATATGAAATATAAAAATATTTTTTTTAACTTAATGATATAAGTGTTTCGTGAAAGTCTGTGTTTGTTGAAACTCTCGTTAATATTTGACAGGAGGGATGAAACTACATTTCTGTGAAACAGCACTCGTACTACACCTATAGGTTAGCCTCTAAGGACTCCTGGACTCTTTCGCTATACTGTTCTTGTACATCTTCCATTATTTTCTTCTCCCATGCTCTCTTTTTTTCTTTCGACACATCTTCTTGGCTCTTTTTCTTTTTACTATATAATTTTCCTTTGTTACTCTTGTTGTTCTCTTCAAAAAGTTGGCTCTCACTTCGTTCCTCTCTAAAATTGCTTGAGTGCATTCCGTCTGTCCTTGACACTTTCCTGGTTTCTCCTCTATATTTCCACTCCAATCCTCTGTCTATATTTAGCTCCTACCAAACAATGATCGGTATTGCAGTCCTCCCCTCTAAAACTACGGACGCATATATGGGATTTGTGCCTTACATCTATTAATTCATGATCGATTTGATTTCTTGTGCTCCCGTTTTGCGAAATCCAGATTTCTTTGCGAATTTCTTTATTTGGAAAGCATGTACTGTAAGACCTCTTGCTGTTACAAAATCAATCAGTTTTAATGCTATAATTGGAAAAGAAAATGTTTTTAACACTACTATTGGAAAATTTGAAAGTATATTTTACTCTAATACTTCTGTATCTCCTTTTACTGTGTCACAAAAACATTTTAAGATTTTTCTGTTCATTTCTTTTGTTTTAGTTTTAGTCATTTTTATACATGTCAAGCAGATAAAACATGAAAATATATACTGATGCGTATTATTATGGATTAAGTAAATAAAAATAAAACGAGTAGAAAAAAAAAACTGGAGGAGTAATAAAATTTGCTACTGCAAAATTTGATAACATTATTTTAAGTTTATATAAATTAAAACATAATGTAGTTTTTCCTGCATGCATAGTTACTTTACTTCTTCCAGTTTCTTGTTAGAATTGATAAAGAGTTGCTTGAAATATTAACTTAAAAAAAGACATCTTGATGAGAGTAATGAAGACATATGGTAAGAAGAAATGTTTGATGTTTTTGCGGCGTATTTAAAAAATAAATAGAAAATCATAGAATTGAAGTATACTCGTTTAAGACTGGCCTTCCCTAGTCACAGACTTGTTTAAGCGATTTGTGAAATTTAATGTCTCCATTTTTTATTAACATTGTATTCATTGTCGATGACAAACTAAATGATAAAGTATAGACAAATCGATAATTTGTATTATTATAAAGGGATATTAGATGCTGGAGTAGGGATCGTAGAAAGGCTAATGACAACTAATAAACCAGAAGGAAGCCATTAACCCCATTCTTTCAGCGCCGTTAGTGCCCGGAATGGGTAAGTTAGCGCCTGGCCTATACATACTAATAGTACCCAGGTGACCGCTACGTCTTCTCCTCTCCAAAACTAGTTTAGTCCAATTTGCACTTCCTCCAAGTCTCCCTAACTTCGTAAGCTATCAGAGAACTCCGTATGAAGCGTCTGTTTATGTGGTACCTGCGTTTATAACGTAGCCTCGGGTGTCAGAACTTTTAGAGGTTGTTGAGTTCTTCTGATGTTGCTCGAGGCTCATATGTTTTAAACACTTACATCACCAACATGTTTCATGCTACTTTTGAAGCGCAAAGGTTCATTGAAAGAATATAGCATGCTGAGTATCCAGTGTTTGTTGGATATATTACCACTAGTAAGCGTTATAATATGCCTATGAAAGTTGGAAATGCTTAGCATTGATAATGAGACCTTGAAAAATAAATTTTAAACTGTGATGCAGTGTAATATTTGACCGAGATGTCATGTAAGAAGGATACCAATAAAGTTTGTCCCTGAATCCCGAAGAAATAAAAATATATTTCAAAATATTTTCGATAACGCTGTCACTCTAATGACAACAATCTTGGCTGAGGGTGTGGTATCTTGTCATTATTCATTGATGTCATTAGTCAGTATGAGGCGACATGTCCGAACGTGTTTTAGATACTTATATGAAATTTGTTAAATAAATTATGATAATAAACAATACTTATTATTCTAATAAAATGTTGGAATGCAATGTGCTAACGCCTTTTTTGGAACGGTTTGGCAGCCCCAGGAGGAATATCTCATCTGCTCCGGTTAGAAAAGGGTGGCGACCTCTAAATCACATGTCCACTTGCCGAGCTAGTTTCCTCCACCGATACCAGTGCCAGTATCATTATCAATCATTGTGATATAAATATAGCCTTGTAGTTAATTAAGAACATCCCGAGGAAGAAAATTAACTTGGTCCCTTACCCATAAACTGCCAGATTTGTTTTATTGATACAAGTATGGTTAGTAATGCCTGCATGAAAATTAATATGTCCGGAAATTAGCCGAATCATATCCAATTTCTATTTCTAAACGTTCTTTTTGTTGTTGTTCTAGTAACTCTCCCACGCTTGGCAATTAATTTTATGAAATTAGAAATGACCAAAGTGGAAACCGGTTTGGATTCGATTCCCATCTGGATCAATTAAGTTTATTTCATTCAGTTACCATTTAGCGAATCTCTAATAGTCCACTTTGATTGGGAAAAGAGCACCGAGCTGTAGTAATCACCCTCTTTTACGATACCATTGTAAATTGTAATATACAGTCCTTGATTACCGTTTGCAGGAAAATAATTTAATGATACATGATATTACCATTTTTACGGCATTAGTAGTAGTAGCTTCTAAATGTTGGACACACAAAAAATTTTTAGGCCTTACAATTAGAATTCTGATGAACAGCCTGCGATCTTAGGCTTAGTAAACAGTGGTTGGAAAACTCGTTTATGTTAAATAAGAAAAAGAATGATTATTTGTGAGGAAAATACGAACATTAAATTCCTGTGCCTACCAAGCAAACATTGTTTCTTTAGGCAACTCAAACAAAACTTTCTCTTTCGGCCGTTTCCTTCAAATTGGTTCTGCGTTTTGTGCTCGAGAATAAAGTCTGAAAAAATATCTAAATTTCTAAAAAAATATTAAAACTTATCATGTACTATTTAACTATTAAAAGTTTCGATTTCAGCAGAGGTAATACTCGACGGTAACTTTTTTTTTTCCTTGGTAGGCTTTGGAACCAACCCAATCAACTGTAGGAAAATAAAACATAGCGCCATCTAATCTAAAACTTTTCTTCTTTCCCTTTACTTCCATGAATGGGAAGCAGTTTGATGCTTGTGTGGCAATAGGCCTCCAGCATAGCAGACTTTTTTTCTCTTGCTGCCTTGTTTTTTGTTTTTTTTTTTATTCTTGTAACTACTATATCCAAATTGTTTTGGCAGATGTCATAAATACTTTGCGCACTTTAGTTTCGGAGCTTCAAACTCAATTAAATCTCGAGCCATATTATGAAACTGGTATGATCCACGCGGGCAACGCCACATTTACAAATTTTCTTACAATTATATTTTGATGTGAGGACAGAATAATTTAAAAAAAATAAGTGAATTTGGAGTAATTATTTACAATATCGCTAAATTATTGCTTTCAGCATTTAAACATGTATTTAATGTGCTGAAGGCCATCAGTTTGACACCCCTGCTTTGGGCATTTTTTATAAAATAGCTCATTTCTTTAATATCCATTAATTTTCTTATAAAACCATGAAACAAAATTCCATCCCTCCTCCCTTCCCCCGCATTTACCGCTATCCATCGAGCCTAATAGGAGCCGAGGCCGCAGATTATAGCTGACTCCTGAAGAGATTAAAGTTGCTGGTGAAGATGGAGCCATAACTAATGCATTATGGCTCTCCTTCCTGAATGTCTAACTGGCCACTCCTCTACCTCGGTAATTTCATTCCCTACCTCGTCTTAAATAATTTATATTAACGTTCCACCTGGGGTCTTCAAGGCGATCCTCTCAGCGATATCATATGTACACCGCCATTGGGATTTGTAAGGGGTCATGCGAACGGGGTCAGTGTGGGTTTTGGGCTGATGGTAGCACCAAGACGAATAAAAGCATCACAATGTTTTAACTATAACTTGTTTGTAATTTTTTTCAGTATATTAAAAAAACACGCACTTCACACGCATATAAGTGTAACCTGAGTCTTAGGTCTATATGCGACATTATATATCTGGCGTGCCTAACGCAACCTAGTTGTATCCGTTCTTTAATGCATTCCATGCTTTTAAAAACTTAAGTACATACATACAAATTACCTTTTTTGTAATAATAATAACTGGTTCTTGTCAATATAAAGATAATTTTTTTTCAATCTTTTGAAACATTACACAGTTTAGTTGAAAAGTTTTTTTTACTCTGATTTCTTCACCAGAATAACGCTCCTGTTCACATAGCACTGTTTGTTCGCCAATGTTTTAACTGAAATGACATGACCCTTGTGCCCCATTTCTCTTATTCACCCGAATTTGCTTCCTGTGACTTTTTCCGAATGAAAAGAGACATGAAATAAAACATTTTTGCGCGCATTTTTTACGAGAATCTGCCATTACAAAAACTACGAGGACACAAACAACTGTCATTTATAATTTTACTTAATGACTCGAGAATGGTAGTCCTACATCATTCTAGCGGCAGAATGCGATACTACAAGAATTCCTCCTACTAAAACATGAGCTAGTTTTTTTTTGGGTAACCCCTTGTATATTTCTTCATTAAATTGAACATATCCATCTCAGACTCGACATTTGATAAATCATTAAAAAAAAAAAAATATATATATATATAAATAATTATAATTATGTATTATTATTATTATATAATCAAACAAGTTTTATTTATGTAGAAGAAGCTTGGTTGTGGGTGCGGTCAATGAAGAAACACTAAAATAAGAAAAAGATTTATTGTATTGTGTGCCGACGTTTCCACCTATGTTTTAGGCAAGAAAATATCTTATTTTTCCGTAGCCCTGTTGATATCCTAAAATTTTGGCCGAAACGTCGGCACATAATATAATAAGTTTTTTTTAAATTTATTTCTTCATTGACCGCACCCCTAACCAAGCTTCTCCCACACATACTGCCACGGTCATCCATATTATATTGACTTATTTAATATTTATTAATTATACCTTTATTATATATAACTTATATATATATATATATATATATATATATATATATATATATATATATATATATAAAATATACCTATATATGTAACGAGAAATTATGTAGATTCGTTTATCTAAAAAAAAAAATTCTATTTAATCATGGTGTAATTATTTTCTAAAAATATATTACATTGAATCTACTATTTTTAATATTTGAAAAAAAAAATCTACAATCGCTTCTATTAAATATATTGTATCCTACATATTCTCCGAGTCATTTATTTCCACACGTATTATCCTCCCAGTTTACTGGAGTCAGGAGGTCATATAACAAAAATACTAAAGCATCATGTGTTTTTATGTTACAGCCTCGCGTATACGATACGAGATCACAAGCGGTAACATAGGTGGTGCTTTCGCTGTCAAGAATATGACAGGTGCGATCTATGTAGCAGGGCCTCTGGACTACGAAACGAGGAAAAGGGTAAGTCTTTAGCTAGTTATTTTCTTAATCTTTTAATCTGTTTATTTTTTAGTTTAAATATTCTAAAAGTACACAAGTTTATATATTAATCCTTTAAGTAATTGGTATTATATTTTTATGTTAACACAAAAGCCAAGTTATGTTGTTAATGCCAAAATTTAAAAAGTGTTGTATTATTTTACAATTTAAAAATTAAAATAATTTAAAGGCCATATGGTAATAGATCATTAATTAATATATCATGTTTAATTTTTCCTATAACATTTTTTTTTTCTTATTTAGTAGGAACTGTTTCTTCGGTTCTCGTGATATCATATCTACTCAGCTAAACTATCGATAGCTTTCCTATCTTCAGTAGGCTGAGTGAGCCCCTTCCCATGCCTGATCACATCTGTAAAAATTTATAAAATTTTCGTAAATCAAACCTGTATCCATGGCTACGATCAAGAATGCATCCCCTTGATTGCAATGTTCTAGATGAATTGGAATAAATTTAAGTTATAAATATTTTATTTCACGCGCATGATAATTTAATTACATAGAAACCCGTGTAATTTAAAATTGGTTTAAATTTTAATTATTATGAGGTAATTTTTAATTATTATGAGGTAATTTCCGGAAGCGACGAAATTTTCTCCAAATTAAAAAGTAATTAGACTTTGGAAGTGAAGGCCTCTTCATTAGCAATTAATTTCTTTTTATCCTCGAGAGCCATCAAATTAAACTCAGATAGTTGATAACTTTTTAAAATAATTGATAACTCACTTAATATTTTTTTATTAAAAACCTACAAAAAAAAATTGGGGATAATATTCTTATCTCATTTATTTACCAGATAGATGGACTATTCATCGGATTTGATTTACAGTTAAAACAAAATATTGTATTTTTATACAAAAAAAAAAAAAAAATTGCATTATTTACATTTTCATATTTTTGTATTTTATGGCATTTTCAAGAAAATATTTTTTCCGTAAATTCAACTTCAGTACTTATATCGAAATGCTAGCTCACTAAGAAAGACAAAAAATAATATTAAATAATAAATCAGTTTAAATTATACTTCAAAATAATTATAAACTTTTTAGAAATAATTAATTGTTGGTTTCCTATTTGAATGGCTCCTCCGGTACAAATCATGTTTATTTCCGCGGCTAATTAACCGTGAAATGAATTTTAAAAACTACTTATAGATGGATAAATCTGGTGATTGGAAACAAGTGCTGTTTCCTGAGAACACGGTGAGTTTTTTTTTCCTTTGACTACTAATCGTTACATTTCATTTTAACGATCTTAAAAAAATGAAGTAATCTATCGATTATCGTTCGCAAACTAAACAATAGACTAAAAAGATAATTAAAATTAAATAAATAAAGAAACTACGAGAAATATTATAATATATGTAATTTTTAACTGCGATAATTTTTTGTTTTTCGAATCAAACATCTATATTAATATCATGAATGCATTTTGTATATAATTCGACGTAACCAGTTTTAAACGACTACCACAGATAAAAGTTCTGTAGTAGGCACTGATAATTGGTACGTTCCACTTTCTGTTTAATAACTTTTTTAATGTCTGCTATTAATTATAAAATATTGAGAAAACCCCAAATCTGCCTTCAAAGCGTGATTCTTGATATATCACAATAATTTTATGTCAAAGCATAATTTATTGTGCTAAGCCAGATATGAGCGGACTTGTTCAGCCTTTGAGTGCACAGCTCACTAGCCTAGCCTCTCTCATCTTGGAGTGCACAACGTGCTCAGCTATCTCACACCCTAGAATTTCAGTAATTTATTTTATTATCTAATAAATCGTTGAAAATCTTGGTAAATAAACTTAATAATCGTAACAATGTGAAAATCATTAATTTATATTCAGATTTTGTTAATTATTTAAATATTTAAATACATTAAAGACTGAAATTTATATTTCATTTTGGTAATAAGATCTTGGTTAATTAGATTTAATGACTTCCAACTTCTCTCAGTCGTTTTAAAATTAAATATTAGTTTTAGAATTATGAAGGTAGGTCCCATCTCGTAATTATCAATAATTAAAAAAAATATCAATGCGCCTTCTTAAACTGAAAATAAGAGTGTGGGGAAAAGAGAGAATGCTGTCTGATAAATCTTATTTAAATTATGTTATTCCTAAATGAGAAATGTTTCTAACTTAAGTTGATATTTTAAATTATTTTATGAACCGATTTTCATAATGTAATGTATTTCTCCTGAATCCATTTGAAACTTAAAAAAAATAACTGCCGCATTTCCGTAGACGTATCTCATACAATTTTTTGTGACTACAACAACTTCCGGTCTTTATGCTTTCTCATCAGGTTTTCTTTAGGCGTGATCGTCGAAGCGGTAGACCCAAGTTTTATCATCGAAAATACAAACTTCAACCTGTGTGCTAGAAAACTTAGCCACAGCGTCAGTCCAACCTGGCGGTCTGTTGTCAAAGCCAACTGCTCTCTCTCTCCCTTATAGATTATTAAACAACTTCATTGTTAACTTTTTCATTATAACTTTTTCCTGCTTCATTAACTGGGAAGAAAGGCAGCAGTGTGGAAAGAAACTGGACCCCTTATTCAGCGGGGTAACTGGCTGAAATATTAACCAGCAGACCCTTGTGACATATTATCCTCGTTGGTGGTGTCTGGTGGTTTTGTAAATGGCAAGTAATTATTTGAAAACAAAAATTAGGTTTAGCTTTTTCTCGATTTATTCTCAACGCATTCATTCAAGAGTATCGACTTTTTTATGAATCTTGATTCGTTCTTACACAACAATTATACGATTGTATCGGTCCTTTCGTAGGTAATATTTAGATGTAGACCTTTATACTAGAATTTCCTGACTTAGTGAAACGGTGTATTTAATTCGCACCTACGTTCTCTTATCACATTCGACCCTCTTATTTTATCTTACTTATCCTAAATAAATAGGCATATTTAGGCTAGGAAATCCTCTCAACATTACGCACCACTTGCTGTTTATTATCGACAAAGGAGCATATTCTCGACCGATTTATCTTTTGTATAGATTAGGAATTTAGGATCCAAAGTTTCTACTAAACTGGAGTTTTTAACGGATTGCGGTTTAATTTATTCCAAGTGTTTAGAATCGACACAATTTTCAAAAAAGTTTAGGAACTTAAAAAAAAAAACTTCAAAATAACATTAACTTTATATTTTTTGTGCTCAGGCTTATAAAACTAGGTATAAATAAAAATGCGATTGGAATCATAACAATATTTAATTCCTATAGTGAAGTAAAAATAAATTTTCCAACGTAAAAAATATTTATAAAAATACAATACGGTATTTTAAAAATCAAGATTTTCAAGTTATGCGTTGACTTGTTTTCCTCATCTGAAATCATAACCTTTTGCCTATTAAAATGTATCGTAAATTTTTAAAAATTTTATTTTGTTTTTTAATTACTGAAATACTGTATAAACATAAATTATGAGAAAAATTGAATATATGTTTCCAATTATCACTTTTCGAGAGTATTTTATCTTTAAACTGACGATGGAAAGAATAGTCATCAAAGAAAAACTTATTTAAACAGGTATATGCATTTAATTTTATATTAGTAAATACCGAATTCCTCGTGTGACCTTTCATAAGCTTTATAGTCTTGATAATCTTTGAAATCATAGAGCAAAAAAAAAAAATATAATTGTTCACATTTATAAATAATTATAAACATTTCTTAATATCTTTACATTATCAGTCGATAATTTTGCCAATTTTCGTTTGTTAATTGCGATAAATGTTAAAACATGTTATGCAACAATTCTAAATAAAAGCATTCAAAAGAAATAGAAAAGCAGAAAGCGGATAGAACTAATGGTTTTGAGGAAACATGTACTGAAAGACAGAGAACCTTTACTTTTCTCCTGAAAAATAACTTATCTTTAAAAATCTTAAGAATAAAATTATTTAACAAACCACTTTTTTGACTGAAAAATTGTTATCCATTGACCCATATTATTGAATCATGACACATTTCTCATAACATTTCAGAAATAATAAATTTGCATTGACTGAACTACTGATTCATATTATTCAGTATATCAAAACATTTATTTACAAAGCCTAACACCTATAATTTAAAAGAAACATTTGAATCTCCTCTAGTTGTCAGAAAGTTATTGGACTGGTCTTAAAATTGTTTAGGAAATAATCTAGATTTTTTTTTAATTGCATTTTTTGACTGTAAAACAGTTGCAGTACCCTTAAGCTAAAAAACTATTGGTTTTATTTATGTGGTTTTAACGGATCCAAAACTTTTGAAAAATTCCACTTTGAATAAATCCCGAGATGATCCCTTTTCGAAATTCACAATTCAAATATGAGTCTGTAAATAGGCCTGGAATGTTAGAGCTTCCACCCATTCTCTGTTGCCACCATCTAATTTAGTATTTATGTATAACATAATAATAAATCAAGCCTTTAATTCTTGATTGGTATCGGTTCCCTCAATAATAACCCAGAGTGAACCCTTATGCTAATTGAAGCTGGTTCTCTGGTCCCTTTTCTAATCTCCCCAGCACAGTGCGCTATTGTTTTGCTTACGTTGGTCTTCCACCGCTCCAGCATTCTCCGTTCCAGCTAGTCTAGCACCATTCCTATTACGATAAGCTTATGGGAATTCCGGATGATTTACAATGGACTCATCTCGAATTTATATCTTGGAAATGCTGTAATTCTTAGGCAATATTTACTATAGAATATCTTGAAAGATAAAAATCTATTTGTGGAATTTTATAGAAATGGGCGGATAAAGTTGTTGGGCCTTCCTTATTTCTTGATAAGGAATACATTCAATAAAAAATGTAATCATCCCTGAATAAATGATAGTAAATTTCCGAGTTAGACCATGATGAAGATGGGAGGATAGTTTCAGGTAAGGTCATGCGGATTTAGTTTTACATGGAGTTCATTGGAGAAAAGTATGCGTGCAAGGCTTGCTAGTGCTGTCTATAGGAATTGAAAGGAACCTACGACTTCAAAAAGCATTATTATAATAATTATTATTGCAAATATTTATCAATAGTTCAAATTACCATTTATTTTAAAATTGTAGTTATAGTATCCACTTCCGTTACCATATGTTCCCTTCATATCTTTTAATCATGGCAGTATAAAAATTCCTGGATCCTCAGGTACTATTTTATGGCATGAATAAGTACAATTGCTTTTTGATATTATTTCTAAAAAAAACTTTTACTAAACGTAGATTTAAAAAACATTGCTTTTTTTAACATCCATTGACCTTTTTTAAACAGATTTAATGTTTTGGGTGTAAATCACCATTATGACAACCAGATGTCAACTGCTCAGCAAAAAACGAAAAAGTCCATTGTGAATAATCCCCGATATGATGAACCCTTTTCGATTATTTATTTATTTTCACTTTTCACTACGCTAAGATAGAAAAAATATAGTATCCAATTGATCATTTTTTGTTTTTCCCGATATTTCAATTAATTTACAAGTTTGTCCCTTGAGTCTGAATATTTCATTTACATTTCTTTTCTCCCCTATTAAAAAATACTTCTCGTTCTTATCGCTATAAATAAATAAATACTTCTCCAATAAATACTTCTCCAATAAATTCTTATCGCATCTTTCTCTATCATTCCTGGATTAATTAATTATTAATTAAGGGTTATGGTAATTGTCCGACTAATGTTAGTTATATAAGACAGAATTCTCATGGTAGCGGTTTTCTTTGTTTAACTTAGTATTTTTTTTTCTAATAACAATATATTAAACTAATGTAATTTTTCGAAGGAAGATAGAAATGGTTGCTTTGAATATAGCATTCACCTATTTCTATATTCGGGTCATTTCAAAGTTATCGGTTTTTTCAGCTTAGCTATTTTAAAGAAAAAAATGTCCGATTTTCGTCGGGTTTTTTTCATGCAGTGCCACTACAGGGGTCTCTTAGAAACTCATTAAAGCATGCACTCACTTTAGTAGATGTTTTATGAGATATCGATTTTTGAAAATTTTGAGAAATTTACGTTTTTAGGGAGTGATAAAAAACAGAGAAAAGAAAGTAGTGGAGCGTAAGGGAAGAGTATGAAAGGAGGATTTTGAACCGAGGAGAATTTGCCTTAGTATTCGTTGGATTCAGGCTCTACTTATTTTTCGAAGACGATCGATATCTTCCTGGAGCTTATCAGAAGCCTCGAGCATGTCGGAAGGATGAAAGGATATGTACATTTGAAAGTTGGCTGCATACAAACGATATTAGGAGTGGCGGATGAATATTGATAGTTTATTTGTATAATAAGAATGAGCATTCTTGGGAATGTGTGTACCTATTAGAATTGTTTTTTTGTTCTTTTGCATTTATTGAGTAATATTACATTCTGTCTCAGCAAGGACAATGGTAATAGTTGTCAAATAGTTCATTCACGTCGTATGAGAAAATTTAGAATGGGCTCGAGGTGGTCCCAAAGGATAGTCCATGAGGGTCCATGTTCAAAACTTTCAGAAGGAGTGCACATTGGTTTCTTTTTGCATTTATTGAGTAATATTACATTCTGTCTCAGCAAGGACAATGGTAATAGTTGTCAAATAGTTCATTCACGTCGTATGAGAAAATTTAGAATGGGCTCGAGGTGGGCCCAAAGGATAGTCCATGAGGGTCCATGTTCAAAACTTTCAGAAGGAGTGCACATTGGTTTCTCTCTCCAAGAAAATTGATGAAAAACGGACGAAGATTGTGTTCTGAAGATTTCCTCACTCCCTACATTTTTTTTATTTTTCATTATTTGTAGGGAGTGACAATTTGAATATTTTCATACTGTGCCGTGTAGAACCTACAGATTTTCTGATGAAAAAAAAAATCATATACAATGTTGACACTTATGTTCACATTAACTGATTATTATTAATTAATTAAACACTCATTTGGATTTACAGAAGTCTTGTAGGGGATGAGAAAGAATAAAACTAAGGAATTTCACCGCAAACAATTTTCTCCAAGCAGCACATGGTATTCACGTTAATTATGAACCTGATTAACTTTGTGTCCTCAAATTAGTGTATCCAGTTAGGAACTATGTTGTTTTATCCCTAAAAAAAATAGGAACTTTCTGCGATAGATAGTTTAACCTCAGAAGCTGTATGACACAAAATAATCCATATTGTTCTAGTAAATTAATTGCGTTTTTTTGAGTTTGTTTAAATAATTATGTTAATATAAAAGAATGTGTCAAAAAATCATTTAGTGTTCTCATATTTTTTCCGATTTTTTATTTCACCAAAAGCGAAACGTTTCATTGCCAAATTTTATTCAAAAACATTTCTATTGGAAGACAAGGGATAAGGAAATTCACTTTTTCCTTACCAGTTCTCTTAGCATCGCGGCCATTTCTAGAACTAAGAGCTCTACTTTATCATTTCTCTGTCATTTTCAATTTCCTTGTAGGCTATTCGTTACAGTAAGTCTCCCCTATTATTTCTTTATTATTTCTTTTTCCTGCTCTCTGATTTCTGTATTTCTCTTAGGAGGGTAAAAATAAGAAGTAGGACATTTTGATGAATTGTTTGGGCATTTTTCGGGTATATTTTTTTATTGTTTAAGTTTCTGTAGCTTTCAACGAGTGAAGAAAAGTTATTTAAGTATATGATTCTACAACACGTCTCTCATAAAAAAATTAAAATAATTAAGAAAATAAAATCTAAGCGGATTCCAGTCAGAAAAAGGTACAGAGAACTGATTGTAATACCTATCAAATCATTTCATTCCGTCTTGTAGTTAGTTATTTATACTTATTCTAACAGACTGAATAATACAATACGCCGAGGAAATTACTATTTGCTCTGAAATTCATGGATTAACCTATAAGATAAATTACTTTAAGTATTCGGAATTAATGTATTCTTCAACAGAGTAATATTTCTCAATAAAAGACTTAGTGATTACTTACTGATTTCGCAAGGAACAGTGAAATCCGAATTTAATTTTATAAGTGCCTGGCAAAGAAGAATTTTTAATTCCACTTTATGTTGTCAACCGCGCCATAATTCATATCCAAAAGAAATATTAAGAACACTTGGGTTTAAAAAAAAAAAAAAAAAAAAAAAACTGTTACGAAATAGTTTAATACGTTCTAAAACGAGAGAGGACTGTCGGCGAATCCGAAGGCTGGAAAACTGGAAAAGCGGGTAGCATATTAAAGAGTTTTTTCTTCTCCACCAGCTGGAGTATTACATTTTTTCAACCCAGTCAAGTGGCCTACCACCATCTCATTTAGTCTCTTTTATATGTAACCGTCTTTTACGTCGTTTTTATAATCAGCATTTTTTGAAACGTTTTTTTTTTCCTCGTCCATAGTCAAGCGTTCGATTTCCCATCTAATGGAGCTTTGATTCCTGCTGTGTAAGGATTTTCTTTCCATCAGTAAATCCTATTATTTCTAGTTCATATCCTTTTCCTACGTTTAGCATTTGCAATAGCAAAGTTCATCTGTCCGAATCTTAGGTTAATAATCTAAAACATCTCAGCATTTCATAGAAATGGATTTAGGTGATTCTTTACTCCGAACTATCTTGACTCTAAAGAAACAAACGACTGAAACTATTTTACCATTTTTTTCCGAAAGTTCTAAACAGATATTTAGGCGGAAACTAACTACATATACATAAACATTACAGATATACCCCTCAATGTTGTACGGCTCGGCAAAAAAAACTCATCCACAAAAAATAAAATCTTTTCAATCCAAAGCACCAAGATTAATAAATAACAAAACTCGACTCACCGACTTACACCAATCGACAATCGATCAACGAATACAGGCTCCTTATCTCCCTTTCAATCTTAAACAATGTGGACATACCAAGAGTTTAATAAAAAATATGGCTACAGTTGACAATACTAGACGACGACTAAAAAGGAGATGGATGAGAGATCCTATTGATTCAAGTCCGGGAAGAGGCGCTACTGGATACTCTCATTTCCCATTAACCATCTTAATACCGAACTCGCTGATTGCACTATTTTTAGAAAAAAAAACATTCTTCTGATTCTAATCATTTTTCAAATAGTTTGTTTTGTGATATATGAAAAACCAAGAAGTTTAGTAAAGAAAGACCCTATTAAAAATATTGGTACTGGCATTAGTGGGAGGTACTAGTCTGGCAAGTGGGACTTGTGGTCCTTAATACCAACACTGACGGCTATCTATAGATTACCGTCCATTACTAAGCTGAATGTTGACCGCTACGAAACTAATTTTATCTGACCCAGGGAGGAATCGAAACCATACCGTTTCGGACCCGGCATTCTGAGACCTTCGTCCTAACATGCTTGGTCATCACAGCTACCTGAAGAACAAGTTTTTTTTTTATTTAAGTTTCTAAACTTGGTGTTGCTTAGACTGAATTTATTATTGATTTATTTATTATATTTAGTTGTCTTCTATCTAAAGAGTTATTAATTGCATTTTCGTGTTAAATTATATTGTTAAAGACTGATTTTAACACATAATTACTACTCTCAATAAACGTTGGTTTGTTACTCCTACAGATTTGTGACAAATAATATGTATTTATTCCTCTGTATTAAATAGGCAATTTCGTTTCGGTACATCAAGTAAAGTTTGGATGGAATGATTTTGCTCAGCCTGTAAAATTTCAGTTTTGGGAGTTTAAAGTTTTACGCTCTGTTAAAAATAGAAACTTTCTAGCTGAGAACGGTGTAGTGAGAAGAAAATAGCTTTTCTAACCCCCATTCCCCACCATTTCGTAAGAATAATTGCCTCCTCCTCTGAATAATTTAAACACCAAATTAAAACTTGTTCTTTGATAAATTTTAATTTTCCGTAGTTAGCTTTCTTCTTCATATTTCATTCTTATTATTAATTCCCTTATTTCTTGAATTCACACTATGTCTTGTGAAAATCTAGAGTGAATTTCATCTTTATGGGTAGCACAAGAAATTTCTTATTTTCTAATTTTTCCTTAACCAATGGCAATAAAATTTGGGATTATTTTTCATATTATTTTTGTTTATAGATGGGTTATTGGGAGATAATTGAATTTAAGTAAAGATAGGCTGATCGTCGTTTTCGGCTACTCAATTTTTTACTAGACAAACATTCTAAACGAAAAGCTCATCTACGTGACCACGTTCAAGCCTAGTTGGATATAATTGAGCTTTGGGGCTTTATAAGTTAAATAAAATTTATTGAAATGGTCAATCGGTCGGTGTTAACGGATATGTTATAAAGAACTAGTTTTTATATGATTCGTAGAAAGTTCGGCCTAGAGAGTTCCAAAGCGAGCATTTCAAGCCATTCTGTTCATCTACTCGTATAATTGTTGAGTGATTTTGTGCTACGATTAGTGTTCGTAAATTTTAGGTTTAATTAGAGGCTCATGTTTTATAATTCTTATGGAATAAGGTTATATAATAATAAATGGAAACTAAATGTTCATAGAACTATACCTGCAATTGAAGAATTTTAATATCGCCTGAAAAAAGAAGATGGCTGGAGGGATATTGAAAATTTGATTAGAAGAAATTTTTGCTGTCTTACAAAATAAGTAGAAAACAAAAAAAAATTAAGCAAAATTACTTGAGCTTCAAAAAAAAAAAGTACTAGTAATTTTTAATTAAAGTAGTAGTAATTATTTAATACTGACCCGAAGAAAATTATTTTAGCATAAAGGTTAGATTAACGTAAAGGTTGTATTTGAATCACTTCATGCTAAAAGGGGTTTTGTCTAACTATTGGCTTATTGATAAAACCCCTTTTAGCATGAAGCGATTCATTTAGTCTTCCATGTTCAACAACATTCTAGAAATATGAAGAAATTGAAGAAAGGAATAGCGTTTGCACCAAGAGAACCAGAAATAAAATTGTTGCTCTTGGCTTTTGTTGGTTTAGTCTAAACGTGACTTAGACCAAATCCTCATTCGATTGATATTGTTATTATTGATAATTGACATGGATTATTACATTTGAAGATTATTTAACTATTCAATTCTTGTGGCATATTGTTAGTTGCACATTACTCTAATCCTGAAGATAGTCCTCTTAATTGGGCTGAAACGTCGGTATGAATAAAAAAAATACTATTGTTCTATTTTTACGTTACAGTGGCTGAATGCCAAACCAATAAATAATCCTCATATGTATGTCAATACAGTCATCTACCTTACAATTAGATATTCCTGTTTCAATCGATGAAGCATAATACATGGCGACCCAAACCCTGTTTCCTCAAACACAAAGGGTTTTGAAAATAAATTGCGAGTTTATAACTTTGTCATCAAATATAATTTGTTTTCTTTTTTTAAGTTTCAATTTCTCATTTTCTTTTGATTAATCCTATAAAATAAATTGAAAAGTGAATATAGTATTCTCCGTTACTCTTACTGCTCTTTCTATTGAAGATTCGATCCATTACACATTATTTTATTCGGCCTGAAATGCAGCTCTTTTGTTAGCTTTAAATTTTGAAGATGAAATGCAAATATTTACTGTGCCTGCTGACCCTCAAAGGACACAGTGATGTGGTAGGCATTGTGGTCGCTCCTCGTATCTATATTAATAGTGCTCATGCCTGCATGTTCTCATTAGACTAAATTGCCTGCAAATGATGTGGCGATATCGATCAAATGAACATTTATGAGGTTGTTCGCCGTGAAATAACACAAAATCAATTCCATCCTGCTTTTGGTCCCTCATCGACCAATATTACCTTTTAAAATAAGCATATAATAATTTATTTATACTCTTAAACAATTATATGATTCGGTATTCTACAAAAGTTATATTTTCAAAACGGCTTTGAACTCACTACTATCACTTTTGTATGTTGGAGAATAATCATCAATTGCTGAAGAATGTAATGAGCTGATGAATTGAACGTAAATAATCATAATGCCAATTTTTTTACTCTACAATATGTCATTGTGATCGCCAATTTTTTCTTTAGACGTATTGTTCCCGAAAATGAGTTAGAGGGTTGAAAATTTCTATTTGAATTAAGTTGGTGTTAGAAAAGTGCCTTTTGGGATTCTCGGTATTTTTCTCCTACCCTCTCCATTTTGATATTTTCAGTTTTGTATTTTAGTGAAAATAGGAATTTAGTTGATGACCCCTGCTGCTCCTGTTTTTTTTTTTTCTATCCTTAACTTAATTTTCACGTATTAGGATCCTCTGAATCCAAAAATAAGATTTTTTTCTCGCCCTGTTGCAGTGTCCTATTTTTTGAGGACCTCTCGATTTCTTGTACTGTACTTCCCAAGTACTGTATCGATCAGTATTGAGAAACAACCTTCGGAGAGCTGAGGTGTAGGCGGTCAATGTACAATTTGTTCCATAAAAATTACTTAAGAAAATCGATCAATTAAATTTGTTTTTGTTCGTTTCAATATGTCCATAACGGTGTATGAATTTGATGGTCTTTAGTAAATTATGCTATTATTATGATATTTGGGAACGGAGAATCAGATTATTGCTAATTATACCTATAATAGGTAGAGTATGATATTTTAATGTTTCACTACTATATACGGGACGTATAATGGTCTATAGAGGAACACTATAAACTGAGGAGAAAATATTCTCTTACACGAAATCATCAAAACCCTTTTAGCAGAATGACTGTGATATCAACACAGGCACTGTTCAGCAAATTATCAGAAACGGAGAATCAGGATTGACAAATAATATCTACAACGCGTAGTGTATGATGTTTTAATGTCCCGGTATCAAATATGTGGCGTATAAAGGCCCATATGCGGAAGAGCACAATATAGCAGTATATCAAACTGGTGAGGAAATAATATACTCTTTCAAGAAATCAAGTATGAAGACTGCGGAGCGTACATTAGCAGCATGAATATAATTTCTAAATCACATATTAACACTCGTAAGTTTCGAATTATTATGAACTATTAGGAAATACAAACATACCTTGTATATCTATTATCATTTCTTTAGTATCAGGGAATAGGTCTGACTTTCCAAATCAGAGCTTGTTCACTTTTGCGTTGGTTTAGTAAACAGTTTTTAAAAATATATTTTAAATTTATTTTAGCGTCTTCAATCAGATCCCGACAGTGTCGAGTGCCCTTAACATAATATTATAATTTTTTGGCTTAACAACTTATTCATATTGTCAGTCTGATCATCAAAATATGGTTAACAATTTTGCATATGTATTATATCACCTAATTTGGCGCCCATACTTTGTTTCTCACATTTGCTCTCTTTTTATGCCCGCTTAGCTAAGTTGTCAGTTAGCTTACTAAACTAAACTTAATAAACTACTGTTATTCGGTCTTTAATTTTGAAATAAGTGGTAACCGGGGTTTATTTTCTAGAATTTGTAGAAAATCTTTGAGGAGTAAGTAAACGTGTGTTTTTGCTCACGTAATTTATTTACTGTAGATGGTCTCTGAGCTATAGAATAGCTGGACAAACAACGTCGGATTCCAGATGGATAAACAAACAGACGCTGTATTTCCTGTTGTATTAGGCTGGTTATTTTTTTAGTCCAATCTCTGATTGTCTATAGTTATTTAAAATGTATACCTAAAACCATTATAAAAACATAGCATGCATATGTGTGATATATTCTTTTGTGTACTATTCGTGGGATAAATATGCTGATTCAACTTTGGATGGTGATGTAAATCAGTCTCATGTAGTGGGGCTGCTATAGAAACATCGGTAGCACTGATTGTTTATGTTCGAGGGTTTGCCGAGACAAAGTTTAATCTGAAACGGTAGATTTATTTATCTAAGGTTTGACGTTAAATCAATGGTGGCGGATGTGACGAAGAAAAACTGTTGAGGTGAGGCGTGTACACATGTCAGCTTGCTTGTTGGCCATGACTCATCTCTATGTCCTATCTTCAAACTATTTATCGTAGATTCTCTCATATACATTCATAATTCGGGTACATACTCGTATATTCAACATATATATCCGATAATACATATTTGGCATACCTTCAAAAACAATGTATATTTCCCTTCACTAGTCATAGAAATAAATATAAATTTCTTTTATCAGTGTAAGTCAATGTTTTCAGTTACTTTAAAAATTAAATAAATATTTTCTCATTCAATACTTACCTAAATAATTAAATACAAATATATTTTTCAAGAAGTTAAAAGAATTTGTATATACAAGGGATAGAAGCGAATGCACCTAAACGATGCACAGGACGGAAAAAATTATAGAGTACAAAATCAAGAGAATTTACTCTTGTTTAATTTAGAATAGATAGATGTTGCTTAAAAAATCCATGGTTTTCATACTATTTGAGAAAACATGAAATGAGGTTCATTTTGTTAGTGTGTTTGCATTTTTTTATTTATATTCCCGGAAAAACTGATGTAGCAAAGTTTAAATCCGTAACAGGTCCCCAAAAAATTTAAATGAGCAAATTTTCAGAGCTTCCTACATTTTGAGAAACACTGGTTTAATTATAGGTGATGGTCTATCAATACCATTTTCTGCATTTAACTTTCATTTAACATGCATATCAAGTCTTTTTTTTTTATATATAATTATTTTTGTTGTTGTGTCTGTTAAAATGCCAGCCCATCTGCTGATTGTTGATAATTGTAATTAGTAGGTGCGGATTAATAAATAAAAGTGACAAAAATAAATAACTTATACACTAATACTATCCAAAAACTAAAATTTAATTGTACTCATGTAGTAGTGAGTTGATTGTTTCACGGATTCGAAACTTTGTATAGTCCCCTGTTAAGAATTCCTTGATTGTTGGTAGTTTTAATTACTGTTGTATACTGGTTTGAAAATAGTATTTATCGACTTTGACTTTGATTACATTAAAAATTAATTTCGGATTATAAATAATTTCTGATTTTCATATAGCGGTTATTACTGAAATTCAGTAACGTTCGAAATGAGAAATCAATTACAAAAATTTACCAAGTAAATTCATAATTCACCAAATTAATATTGAATTTCGTTTCGGCGAAAAAAAAAGATTGGCATGGATGATGAATGAACTAAGTAAGTTCGAATGATGAAGCAAACCCTTGAAGGGCCCAAATCATCGGCCTGTTTTCTGCTAAAGGGTGGCACGTATCACATTTACCTAATGAACCGAAAGCTATAGTCGAAGCACGTCCTGTAGACAGTTCTCCACACCTCGAGCTCTGAGCGATCAATCGACAACCAAGTCGACGTATGCTCTGTTAAAGGGGATCAACCGGTTCAATAATCCGCCCTCAGATAATATAATTAAAAAATATAATTTGTTTATTTATACAGTTGTAATTAATGATTTAACAGGCAAAAAAGTGTCTTCAACACAATGTTTATTGTTATTTATTTTTTTTACGGTTTTGTTTGAATGTTAGAATCTGGTAACAATTTGTGCCAACATTTCCTTCATCTGTTTAATTTTAAGTCATCTCTAAAGTGAGATAGAAAAAGTTTAAAATAAAGTGAAACCTTATGGACTGCAGTGTTCCATCAATCCAGTATTTGAGCGTTCCTTCCGCTTCATTCACAATTAGTGTGTCACTATAGTTGTTACAACCCTGCCCTTCTGCACCTCTTCTCTCAATCGCATTTTCAAGAGCGATGGGCTTGAAAGAGATGAATAATTGCAGCTTTAATTTTCTACTCCATTGATGTATTGAATGATGAAAGAGGGCGGGAGGGAGGAATCCGGTTTAAATTTTAAAGCAAGGAGGAGAACTTGGCCAAGTATGCTCTCTCCGATCTCTTAATTTTCTGAAAATCCAACAAATTGTACTTTAATTTTTAATAACCGAAGGAAGGCCATGATAGAGCATCTTTTTCTATCCCTTACTTTTTCATCAGTTCGCATTTTACTGCTTACTTAGTAATTTCTTGAAGTTTCTAATTAAATTTTCATCGAAATTCAGCAGCTTTTTCTTGTTTTGTTTGTTGTTTTTAGTTTGATCAAAAATATCTTTCCTTTAAGAATTTCTATTTGAGAGCGAATTCTGTATTATATCAAAACATATCGATTGAACATCAGTTGAATGGCGTAGAAAAATAAAATAAAAATACGTTGTCAGTCATCAAATATTTACATTCCGATGATGTTATTGTGAATACATATATTTATTCATATATCAATTCCTTCCATATCTATAGTTGTAATCCGAACTTAATATTAAATTTTGGCAATATATCTCGTTTTTAAACTTCCATTTCGCTTAACTAACGAAATTTGTGACTCCTATAAATTCGAGCAAAGGCAATAAATATAGGCTAACTTCAAAGTGCTTTGCTGGCACTTCGATTAGATTAAAGCAGAGTGGTCAGTAAATTTAGATAATTAGGATTTATTTCGTTGATACTCCCTCTGATTAAGGTAATGCTTCAATTACAACCGTAATGAATACAAAAGCAATTTGTATCAGTCGAATTCATTCACATTTGAAAGAAAACTCAATAAAATGTATTTATTAATTGGAATTAACTTTGTGTTTCTTTTTATTTCCATTCTTATTAATTAATATCACTAATTTTCTTTTATTAAAATTATAAGCCATTTTTATAAAAAAATGTATGGTCGATTTCTGAGTCGAGTGTTAACGCAGTTTGGATTTAATTTAACCTAACCAACCCCTGGGTTTATTATTCCAGAACTTAAACAATGAATCGGTTTCAGTCTAGCCTTAGAGTAATCTAGTTCTGTGTTAATTTTTATACTAGAGTTAACACTATTCTGAAACCAGTTTATTTAGAAAATGTTCAGTTTGGATATCGATGGGTAGGTCGAGTATCGATAATGAATGTCGATGTGTAGGGTTAGTCTAGAATTAAGCCTAACTTCTGGCACAGCAACTGGTCTTTGATTTTGACTCCATTTAGTTTACGATACTAATATAATCTTCTTCATTCTTCTAAAAGCTAAATGGCTTTGAAATTATTGAGAATATAGTGCAATGATTGTAATGAAAATAATTGTAGCCCTTTTAAAACTTTTGACTTCTAGGACACTCTAAATTTCGTATTTTTGGGGTAGGAGTGGAGAGGTCTTTTTAGTTGTCAACCATTCATAATTTCAAGAAGAGATCTTTGCATACATTTTAAAATAATGTCAGCTTTTGTTATACTTGTATGACAAGTAGATGTTATATTACTTTATACTATATAATATATATATTATAGTTATATTTATTTGCGTGGAAGAAAAGTAAGCTAGGTTGCAATCGTTTCGCTTTGGCTTTAAAACTTTTTTTATTGACAATTATACTATTCTCCTCAGCTAGAACTTTTATTCAAATTATCCGTGTCAGTTTTTCTAAATTACGTCCGGCTATATTTTATTCTAACGCAGTGGAATTGAAAATCAGACGGCTTCAGTGCTATTTGCTTATAGCGTTTGATTTAGGATGTAATAAAAATGCCGAGCTCATTTCGGAGTTGGGATCTGCCCTAGAGGTCGGAAGCGTATAATAAATTCCGGGTGCTAGGTGTTCGGAATAATAACCAGCCCCGGATTCCAAAGTATCCCTCATGTTCCACATCTCTGCGTCCCGATTTGCGGGATTCGGTCTGAGGATATTTCGGTTTTATCGGAATGTTATGGCCGAAATAGTTTTTGTGCTGTCCTACTATGCTATATAATTTTCTTTATTTTTTTTTAATTTTCCGCGGACTACAGCTGCTTATTTGTTAGGGATCTCATACCGTGGAAGTATGTGTGCAAATATTGGAACAATTAACCTAAACAATAATCAAATGTCACTCATTCGTCCATATTGCCCATGGTGAATGTGCAATCTTACTTATTAAAACGTGCATGGACGGATACAAATGCATGGACTGACTTAAGGGTACCCATAGTACACAGGTGGGATAGGGATGAAAATGGAGTTCTTTAGGCACCTTTTTCTTAGGAATTGTAAGAGATAAAGACATACTGTTGGTTTCTTTTAACTCCTCATCTGTTGGGGAGTATTTTAAAAGTTTTCCAAATAAAAATAGTCAACGGAAAATTGTTTACGGCCTCGACAGTAACAACAGTTTTTTCTGTTTTTTATTCAACTTTTTTTTCTGTTTTTTAGAATTTTTTTTCGGTCCTTGTGCTCCTTTAGTTTCACAAAACGCTTTAAACAATGAAATAGATGCTTTAAACTTTTA
This sequence comes from Rhaphigaster nebulosa, assembly GCA_948150685.1. Lineage (NCBI taxonomy): Eukaryota > Metazoa > Arthropoda > Insecta > Hemiptera > Pentatomidae > Rhaphigaster > Rhaphigaster nebulosa. Next base: position 51,171,986 of record OX411306.1, on the reverse strand, counting down.
GAAAAAAATTGCAATTCATTTGGCTTTCTACTTTCGAAGGGCACATAAGTAATTAAAAACTTTACTTTTGGAAATTGACGTTTTTGTTTTGAAGTGTTGTTTCTCTCTGTGATTACTTGTTCAATTCTTGAACTGATTATTGATTCTTGAATCTTAGACAGTGTGGAACAGCTGTTCACTTGAAAACAGTTTTAAATCTTTCTTAATCGATGATTTACATTTTTTTTTTTTTTTTTTTTTTTTGCAAGACTAAACAGTTAAAAGTTTTGTAATATTATGTTTTTTGTTTGTGAAAATTAAAGTGATTTTATAATACAGTTTATTGGCCTTTATTTAATTTAAATATATCATTAATTTCGAATCAGGCTTAAAAACAGATTTTAAAATGTAATTATTATTTTCGTGTTTTTTAAAGTTTTAAAAACGAAGTAAGATGTGATTAAAATGAAATAATTTTAATATATATATGTATATATCTTTTCAGTAAAGATTCAAGAATTTTTTAAGATAAAAACAAAAAAATGTATTATTTTTTTATTTTTAAGGCTCAAAATACATCATTAACATTATAAAATATGCATATACACAGTTAAACACACACAGGAGTTATAACTAGGAATTATTAAAAAATAGAAAATACATAAGGCATTGTCTCATCATATATTCTAGACCAACCCGTAGGAGGGTAAAAACTTTTCAATATTACTGGCATAATTTAAAGTTTTCAAGAATGTTGCATTATTTTACATTTTTATATCATGTCTGGTTATATTAATGCAATTTAGAACTATATTATACAAAATTGTTAAAACTTTTACCTCAATTTTTCTTTTTTGGCAGCAGCTGTACATTATTATACTTTATTATGGGGAAAGTAGAGTATTCTTGTTGAAATGAATTTTGTACAATTAAAATAAATATTTATTTATCAGTATGTTTAAGAATAGCACAAGATGATATTCAAGAGGATATAAATACAGATTGATCTTCAAATGAAAAGAATATATAACTAGTGGTTATAGAATATATTAGTAGTGGTTTTAAATCATAATAAATATTACATGAAAAGCGGGATTAGAACAGATAAATTTATTTTGTATTAGTTAAACTCTGTTCGTTTCATATATACATTTTGAATGCCACAAAGAAGACGGGATATTAAATAATATGCTAACATTCAGACATATTTAAAGTACCTGACTTCTGTTAGGCGCTCATTACCTTTCCGCATGATCGTCAGGTATTGCTGGTTTGTAGATAGCGCCTTACCCTGAAGGTGCTGATTTTTTTCTTATCTTACAATTAATATCTATTGCCAATATCACACCTATGAATAAAGAACGATGTAAGTGTAAATATAAAATGAATACTTAAATTAAGTTTCCAAAGCAAATTTATTGATCAAAATCAACCCTAACCAAGATAGATTTATGGCTCTTCTCTTTTGTTATATCTCTTTGTGTTATTGCCGCTACTGATCAGTAGGTGATCACCTTAAACTAAATTTTAAACGCGCGTTCTCAGCAAATCATGATTTTGATATGAAGTTGACGCATTATTTTTTTTTCTCTTCAATTGTGCATTCCTTCTTTTTAAATAAAGAATCTGCAATCTACAGATTGCCTATCAGCAACAATATCCAGGTTCTTTAAAAAAGAGTAAACCTATTTTGAAACTTTATTTCGCAATACGCAAGCAACTCAGTGGGGTCAGTGGCATGCCATTACAAAGAGCGTATTTTCAAGTTTCAAATAGTTACTAGTAGAGCACTCTACCATCAGTAATTCCAGGGTTTGTGGTCCTTTCTTCTTTCTGAACACCACTGTCACAGGACCAAGCTTTTCCAAAATCTTAAGAGCCTTACTCTCCCCTTTGCTACAAACGCTCTCACGTGGTTTCATTTTCAAGAAAGATGAAGCACCACCTCATTGAAGCTTGCCAGCGCGAGCATTTTTGAATGAAACTGTGCCTCAGTGGATTGGTCGCAAGCGTGCTCTGGATCATTAATTATGACCATTATGATTATTACGTATTAATGCTTGTTACCACCCACTGACATAGGCGTGCGAAACTTCCTACATTAGAGGATGCACGAACTATAGCACCGGAGGGGTTCTTCCATAATTTCCTGTCGGGCGAGGGGTTCAGAAATATTGTTTTCTCCTATGGGACATTGTTTAAAGAATATGCTGTCTAAAACGCATTTTAAACAATTTTTGTGTTTAAATTAAACCAAAAAATGATATATGACTAGCATATTAACAGGAGACTGTGCACCTGTGGCATCATCCGTGCGCACGCCAGTGCCCACTTTATTGGATGACCTTAAAGAGCGGATCACAAGTATGACCAACTGAGGGATCGTGATATGCTGCAACGCGTTTGAGCGGAATTCTATCGTATTGATGTTTTCCATGCTGCGGGTGGTGGTCATATTGAACAGTTCTAGGAGTAGAAAAAAATGTCTGCTTCAGACAAATACGTGTGACTTGGTCGTAGTTTTGTACTGATGTCTGTTACGTAAATATAGCTTGATGAAATCTGTTCATTCTTTTTGAAAGACAATATTTTAGTAAATATATATAAACTTTAAAAAAATTATGTGTTTGTGTAATTTTTTATACAAATAATATTTAGTATTTAATTGATGCTCGCAGAGTTAGAACTGTAATTAAATACTTCTAATAAATAAAATATAATGCATGAATTTTACATTTACCTCTATCAACTATTGCCTTTGAATGTGATAGGTTGTAATGTTAGTCATTAAAAATAATAAAAATAAGTTACATGAAATTCTTAGTACTATAGAAATGAAAAAAATTAAATGCCTATAAAATATTTTAAAAATAAAATTAGTAAATTATATTAAAAAATGATGATCCAATTCTATATATGTATTTAAATTCAGAATGCATGCTTTTATAGTATGCTGAGTGATGGATTGAGCAACGAACTGTTTAGCGGCTAAATAAGGGCTGACATTTTTTAAATTACTCTCAGGGGTTTGATTGGATTTGGCTTCAGGTTCTTCTTTTTATAACTTAGAACTTATTCTTCACTCATTTTCATATTTTTGTTTGGGTACGACATAGAACTTACTACAAATAAGACAAACTCGGTTGTACCTCAAAGTTGAGACGTATTCTGTGAATTACCACTTATCTTCATCACATAATGTTGTGGGTATTTAATGCTTAGAGGAAGGAAAAGTATCTGATTTGAGCTAAAACTGCTACTTATGGGACATTAAGTAAGTCATAATGAATCTTTTTTTTTTTTTTTTTTTTTAATGACTCACTGCACTCGATTTCGTAACAATCTACTGTAAGTATTTATATAATGAAAAAAAAGAATAACTAGAAAACAAGAATTGTTTAATAACTTTAATACTTTTCTGTTGTTTATCATTATTATTATTATTTTTTTACCACATCTTATTAATTCTAAGAAAAACTCTGTATGTATTTATTATCCCTTAGAGTTACCGAATCCTTTCAACAGAAAAGAAACTGTTGAAACGTTGTGATAGCTGGTGACTGAATGCGCCCTCATTTCGACGTGAAAAAAAAAAGGAGAGTATCAAACAACCTCGGACTGTTTTACCAGCAAGCTTAGTTTTTGTCCAATTTTTCTTTCAAAGTGTTTTTAATTGGAATTCCTTTTTGGCAGTTGGAACTAAACAAACGCTGTACCTCAATCGCTTTCTGAATAGGTATTTAAAAAAAAAAAAAGTGCTGAGGCTACAATAAAAATGAGTACTTTATGTACATTTTGTTTATAAATACGATTTCATGTTCCTATGTTTTATTATTCTAAAAATGGCAAAATATTTTTTCATTAATTCATCTATAATTTTTATTTTTATTTAAATCTTTTCCTCGTATTTAACTTCAATTGAACAGCTTAAGTCTAGTTTTTACTCATTCTTTGTGATTTAGCTTTTCCTGAATATCACTGTTAGGATGTAACGGCTAATCTAAAAGACATTTCTTCGTATTGACAGTTCTTACTCGACAATTATAGTTGATACAAAACATTTGATTAGTTTGAATTGATGAATTTTGACGGATAAATCGTGAAATTTAATTTCAAACTCCTTAGAGGATTTGCAGTCACCAAATGGGATCTACCAATTTTGAAGTTCTGTTTGATATTCAGGGACCTTGACAATTTTCCATTAGTGAGTTTCAAGCGAATTTCTTGACTATGAATTTCCATCAACATGTTTAACACACTATTTTAAATAACCAAAGTCTGACTACAACTGATGTGTTACTTTCTCAAAAAACAACAGAAAACAAACCAGATACCAGCTACCACAAAACCGGAAAAATAAATTTTTTTTTTAAATTTTTTATTTGACTTTCTATGCCAAATTTACATCGTGCATGTCTGATTGCCCCTTATATATATATATATATATATATATATATATATATATATATATATATATATATATATATATTGTTAGTTGAAATTGTAAAAAATCTAAATAAATTTGGATTAACACCTAAAATTAAATTTTAAATATTGAAATAGGAATTAGGTAGGAATAGATGTTTAGCTATTAAATCATCGTTCTAAACGCATTATCAATGGCAGTGGAAACAATTAAATCAAACACCAACGTTAGAGGGCCACGATTCTGACTAATAACTCTACCTTAGTAATAATAAAATAATTACACATTGCGGTGTTAGAATAGTATTCAGAACTAATATCTTACAATACCTTAGGGCTGTTTTCTCTACAGTTCCTTGACCAAAGTACGACGATAATAAATAAAGACAACTAATAAATTTGTAATTATTTCTAGAACAAACGTATTTTGAAATGAGTATTGTCTGTGTTCATTTTCACTAATTGATTGACCTCTACAAAAATAACAGCCCCTGTTATGAACGTGTATTTAGAACTACGTGTTTACCGCGATGGTTCATATGAACTGAATTCTGTGTTTTTAAAAACTTATTTCGTTTAAGCAAATATATTTGCACTTTCAAAAACACCAGTGCATTCTAATGAACATTTTCATTTTTTTTTCTAAAGAATGTTTAAAATTAAACGTTAATAATATTTTTCTTTCATTTATATTGCTTATTATATGAAATAAGCAGAACAGTATGACGTATATGTTGACTGGATTGAGGAATGATTTAAGGGGATTGATTCTTTTTCTATATTGTCTATACTTGCTTGTTTATATTTTATCTCGTGGAAGTCCCGTGTCATTAGTCAGCTGGCACACTGCGGCTGAAAGTGGTAGCTGTCACTGGATCGTCCAGTTTAACGAACATTATTTCCACCAGTTAGCAGACAACCCATTAGAATAGGGTGTTTAAAATTACAATGCGAAATAGAAAAAAAGAATGTATATTTGTCAGTAAATTCCTTCGTTAGAAGTGGATTGTCCCTTTATATTCACGATCCTTTATTTCTTTTGGATCTCTTTAACTGTTGAAGTTTATGAAGAGACCGTCCTGCAGAGCGCAGTTAATTAAGTTGCTTCCTGTTTGGTTTCCTTGGAGGGCGGGTGCATGTTTGCAATAACAACGAGCAATAAAAGTCCTGCTTTAGTGAATTTACTGGAGTCTTTTCTACTTTTAAATTCTGTAGTTATACAACATGTAAGCGTACATCAAGTTATATCTTTCATAAGTCTTTTTTTTTTTTTACCTCTCCCGTTGTATTCAGCACTCTTGTTCCTTTTTCTATATTGTTGTTAAGGATGTTTTAATTTCTTTAAAAAAAAAATAAACAATGACAATAATTAAAATATTCAATATTCAAATTTGAGGTGCTTTAGGATATAGACGGCAGAGATGTTAAGAACGTTTTCAATTTATCTCCCAGCAGAGAATACTAGGAGAAATAAATTGGAAGCAAAAACCAATTGAATAAATCATTTCTGAGTGGCCTTATATATTACAATAGAAAACCTGAAACTCTCCTCTCTTTTCACGGAATTATAACTTAATAGATTGATCAGGTGAAGGTAAAAATAAAAATAAAGGAGGCTGAACAGACCTGCAGTTTCCAGTTCACAGCTCCTGAGGAAACAGTGCAATCAATCAACATAATAACTTTTTCAATAAAGGAACAGAGTCAGGGACTGGGTTAAATCACCATTCCCACCCCTCCCTCCCCCCTCCCCGGCAAATGACTCACCTTCCCGATTTATGCCTATTTCAGCTCCTTACCCCATTTTTTATTGGTTATATTTGATCCATTTCCTGTATAATTTATGTATATTATACCAATTTGTGGGTTTCGCCCCTATTGATATATATAATAAACCATCAACCATTTTCACTTTCCCAGAAGCTATTACCAGCACCAAGGTAACTTATTTTGATAATTGCAATGCAAGCAATGAGCTAAGGCTAGGTTTGTAACAAGCACACTTCACTTATCCGATTTTAACTCATCTATGTGGTATATATTTTTTTCTTTCGAGATTTCACTTTGTTTACATGTTTTAAGGTATCCTAAGTCCAAAAAAATTCAAAAAAATGTGCTAGGAAAAGTTCTATCTATAGTATTAATATGTATCAACTAAACCATAAATATGATTTAGTTATATTATATTGAATAAGTGACACGCAAAGACATACAGTCTGCATCCGGAAGAAAGGCGGACCCACCTGGGCTATCTGATACCATAAAAAAAAAACAATCCCATAGTCGGAAACTATTCAGGTCTAATTGACGAGTTAAAGAAGGAGTCATTTCACAGCTACACTGGTGTAGGTCTATTTAAGTCTCATAGCAAATCTAATAGTTTCGTTTGGAGAATCCTTCAGAAATAAAAGGATTATTCGATTTGAGAACCACTAGGGAGTTAGCCAGTTTTTGTTAAGACAACGGCGCCAGCTTCTCTAGGAAGAAATAATCAATTTTGAGAAGCAGACCACTCTGAATTACAAAACTAGCGTTCATAAAAACTAGTAGAGGATCCGAGAAGAGTTAACGAGATTTTTGGAAACACTCTCGGATGCCTACAGCAGCTGCCAAGAAAGGAACTTTAGCCTGAATCTGTCAAGAATACCATCTCACTTAGTAGGAATATTGGTCGATAATAACGACGTTGGAGATGGAACCTCCACCCCGACAATTTTATACCCAATCATAAAAATCATCCTTCCACTTCCAGTGGAATGGAAGGGCAGGGGCTTTTTGGATGGGGACTCTGCACTTCCAGATGAGACAGAGATGGACTTGAGAGAGTGGCTGGCTGGAATGCACTCTTGTTCTGATGACATACCGATAAGACATGGCCAGCAGGATATCATTCCCTGAACCTCTAGATGTTCTTCAATCGTCAATTCCCTCAGATCAGTCATGAATAATGTTAACAATAGCCAGAGATATTTTGTTATAAACTTTTAATGGTTAAAATAATCTAATTAATCTGAATCACTCCCTAATTAAATAAATGTATATGAGATCAGTTTTAATAAGATAAAAGATAGTTTTTTAAATAAAGTTGTTGCTCCTTATCTAAAGCCACTATAAACTCTAATAATATCATTAGTCCTGTAAGTTTGGGTATTTATATTGACTAATCAGTGAATAATGGTAAAAACAAAACAGGTCCTTGGAGAAGTGTCCAATTTTGAGGACTCAAAAGGTATTTAATTTATATTCATTTACGCAAATGATTTTGGAATAATCATCTTCAATGATTACCCAATGGCATTCCTTTACAAATAGACATAACAACATAGTGCATATAATAACTAACTCATGTCACTTAAGGTAAAAACCATGGCTCGAAACAGATCTTTTTGATTGATCTTTTTTAAAACGTTTCAGTTTAACTGTTTTACAAGAACTTTTACAATTAAAGCTTTAACATAAAAGTTCTACACAAAAGAACTTTCTGATAAACAGCTCCTTAAGAACTCATATCTTTGAAAAATTTTGATAAATGTACTGTTGATATAAGTTCTTGCCAACATTTTTTTTTTTTATTTTAAATTTAAGTTCTCAAATATTCACAGCTATATTTTAAAAGAATAGATTTTTTTTTTCTTATGCGAATCTTGTTAAATATTTTTTTTCAATATCAATTAAACGTGCTAATTTTTTTTTTATTTATGAAATGTTCTAGTTTCTATTTTGTTATGTAACTTTCTTATTTTAATTTAAAAACACGCTACTATAATTATCAAAATTCCATTCCAAAATATCGTTTGCTTTATTTCTTTCCTTCTTTTTTTTCCGAAAAACTCGACTCAATTTGATGAAAACAGTCATCTTTAATAAAATATGAATTTAGAAATCGTAGAAAAAATAATGAAAGAAAAATATTATTAAAGTTTAATTTTAAAATATGTGCATATATATATATATATATATATATATATATATATATATATATATATATATATATATATATATATAGGGGAATCGGACATGCACGATGTAAATTTGATTATTTGATTCACCTTAAAATATTTTTCAGGTCTGTAATCATAGAAAGTCAAATAAAAAATATATAATATTTAAAGCAAAAAAGTATTTTTCCGGTTTTATGGTAGCTCGGTATCTGGTTTGTTTCCTGTTGTTTTTTTTAGAAAGTAACACATCAGTTGTAGTCAGAGTTATTTAAAATAGTGTATTAAACATGTTGATGGAAATTCATAGTCAAGAAATTCGCTTGAAACTCACTAATGGAAAATTGTCAAGGTCCCTGTATATCAAACAGAACTTCAAAATTGGTTGATCCTATTTGGTGACTGCAAATTTAAAAAATAAAAAATAAAAGAACTTAAACTTATTTGCCTTCTTTTTTGTTTACAATTTTTTTCGTATTGGCTTTTCAAAAAGGCCAGTTTTTAAAGGAAACTAGATATCTTAAGCTTTATTTTAAGACACGAAATATATTAGGTTGATCCTAATTTTGTACCTGGAGTCAGTGTTTTCTTTGTTGCTCTTTCTTACAAGAATGTTTTATGTATATTTTAACCTTATTTATTAAGTCACACCTGTAATTATATATATTTTTAATTATCACTGTTATTAATAACTGTTAGTTCGTGTATTATTTGTAAGCCTTAGGGTTTTCACCGTGCACCCAGGCGCCCCTATGTAGAACAGTAAATCATTAAATGGAGTCTAGTTAGAATGGAGGGGCCGTTAAAGCGTACAAATTGACTTTGGCAAGTTGGATTGGACACACTTGGCTAACTGATGATTAGCTCGAGGAATGTTGAAATTCTCGCTGCGGCCACGCTAGACCCCACTTTGCAGGTGTTTATTATCTTCTACTAATAGCTAACATTCCTAATAAGCGCCAACTTCCAAAATAGTCAACTTAACTTGAGCATCGTTCTTCATTAAAATTATATTAAAGGCATTACTACTCATGCAATTTAGTTCGCATTAATGTGCCCGTATACCGTTACTGTTATTTCCAGTGTGCTCATGCATTTTTGCCAATGAAATGCATAAAATAAAATATATATAAGTAAACAATATATTAACTGAGGTTCGTTGTGAATATGAATCTGTTTGATTCAATCTGGGATTGTGATTTTTGGTTTTTAATTTCAGGATTAAGATTAAGATATCTGGACGTTCACAAATTATAGTTTATTAACTAGGTATATAAGTATGCTTTAATTATACATGAAAATATGTATTTAATATATTTAGGTATATTTAGTATGTGCATTATTTTTGTACCAATGGTTTATAACTGACGTGGATAGATTGTGGTTGTACTCCTGAAGAAAAGAAGTTATTCCCGAAATGTTGAAAACTTAAAAAATGTGAACGAGTATTGTTTGACTACATAAGAAAGGAAGGGCTTAATAAAGGGTCACTTTTTACTATTTAAGTAAAATACAGAAATCTTCCAGAGTAAAATATCTAAATACATTTAAATATTCAATTTCCTAATAAAATCTGTTAATATTTCGTATAAGAGATGATATCGTTATTTTCTCAAAGACTTTAGCTAGATGAACTATGGTAATTGATAATCACAAAAAATAATTATGATCGCACTTAATTCACAAATTTTAAGGATCCCTAAGTCCAAAAAAATAGAAGAGATTTTTAAAAATATCCGTTGTCTTCGTTCACAATTTCTAGGCACTGCTACTTCTAGAAAACAATAAAGCGGTTTTTGATGAATCTTTAGTGTGTTTTGGTTAACATCTGTGTTAGCGTAGTTCATTATGAAATCGAAGATAGTCTTTTTAAGTTGCCCAAATATCGAGTTTTGTTCATTACTTCCTGAGTGTCATCAGGTTTCAAATTTCATCAGATTTCAAATTATTCAGCCATAATGACTAACCAAATATTATTTCTTAATGATATTCAGGAATATTTTATCCAATATATTGTTGAACATATCTGTAACATTTAATTATTATTATTATAAAATTATTGATTCATTCAGTATTAAACCAGTTGTTATAATTATACAAATTTGATCATATGGCTTTTGTCAATTATCATATTATTATTATCATCATTATATATTATTATATCATTATATATTATCATATCGTTTGATCACTTGGCTTTTGTTCATTTAATTTAAGGTAATTATTTCTTCGCTGCATATATGTTTAAATGTATGATCTCATTGTTTTCATTTGAGTGTTGTAATGAAATAATATTATATGATGTATTTTTTTTCAGAATTTATTTGCAATATGAAGGCTGATAATTAATGTTGAAGATTTCTTATTATATTATAGTTTTTTTTTGTTTTGTTTTTTCATAATCCCTTATTACTCTTCTGTTTACTTTGTTGCCTAGAGATTCTCTTTTTTCTACTGATATATATTTGAAGGAGGTCTATAATACATCTTCAATTTCTGTTGATGTTTTTAACATAATAATTTTAAATTATTAATTAGATGATGGGGCTCACATTTCATTTTGTGTCGAACAAACCATCTAGAACTAAACTTCAATTTTCGAATAATTGTTTCCTATCACTACGGTACTCCAGAAGTTATGGGCTGACTGAATGTGGGGTTTGTTGATTTGTTTTATTGATTCGATAAATTTGTTGTTCCTCTCGATTAGGAAATCCGGAACTCTAGGCATTTTTAATTCCTCATGGAGTTTTTACTCTTTGTAATGAAGTTCATTTTACTATTCTTTGCAATACGCCATTTTGAAAAGATTGTAAAAGCTTTTCTATCTTTGCAACGTGTGAAAACAATAGTGCGCCATACAATGGTATCGGACGTACAAACAGTTTTGTATGTTAAGGCTTTTAAGCCAGTAGACAGGCTTGAGGCAGATAATAAATGATGAAACCAGCGTGTTTTAATTCTCACTGTGCTTTATTGTAACGTATAAGTGTAAATTATCTATGAGCAAAATGAATAATAACTAAATTTTTTATAAGCACTCGCTCTGTATCTTTGTGTGTATAGCTTCTATTTTTGGGTATCCAAAACTTCCATGATTTATTGAAATGTATGATCTGTCCCGATATTCTCATATCGCCAATCCTTCTTATAAAATCCGGTAGGATAATCCAGCGAATTCTGATTGGATGTTTACTATTTGGGAGCACAATGGGTTTTCCCAATCCAAGTCCTACGACTTGATTCTTGACTTGATCAAAATAGAGGCTCAGCCAGAATTTTCAAATTATCTTTTTATTATTATTATCTCATTACCTGTTCGTAAGTTTAAAAATTGATCCGCATATTTTTGATTGGATTTAATAATTAAAAACTCTATTTGTAAAAATTGGTTTAACGTTTATAGTTTTTATTCTGTTATTATTATCTAATCATCCTATTTTTTCTCTACATCCATTTTATATTGGAAAGATTTAGAGTATATATATATATATATATATATATATATATATATATATATATATATATATATATATATAGATAGATAGATACATCCATGTTGCACTAAGTCTATCTTGTGTACCGTACAACTGTTTGTTCTCCGGAGTCAAAACTCCATCTTATAGTCTTGCCATAAAACAAATGTCAGTTTAACTTGTTTTCAAAAGCATCCTGACAATACAATTAATATCAATTTACGCAATTTCCTCTAATAGTGAATGAATGCAATTTCGGGAAAAGCTAATACATCTTAAGAAAAAGAAGGAATTATTGGTATTAAATACTTAGAAGGGGAATTATTTTTTTTCACAAAAAGCTACAGAAAAGTTAGCCGTTCATCATCGGACCAAAATTTGTTCACTGAATTTTTCCTTGAATTAAGAGTAATGGAAAAATGAACTGTTTACAACCCTCTTTTTAAAACAGTGTTAGATACCCAGTTTATACATTTTCATTTTTTTTTTCAATATTTAAAAGAGTTGTCGCGTTATTATTAAGATGTGTTTTAAAATATGTTTTCACTTCTTCAAAGAGATATTTAATAATTAACTAGCCTAATGATGTATATTTAGGAATTACGTTTAAGTCAAGTTAAATTTTAATTTTAAGCATTGCAATTTATATTGTTCTTTTTATATTTTCAATCTTTTCTATGTGTACTTAATAATCTTTTTTTTAATTAAAAAAATATTTTATTGTACATTATTATTGTCTGCTTCATGTGTGCATCTGTTTGTATGAGTGCTTGTATGTTATGCACCTGGTTATATATTTTTGACTATTACTATTAATTTATTTTTGATGATATTTCTTATACACATAAGAAAAGGGTAATTTATACTTTGATTAAACTATCCATTATCAAAGCAGATTTTAATTTGACAATTGAGTCTATTTTTTTTTTTTTTTTTAATGTTTCGTAAGTTATTTGTAATTGTTTGGGAACATCAACATTTTTTTCTCTTCCGTGATTCCTCCGTACGAAAATATGTCGGTGAAACATGCGAAAATATTTCTAGTATCAGCGGTATGAATATTGGAATGTTATTGAAAATTCCGCGGGATTCTTAGAAGAGCCTGTTGTTCCAAACGTTTTTTACCGCTTTGCTGTGCCATTGTTATGTATAAAATATTAGTGTGAATTGATATCAGTCAAGTTTTTTTATTAATTTAGTTTACAAGAGTTTTGATACCATCGCTGTGGTGTTGTTTGCTTTTCACGGAAACATTTGTTGGATTTCCGGCTTGGCCTGGAATAGAGTTTACTCACAAGGGAGGGCACAAACCATATATTTTTTTAGTGTTTCTAAATCCAAACATATTGAACACGTGTCTCGGCGTTCGTTCCAATGAGACGAGAAAAAATAAATAAAACGCGCTGAAACTGCTTTATTTTCTATCTCTAGTTTGGAAAATGATATCAACGTGCTTTTTTCCACCAAAATATTTTTGTTTCAGTGAATATTAAAGAAAAACACAAACCTTAAAAAAATACCATTTTGGTCAAATAAATGTGTTTAGATTAATGGGAAACCTAGCCTTATAGATTTTACTACTCCAAACATTAAGACATATTTCGATTCAGAGTACCAAAAAACCTTTATGTTGAAAATATAAAAAAAAATTTATTTTTTTAGTTCCGAGAGGCTCAAAATTTTTAAAGCCAAAATTACATTTCGATTCTATATCTGGTCTTCACTTTATCTGATTTCGATTTTCTTGGATCCGTTGGAATCCAATCTGCTCATACTTATAAGTAGTTATTTCTTTATCTAGAAGTTTCCTGTAAAAAAGTAAAATAAAATCAAAATCGTGTTATTTTGCGAATAACGTTGGTTCTTAAACACGTAGGAACACACCCCAGCTAAAGAAAATCTCGTAGTTTAAGGACCTTTACCGATCATCCAAATTTGGTTTGAAAATGAAAACTCTTGACAAAGAATTTAGTTAATAAATTTGTATTTTTAGATTCGTCCGAAAATTTAAACATAGAGTTTTTCAGAGGCCAAGAACCAAATCTGATGCCAATTTTGAGTAAAAAAAAATCTTTTAACTTCACAGCGTAGAAGAATCGTGTTTTCATTACATCCAATTCAATAGAACCTACAGATCGCTCTAAAAAACAATTTCAGTTCTTGTCACTAGATTATATAGTGAGTGGTCCAACCACTTCTAACGTAATTTGTACTTTGTGATTATTTTAGTAATATTTTTCTCATAAATTCTTTTATTTTTTGTTTGAATGTATGTATTAATGTGATTTGAAGCAGAACTCTAACTTTTGAAAGGTTGTTATTGAACTTTGTTTGTGGATGCGTTAATAGTACGAGTTGAGGCTGGCCGCCTCTGACAACCTGAAGGAAAATTACACGACGGTCGTTATCCACGTTAAGGATGTCAACGACAATCCTCCGGTCTTCGAGAGACCGACCTACAGGACGCAGATCACCGAAGAAGATGACAGGAATCTGCCCAAAAGGGTTCTACAGGTCGGAACGTTATCCGAGACATTGTCTCTCCTCAATATAATTTTTTCTCAAATGGAATAAGTTTTAGATTTTTCATCTTTGATTAATTATAGTATAGTATTACTTTTGTTTTCGTTTCGATGAAAAAATTATCTCGCGCAGTTCAGAATCATCCTGAACGATATTCTGAATTGCGCGATTGAGGGAGACGTTAGCACTTAGATGTGCATGTATCCTGCACGATCCTCACCCCCTGACATGTGTTAGTGTAGCATTTACTTTGCATGAGATACCTTGCAGTACGAGCTGAACCTGGTGGCCTCGGACAGCCTCAACGAGCAGTCGACGACGGTGGTTATCCACGTTAACGACGTCAACGATCTGCCTCCAGTCTTCAACGCCTCCACCTACCGGACCACCATGGAGGAGGAGCTCGGAGAACCCCACCCGGTGCACCTCCTCAAGGTATGTTTTCCCTTCTTCATTCCTTGCATAAGTCGACCATTCTAACTTATCCATTCATTGAGCAGTTATTTCCTTTAGAAAAAATTATTAGTTCAGTTACATTCTTCCGACAAAAACATTTTCGAAACTGAAAGTATGTGTTGCTTACAGTAATGTCAAGGATAGTTTTGCTACAAGAAAAAAAAAAATTGTGTATTTTTATTCTCTGAAACTAAGCAGCCAAATTTGTCAATATCGTCTAAAGGTTTCTTCTGAATTCAAGTACATTTTTCAATAAAAATTCAATACTTTTTAAACTTTCAATACTTATTTGGAGATGTATAATGGTGAACAGCCTGAAGCTCTGAAGAATTAGAGATGAGCTCTTGAAGCAATGATAAATTTCATTTTTTTTTTTCATAGAAAACAATTTCAGAGCTGAAGCATGACTAAACACCAAATTAAAGGTAAACAATTTGCTATAAAATTGACAAGCTGTAACCTTTAAGAATTTAAAAAGCATCGCTTAAATTTCTTGGCAAATTTTATCAGGATTACTTTGGTATATAGACCAAGAGTTTTCAAGATATCTTTGAGACAAACATAAATAATATAAAATAATAGTTATGTTTTTTATGACTGCAGCTAGAGCTTGCCTCCAATTCATCAGGAGTTTATTCATTATTAGACACCTACAAATAATATAGGAAGTTTCAGAAATACTTAATTTTCATTAAACACCTTGAATGTTTCAGTTGAAATAGAATCCTCCTTGCTGATGTCTTAAGGTGTGTCACTGTGTTCCCTGACTTCTCCCATATTATTACCACTTCATTAAAATAATAATTATTCTTCTGCAGTCTAACGTAATCAATTGTGAATAATTATTGACTAGTCCTACTACCATGTCCTCCAAGTTCAAGACCAGAATTCAGCCCAACAGATCAATGTTTGATCAGGACTTTAGTCACTTAATATGTTAATATTAATAAATTATCACTAATTGTTAAATCAAATACAACTGTGACAGAAAGAGAATTAATTTTCTGTTCTATTCGTCTTAGATTGAATCTGGGGTTAGTCTGCTCAGACTATATAAAGTGGGAGCCTGATCCTTCAGTAGGATGTAGGAAAAAATTTTGTATTTCAGAACTATTCTCCTATAAAACCAGGATTCAAGAAACTATAATTTCTTATTAGGAAAAAAGCCAAGGACTTTTTTGAACTGCAATAATAGAGGTTTCCTTTTTTGGGAGGGAGAGAGTTACTAAAAAATTGATCCTTTACAGTGATATTGCTGTAATAAAAAATACATCATGTTATATCATGAAACATGAAGCTCTTAAGTATCAAAATTATGTAAAGTTTTTATTGCTAGTGGACAGTGAATCACTCCTAGTCCACTAGAAGCCTATTTGTTTCCAGCTAATTGATAGAATCAAGTTTTATTGGATTTCTTCAGTTTCATTTATTAAATTTGATTTATAGTGCTGTTGTTTTTTCATATTTTTCTTTTCTTTGATATTAAGAGCCCTGACTCAGTAATGTTTCTTTATGTGTGAAATTAGATTTCTGCTAATATAGGTGTGACAGCAGTGAAAAATATGGACACTATAATGTGCCAAGGAAATCTTGAATATTCATATTTTTAAAAGCCTTGTTCTTATTACTTTCTTTGCCCTTAGTCCTTTTGAATTTTCATTCTGATTTGTCTTTTGTTATGTCTTCATTGTTTTTACTTCTGCCTGCTTATTTTTTTGGGTTTAGTTTATCTCATCTAATTCTGTTATAATTTATAAAATTCTGTTATAATTTTATAACTTTATAGAGATAAACTATTGGATGTTTTGGGAACCATTTAATGTTTAAATGAAGAAACATAGATCAAAAATGGATTCTAACTTATGAATGTACATTTTTATGTTATCTAGTTTGAAATATTATTATTTCAAATATTTGCATTTTGCCAGATTGGCATAATTTATTGTGTACCTTGCATTATAGTCATTCAAAATTACAGCATTGTCTAACCTAAATTATAATACAAAAAAAAATGTGGTCAGTGTAAGAAAAATTATTTTGATGTCTAGGACAAATTTCAGAGAAAAATATACAATGTTTTAATTATATTCTTTAGCAGATGTATTTTTTGCACATACTCTCATTGAATCCCAATTTTATCTCAAATATTCATTAGTTCCATTCCTTCAATTCCATTATCTGGATCAAAACAATTTGAACAAGTATCCTGCAAAGTTTCACAATATTCTTATGATGTAATCCATATCCTGATATCATTTTCCTAAATTTGAATTCTGAATGGAATACATGTTTTTTCTTACTATCTTAATAAAACAAATCCTAAATTACTCCTGACCTCTATAATTTATAATTTATCTATGATCAAGCTACAGTCTTCCTGTTTTCAATCTAGTGAAGCCTTCGCTAAGCTATGCTTTGTTAAATACTTATTCTAAAGGGATATAATTAAATCTATTGGTGTAAGTAGCTTAACATTTTGATTACATTATAATTTTTCATTGATCATTAGTTACTAATTATGCCTACTTTTCTAATTCGCTTTATCTGTGTATTAATATCTTGTAATGCGCTATATTAGGAAAGATTTTGGGTGATGGCCTTTTGGTGAAGGATATATTTATTACTGATGTTTAGTTGTAGTGGTAGAATATACTTGATTTTTCATAAAAATAAAATAGATTTTTTTTCTATTTAGTTCTGAAATTATTTAATGTTTAAATATCATTCTTGAGATTTGGTTTTTGCAAATCTGGAATCCAATGAAGGTTTTCTTTTGTCATTTGAATTACTTTTTTTTGTCAAATTGATAACATTATTTATAAGCATTATTATAAATTATCGTTGATATTGTCATTGATTTCCTTCCAATCATCCGATGAAAAATATCATCATGTCCTAAATGGGTCAAATTTATTTTAAGATTTGCATATTTATATGTATTTTTAATGGAAATTAGTGGATTTTGTCAAGATGAAAACCGTGGTTTAGCATATATTTCCTTAGTTCTTTTCACCTTTAAGCATTTTAATACAATATTATTTAGGAGATAATTCAAGTGGTCTCCAGAGAATAACATTTGATTGAAAATAATGCTCCTCTGCCCGGGTCTGCTCTCTTGGCCCTTCACGGTATCATTGCAGGAATGATGTTATGGCAATTTCACATTGTATATTTAATCTTAGACAATGTCGGATTAAACAATGGAAAATAACAATATCCCAGTGCATTATGTGGAAACATGTTATTTAGCCTAATATAGTTGCTAACATTTATTTCGTGGGTTTCAAAAATAATTCTCTAAAAATACCAAGATTAATAGACAGGCTAGGATAATAAATTTTAAAAATAACTACTGCTCAAATGAAGTTTTTGTTATTGAAAAATGTTTCCAAGTCAAATTAAAAAATATTTTAATGTAATTAATGACTGCATTATCGTTGATTTGGTTTAAACAAAAAAAAAATTAATAAAGGATTGGAAACCTCTGCTAAGAAAGATAGCTCACAATTTGTGATGTAGTTTTTTTCAATGTTGGTTTACATAAAATCTTTCGGACCTAAAGTTGAATTGAGCTTTGACAAATGCAATTATGACGGTTTAGCCCTTTTCCAAATTTATTAAATTTCAGGAGTTGTCAGAGTAAGACATTAGAGAGCGCTCTGCTTGAGAGAAGAAGGGTCGCTGAGTAAGTACGGTGAATGCCCATGCACATAGCTTAGCCCTCAGCATGGACCTCAAATATTCAAAGCATGGATCTCATAATTTTTATTCTCATTTTAACTCCATTTACGATATTTTCAGTTTTAGCCTTAACTTTTTTTTTTCTTTTTATGCACGGTATGCCTAACTGCAAATGCTTTTTTATACATAAACTATTAAAAATTATTGTTTCTTTACTGTTCACTCACTTAACACATTATATTTTTCCCCCACTCCTAAATTATATGCGTTTTACTTTTAGCCTTCTGTAATTTTTTTAATATCTCATAAATCCTTTTACCACACTTTTTTTTTCTTTCTTTTTTTCTAATATGATTCTAAATAGTTCATCATTCAGTTTTATTTTTTATCATGTCAAATCTCATTCAGTTAGTGAAAAATTAAAATAAATAAAATTTCTTATTTATTTTATTCTTTTGTAAATATCCTTATGTGTAATTTTTTTATTGCTTTTTATGTTAATATTTTAGAGTTATTATTTCTGAAAACTCAATGGAATAGGTTATATATACATATGTGTGTAGATATGTACATATATATATATATATATATTTAGTATATATGTACATTTTTTTTTTAATTGTTTTATTTTTAAACTTAAAATTATTCCATGTTTACTGTTCAGGCATTTATGTAAAAAGGCTATTTTGTTCTTTAGAATCTTTCATTTCAGATCTGGATATGTTCTATATCCTTATTTACAATCCTCAAATTTAGTTCTGGTAAAATCAGTTAATTGTAACCATTAAAATTATATGTATATATTTCACAATAGTATAACAATATCTTTACTCAAACTTTTCAGCATAATTAAGATATAAGGAATTACATTTTTTCTTACTGTTGGAAGTTATTGATTCTATTTGGAAGTTTATAGCCTTTTACTGTTGTCTTCAGATGGATTTTAAATGATAATATTCTAAAGTTTTATTTCTTTTCGTATCTCTATTTTTTTTACTTAAGCATTTGAAACAGCTCTTTGATTATAAAATATTTATGCAATTAATTTTTTTTTGCAATTTTATTGAAACTTGATTTTTTTTTTAATTTGTTTCTGTTAATAATTATTTCTCTATAGAAATAAAAAAAAAAAATAGTTTGCTCGTTTATTAAAGAAAATTATAATTAAAGTTTCTTCAGTTTGTAAATTATATCAAATTGAATCTTATATTGTTTCTTTGAAAATTTATTATTTAAATACTGTTTCTATATTGTAAAATTCTTCATTGAAATAATTATTAATTTGATAAATTTTAAATGAATAGATTTTTAGCATATGAAGTTTCATGGGAAAAATAGGTCCAACTATTTAATTTGTTTTCTTTTGTTTACTTTCCATTGTTAAAATTGATCATATTTCTCATTACTTCAACACTAAAAAATTGAATTGAAGTAATTTTAAGTTTAATAATCATTTTACAAAGATAACTATTTTTTAAAAATATGATTGATTGAAACACAAATAATTGCCACATTTATTGGTCTGTTAATATAAATAATTAGAAACCGATATGGCAAAGCATTTTGGTATGAATGACAAAAGCTGATTTTTTGTTTGGTAATGTTTCATTCTGACAATAAAATGTTTATATAAAGGTGGTTCCAACTGTGAATAATCTAAAATTGATATTTTTATGTTATGATGTAGCTTAGTGAAACTATAATGACCAGTTATATATTTCATTCTACTGAGTTAGTTTATAAAAAAAAAAAGTTGTAGCCAATAGGGTAATGTGATTTGAACAAAGAAATCTATATCTAACTTGATTTCAACATCTCTGTTGCTATTACTGGTGAATAAATCATTCTTATTCTAATTAAAAAAATTCAGTCATCCCTATGATTTAGCTTTTATCACTTTTATTCAGGTATATGTTAAAAGTCGTTAACAACTGTTGTGAGGCTGAATGGAATATAAATAAGTTATAAATCAGAGTAGGAATGATCTTACCTTATCTTTGTTTATAAAGGTCTATTATGGTGATGTATGACATGGTTGTTTAAATGCCAAAATACTTGTTTTGCTCTGTGTGCATATGCTCCATACTGACCCCGACCTACATGGACTTGGTTCATTCCAGGGACATATGCATAACTTTTTTCGGGTGTTTTAAATTTTTTTTCAGGAGGATTTAATAAAAAAATAAGTAATCACATAAATGTCTATAATCACCAAATTGGGAGTAAGTTTTAAGGATAAGCATGAAAATTAAATAAAAAATTATTGTTAAATAACCAAAAATAATACTTAAAACGCAAACCTTTTTTTTTTTCTTCCATTTCGGGAGGAGGAGATATATCTCCCAATCCCCTCTCTCCTGCGTACGTCATTGGTTCATTCACCTGTTTTTAGCTTCTTCCTTTCATTAAAGTATTCCTCCATAGAAAAAGAAATTCACATTTCTCAGTCTGTATTTCAGCTTACCAACTGTTTTTAGAAATATTCATATTTTTCGATTATTGATATAAATGAGACTATACTTCACATCTAAATTTATTTTATTAGATTTATCTTCAGCTTCCATATTATGTCTGACCAATAATTTGTTATTTTCATTGTTTTATACCCTATGCTAACTAATATTAAAAAAAAAAATATATATATATATATATATATATATATATATATATATATATATATATATATATTTTGTTAAAGTCCTTCTTTAATTATTTGAATACAATATACTGATTATTAATTGTTTTGACTAACCATTGTATAAACAAAAAAAAAAAATATTTGCTTAATACGACTTATTAATTAAGTATTGTTATACTATATCTCACGTTTTTGTTTTTACCAATTGCTTTAACACATTGACGCACCCGTTTAATTTTGTCTTTAAGCTTTAAAAAAAAAAAATTCTATTCCGTTAGTTTGATATTGTTGCAAATCATACCTTAAAAGATTGCCAAAAAACTTCATATGTTATTAAATTGCAAGAAAAAAAAATCATATTACATATTTGCTAATTTAGTATTTCTTAGCTATTTTAAAGTACTGTTAATTTGTATTTGTGTGAACATGTAGGTGACCGCAACAGATGGTGATAAGGACAGACCCCAGAACATTGTCTACTTTCTGACAGGTCAGGGTATCGACCCAGACAATCCTGCTAACAGCAAGTTCGACATTAATCGGACAACAGGAGAAATATTTGTACTCAAGGTGAGAGACTTTTTATTTTTATTTATTATTATTTGATATTTTTGTGTTAGATCTTAAATTTGTGATTTGTCTTTCCTTTCTTTCTATGCTAGGATCAGTTAGTTTTAACCTCACTGTATTCTAAATGATTGTTTATCTTGTCCGCAGATAGAAAACATCAAATAATATTTATTCTAAGCAGATATTATTTTAAATAATGAACTTTTGTAATCGACCAAGAAAAAAAAATGCTAACTTCTCTCAAAATTTTAAGTTTCAAAATACATAGAATTTTTTATTTTTTGTTATGGTCAATCGAAAAGGTAATAAAATTTCCTACAAAACAAAAAAAAAATCTTCAAAATTGGACCAATATTAGCTGATACGTATTGAACTTTGTAGACTAACTCCCAGGCACTACAGGTTATCGTGACCCATTTAACGTTTTACATTTTACATAGGCTACTGAGTTATCAATAGCGGACTTCCAGCTTCCTCGCATGTCTTTCCACTTCATCCTTCCTTGGATCCATATTCTACTTCCATCAGGTTCTTGGATTTTCCCTTCTTCTGTTCCCACTGAAGAGTGCCTCCAACATTTTCCTCTGTACTATTTCACCCTCCATTCTGCATACATGTCCTGCTCATCCTAGCCTACTTGCTTTGATACAGTTTCTTTTGAATACCTTCAGTTTATACTATATTAGTACAAACACCAAGTTTCTGCTCCATTAGGAACTACTGGTCTAATAAGAGATTCACATAATTTTAATGTTTTTGCTTAAGACAACAGTTTTGACTTGAGAAGTTTCAGGTTTGCGTAGTAGGCTCTATTACCCACCATTATTCTGCTGTTAATTTCTTTTATAACCTTGGCAGATATGTTTTATAAAGTATTTTGCACAAGTTCCTGGCGAAACTCGGTTTAACTTTATATAGTTATTTAATAACTCGGCATTCTAACTTTTCCGAAACAATCCAGATGCTCATTTGAAAGATAATCTAATTGTCTGGACTCTAAACCAAAGCAATAAGGAATGTCGTGTGAATAGATAGATTAGATTTTTTGGAAATAATGAACCATTGTGTAATAATATGCAGTGTTTTTTAAATTTGGTATTATTTTTTTTATTTCAGCCCCTAGATCGTGATCAGCCGAATGGTCGTCCACAGTGGAGGTTCACAGTTTTTGCACAAGATGAAGGTGGTGAAGGTCTTGTTGGTTATGCAGATGTGCAAGTAAATCTGAAAGACATAAACGATAATGCTCCTCTTTTCCCACAAGGAGTTTACTTTGGAAATGTTACTGAAAATGGAACAGCTGGTAAAATATTTGTTTGTCATATCTTTAATTCAAATTTGATTCCATGTTAATTTTTAACTTATTAATTCCTTTTCATTTAATGATATCAGTGTTTATTGTTGTATATTAATTTTTAAGAGATAATTTTCTTTGCTAAGTTAAAGATTATTTTAGAACAAGGGTTTCGGAAGTTTGAGAGCCCCTGTTTTAAAACATTGTTATAAAAAAGATAAACAAAGAGCATTGTTACTCTATTCTTTTATGCTCCATGGTCGAATTGATAATTTTTGTTTTGATAACTAACAAATTTGTTTTCAAAACAGGAATGGTGGTTATGACTATGACTGCTGTAGACTATGATGACCCTCAAGAAAGTACAAATGCTAGATTGGTGTATTCAATAGAGAAAAATGTGATAGAAGAGGAAACTGGATCTCCAATTTTTGAAATAGAGTCAGATACAGGAGTCATAAAAACTGCTGTATGCTGCTTAGATAGGGAAAGAACTCCTGATTACTCGATACAAGTAGTTGCGATGGATGGAGGAGGGTTGAAAGGTATGATACATTATAAATATATTTTATAATTTTTTTTAGGATTAAAATAAGTTGATTTGCATTATTTTTTTTTCAGGAACTGGTACGGCATCAATACGAGTAAAAGATATCAACGATATGCCTCCTATGTTTACAAAAGATGAATGGTTCACAGAAGTCGATGAAACTGATGGAGTTAACCTTCCTGAAACACCAATTCTTACTGTTACTGTACATGATGAAGATGAAACAAACAAGTTCCAATACAAGGTATAGTAATAAATTCCAGTTTTAAAATAATAGATTCTACCTAATCTGTCTCACAAATTCTGCAGCCAACACAATGCCTTATTATATAAATTATCAATTAATTAAAAAACTAAAATAATAATTTTATAAAAAAGTTTGTCAAGAAAGCAAAGTAACTAAATGTGCTTAATTGATAGCATTATTAAATTAAAATATCTGATGTGGGCAACACATGACTTCCTTGTACACCTATTAAACTATAAATCGGTGGCTCAAAAAGTGATCCTGAATTTGGTTACTAGTTTCCTAAGATTGCAGTAAAAACGATACTTGGCGTCCCGTCATCCATCTATTGACACACACACACACACACACACACACTCTTGTCACTGGAGCTCTCATTCCGTTATTATATGTTGTTTTCCTTCAGTAGGTAACTAGTTTCCAAGATATTTCTTCATGTTCCATGACAACAATAAAACTGCCAATATCATTGGATAAAGCATTAGAAATGGACAGTTTCGACATTTTAAGCGGAAAAACCCACTTAACTAATATCTTATTCTCATGATGAAGACTTGTTGATCTCACAAATGGGGAGAAAAACTAGTATTTTAGATTCAATTTTAACACTTAAAACAAGTAATAAAAATGTTAAATTGGATTGGAAACCAAATTGCGTATGTAACCTTTATTACCAAAATATATGATTTCTCTTTTAATTTAAATATAATTTTTGATATAAGCTTCTTATGACCTTCAAGTAAAGTACCCTTCCCTTTTCCGCTCACGAATCTTAACCAAAATCTAGTAAATACATTTATATCAATATAAAAGTCCTATTTACCAAATTTGAGATGTTTTACATTATATTTTAATATATTTTTTGACGAAGTCTAATATGACCTTCAAGTAAAGTACCACTTCCGGTTTTCCAATTTAGACCAAAATCTAGTATGTTATTTAAATCAATATATAAGTTATAAATACTAAATTTGAGAAGTTTTGCATAGTATTTTAATATCATTTTTGATAAAAATCAATTATGACCTTCAAGTAAAGTACCACTTCCGGTGATCAAGCAGTGACCAAAACGGAAGGTTCACAACTAGATTTTACAACAATCCTAAATACAAAATTTCAACTTTCTACGGCTTACCGTTTTTGAGTTATGTGAAATACGAAAGTACGTACAGACGCCAGGAGGAAACTAGTCAAAATGGATCAGGGATGGTCAAAATGAATATTTCTGTTGAAATCTGAAAACTGAAAATTTTCGCGAATACAATACTTCCTTTACTTTGTACAAGGAAGTAAAAACAAAAATAAATAAATATTTATTTATACATTTTAATTACAGACAATTTTTATGTTAAATCAATATTACTAATATATAATACATAAAATCATATATTTTACAAAAAATTAGTTTTTAATTGAATATGAATTTTATTGTTTTGTAGAACTGGAATTGGTAATGTATGTTATATTTACAAAATACTAGATAAGATGGGTTAATATTATTTAAATTAAAACAAATGTTTTTGTTCAATATTTGACCAAATTGCTCATTTTGAAGGTCATTGAGAACAGTGGTTATGGAGCTGACAAATTCACCATGGTCAGGAATAATGATGGAACTGGTTCTTTGAAGATAGTACAGCCTCTTGATTACGAGGACCAGCTTCAAAGCAATGGCTTTAGGTTCAGGATACAAGTCAATGATAAAGTAAGTTCGTTGTTGTTTGTTAAAATTTAGATTTGAGGGAAACTATTATAATATACCACTTAACAATGAATATTTAATTTTAGAAAATGCAAATATCTATGATTCATGTATTATATATATATATATATATATATATATATATATATATATATATATATATATATATATATATATATATATTATATTTCTGCAGGGTGAAGACAATGACAATGATAAATACCATGTCGCATATTCTTGGGTTGTTGTCAAACTAAGGGACATAAATGATAACAAACCTCAGTTCGAAAGACCTAATATTGAAGTATCAGTTTATGAAAATGCTGAAGTTGGTAAAGCATTGGAAACTTTCAAAGCAAGTGATCCTGATCAAGGTGGAAAAAGTCGAGTTTCATTTGGTATAGACCGAGCTTCTGATAGAAGGAGGCAATTCTTAATTAGTCAAGAGGGAACAGTTACAATACAGAGACAGCTGGATAGAGAAGAAACGCCGAGACATCAGGTATTCCTCATTCAAATATTATTAAGTAGTATGACCAACATTCTTACAAAATAAAAATACTTATTGATACTCTCCAACATAATGTTCTTTTTTTTTAATATATTATAATTTGTGGACAGTTGATGTATGGTTTTATTTTAAGATTTATTATATGTCTCAGTTATTATTTACAGAAACAGATGGATTTTAATTTCACTTTTATTATATAAAAAAATATATTTATTTTTTACGAAAATATTGTTGAATTTTATTGATTTTAATAAAGTGCATATAATATATCTATTCTATTTAATTTTCAGTGATTTTACCTTTAATTGTTAATAATATTTCCATCATTAAAAAAAGATAAACAATTTTGTTTGTAAATCTAGCGATATGGATTATCAGGATTCAGGACTTTTAATTATTAATAATATATCCATCATTAAAAAAAAATAAACAATTTTGTTTGGAAATCTACCGAAATCAGGATTCAATGAACAATTTTTTGTGATTAATATTTTTTTATTGTAAGTATAACCTGTTTCAGGTTAAAATATTGGCAATTGATGATGGAGTACCTCCTAAAACAGCTACAGCCACTCTTACAGTCATCGTTCAAGATATAAATGATAACGCACCAATGTTTTTGAAAGAATATCGTCCTGTTCTTCCTGAGCATGTTCCGCCGAGGAAAGTGGTAGAAGTTTTGGCTACTGATGATGATGATAGGTCCAAATCGAATGGACCTCCATTTACCTTCAGAATGGATCCGAATGCAGATGATCTTATCAGAGCTTCTTTTAAAGTAGAGCATGATCAAAGTAAGTAATTATTCTTTTTTTCAGATATTTTTCATATCTATATTACAAACAATGTATAGTATTAGCAATTGTTCTTAAACATGCAATTCTGGAAGTGCAATAAAGCACTTCTAGCTGTGTGAGATAAGTTCCTAAATTTTCTATAGAAATCATTTCATCTGTGTAGTGAAAACTACTTTGAGGTTTGTCACCCTCATTTATGTGATATTTTCCTAACACTAAGCTCATTGAATTAGCATTATACTACGAGAAACTGCTTGATAAGTACAGTTGTTCACGTATTCTGTGTGCAAACTTATACAAGGTGGTTTGATATTGTTACTGAATGATTGAGTAATCATATGTCATTATTAAAATTTATTTAGTAAAAATAAGGCATGAAAAATTTCTTGTTTCTTTGCAGAGGGTGCTAATGGAGATGGTATGGCTGTCTTATCATCATTGAGGTCCTTTGACAGAGAACAACAAAAAGAATATGCAATACCTATAGTTATAAAGGATTCCGGAAACCCTGCTATGTCAGCTACAAGCACGCTTACAATAGTGATTGGCGATGTAAATGATAACAAAATGCAACCAGGCTCAAAAGATATTTTTGTATATAATTATATGGTAAGTGACATTTAAATTTTTGAGTTGTATAGTTAATACAAAAATTTCTGTTTCAATAGTAATTAGTAACAAATTTTTTTTTCATCTTAGGGCCAGGCACCAGACACCGAGATAGGAAGAGTTTATGTATATGACCTTGATGATTGGGATCTACCTGATAAGAAATTTTATTGGGAAAGTTCAGATCATCCAAAATTTAAACTGAATGAGGATACCGGAATGATTACTATGAGACATGGCACGAGATCCGGAAGATACCACCTTAGGTTAATTGACAGATAAACAATTAAGAATTATTTAATAAAATTAGTGATTCTATTTTTTTTATTTTATTGTTGAAAATATAGTATTCCTCACTATTAATTCTATTTCAAATCATTTTGTCTTTGATGGAATACTTAACTATTTTTTTTGTCCAAATTAACATGTTCATATTTTAAAGAATAATTAGTTATCGAGTAAGTTATCGAGATCAAGAAGAATAAGTTATCGAGACCAACTTATTTTTTTCTAGTAATGTTGTTTATTAAACATAAATTGTATTTAAACATTGCTATTAGGCATTTATTTTAATTTTTATTTATTTTAAAGGTTCAAGGTTTATGATCGAAAACACACTCAAACAGATATTCCAGCAAACGTAACTGTAACTGTTAAAGAAATCCCTCATGAAGCAGTTGTTAAATCTGGATCAATCAGGATAGCCGGAATATCTGACGAAGATTTTATTAGAATATGGAATTATAGGGTATGTTTATAAAATAATAGTTGTTCAAAGTTTTTAAGATTTAATAATTGTAGAACTATGTTCAATATGCAAATAATTTGTTTTACAGCCTCAGAGAATAGTTCAGAGTAAATTGGATAAATTACGAGAAAAATTAGCTGATCTTTTAAATATAGAGAAGGAAAATGTTGACATATTTTCTGTTCAATTGCGGAAAAGATATCCTCCAGTGACTGATGTCAGATTTTCTGCACATGGTTCACCTTACTATAAGCCGGTTAAACTAAATGGAATTGTTTTGATGAACAGAGAAGATGTAAGATCAATTTTTTTTTTGTTTCTTCTTCCTTAAGAATTTCATCTTTTACAAATCTCAGTTCATTTTTTTTTTCTTTTAGATTGAAAAAGAAGTTGGTATTAACATTACGATGGTAGGAATTGATGAATGTCTTTATGAAAATCAAAATTGCGAAGGAAGTTGTACTAATTCACTTGACATATCGCACCTCCCTTACATGGTTAATGCAAATAAAACAGCCTTAGTTGGTGTGAGAGTTGACGTCATCCCTGAATGCACTTGTGGGGCTAGGAATTTCACTAGAGGCGAGTCATGTAGAACAAGTCCTTGTCTAAATGGTGGCAGGTGTATTGAAGGAAGATATGGTTTAAGGTAAATGATCTCCATGAAATTGATAATGGTACTAGTGCATATAATTTGAATATATTTGAACAAGACTTGAATACATTGCATTATTATAATTATTTGGACTTAAAAATTGCATGTTATGAAAAGAACTTCATGTTAATTTTGTTTTTATTATTCCATTTTAGTTGTAACTGCCCAAATGGATATACAGGACCTCGTTGCCAACAGACATCAAGGAGTTTTCGAGGAAGTGGTTGGGCATGGTACCCCTCTCTTGAAATGTGCGATAATTCTCATCTGTCACTTGAATTCATTACGAGAAAACCTGATGGACAGCTTATATACAATGGACCAATTGTTTCACCAGAGCCTGAAGAAATTATGATTTCAGGTAAGAAAATTATACAAGAATTATGAGGGAACAGAGTAAAGAATTTCAAAATGTTTAAAATAATTAATTATTATTATTGACTGATCCTACTGGTAGCCAATAACATAAAGTCAAACAATTTCAGTTCTATTCCAATTAAGGGATTAGCAGAGATATATTCACAAAACCATTTGATTTTGTATTTCAGAGGTTTCATAATTTTTGTTAAGACAATATTAAAACTGCTAAGTTTTCATGATCCATTTTAATAGAAGATAAGAATGAAAGAAAGAAAATAAAATATATTAATCTATTTATTTATTTATTAGTTTTATTTCAGACTAAAATTGTTTTCTAATTTAGTGGTTTTCAAAAATTGTTAGCTCCTTTTTCATATATTTTTAAAATTAAGTGAGTTTGATAATTTTAATTTGTTCCAATGTTAGAAAAATGTAATTATATAATGTTTTTCTAAACATTTTCAAAATAGACAGATGTGAAATTGAATGTATATTTTTGTTTAACTGTTGTTTATTGAAAGCATAACTATCTGTATAAAAATTATCAGAACCATAGCTTTAATCCAGGCATAATTGCTAGAAAAATAGTTGTATGTTGTCTGCAATTCTATAGATAAAACATTTTCTAGCCCCATATAATTTGGTTTTTGGGACATAAAAGGTTTTGATTTCTACGCCTCAATTGTAAAATTAGTCCACACTTGATGAATTTCTGATCTAGATTGTTGTTTGACTCTTACAAAAACATATTCGAAACATTTTCTAGCCCCGTATAATTTGTTTTTTGGGATTTAAAAGGTTTTGATTTTTATGCCTCAATTGTAAAATGAGTTCACACTTCACGAATTCTTGATCTAGATTGTTGTTTGACTCTTACAATAAAATAAGTTTATTTTAATATATATTGTTTAACTTTTCTTTTTTTTTTTTATTAGATTTTATATCATTGGAACTGGATCGGGGACATCCTCGCTTGTTGATTGATTTTGGCTCAGGAACATTAGAATTAAGGGTTAAAACCAAGAAAACTTTAGATGATGGAGAGTGGCATAGGATAGATGTTTTTTGGACTACTGAAACTGCACGACTGATAGTTGACTCTTGCAGGTTCTTATTATGAATTAGTTTTGTGTATATAATTTATTTTAATTAGGAGATTTTTAAGTATATTTTTACTAAGGCTTTATATGCTTTTAAATTATTTTAATTATCATTAATTATTCAAAACATTGAATCATTAATGAGAAAAAAGAAGACCTATTGACATAACTTAAGAACAAACCAGATTTAAATTTATTCTATAATATTCCATTTTCTTCTTATTTTTTTATGTTAGAATTTTTAAAAAAATGTAAGAATTTAATAAGTGATGAGTAAGATAAAATAGATGCTTTATACTATTACGAAATATCACAAATAGTTTGCAAATGGCTGCTCAACAGTGTTGAGTTGCTAATGCAATATTAAAGGAAAGTTAGGCTGGGCATATTTCATATAAACTGGACAAGCAGAATACATGTATTTCTTTTTCTTTTTTTCTTCTTTTTTTCCTAGTTTTTGCTCATTTTCCATAGCTTAGGCTTAATACAGATGATGATGTAAGATTCCAAGAGATTCTAGAATAATAGTTTCCGCCATGATATGACTCGTCTTGCTTCTTCAAATAATTCAATATTTGTTGTATGCGATATGGTTTCTCTACTTCCGAACCAAAGCCCTTTTATTCAAAACTTCTTTCTCCTAATTCCTCTCTGAACTTTACTTGTAAGTACGGAATGCATTTGACATAAATGTCCTCTTTCTCTGTTTGTATCTTAACTTCTGAATCCTGATCATTAGTTTCAAATCTTATTGTAGGATCTACAATTACTACTTCTCTTTTTTTCTCATTAAATTCTAAGGAATCTACAAACCTTGCTGAGCCTTCTTCCATATCTAGATAATACATATCTTGAAAACATTTGTAATTTTTCTTCTCCAATAGTTTGGCTATTCACTTCTTTATATTATTGTGCCAGTGGGCTACAAGAAGCATATTTTCTGAACATTTAACCAATACCTGATCTGGGGTTTCTGACTCTCGGCCACATCCAGCATATCCATTTGGCTGGCCTCCGGTACCTGGAACTCCACAGAAGATTGCAATTTATGTTTAATTTCAGAGCGTTTGTCCATTCTGAACCAGTGAGAACCTTTCCATCATACATAAATTTATTGACCCATTGAATTGATTTGAAATGGGGCACACCTATTTTTTGCCGTTTGCATTTGCTCCAATCCTCAAACAACTTTTCTTTGAAGGACTGTCTAACTTTATTGACTGTTAGGGCTGCTTCAACACTATTTGCTGTACATTTTTGAACCTCATCTCCGAAATCAAAAATTGACTGAAATAACGCCTTGCTCACATTGGCTGATTGTTGGGAAGTAGACTGGCTGGTACTTGGGAATAGAGGGGAGGAGAAATAGAATGTTGAAAAGGAGCCTCCTACCGACAATGCAGATGACCCAGGCTTCTGTATCATCGTGGCATTAGCATGGACTGTTTATTTTGATCTCAAAACAAAGATTAAAAAAGTCTCATTTTCAATGTCAGATATTTAGGTTTGTTCGGATAAAAATAAATGAAAAATGTTTTAATTATTGTTTTTTTTATTTAGATCTGCTGAAATATCTGAATTAGAGGATGGAACTCCACCAGAATTTGATGGATCATCATGTATGGCAGAGGGTGACATTCCACCATTTGCTGAATACCTCAATGTAAATGCACCGCTTCAAGTTGGGGGAAGATATGTTATTGAATTTGATCCGACAAGATATCATTGGGTAGCTGTGCCGTATGGTAAAGGTTTTGATGGCTGCATCAAAAATATATTCCATAATAGCAAGGTACTCTTTTTTTAAAATATTAGTTCTTAATAGTAATGTTTTATTTTGAAATACATATTTAATTATTATCAAAGAATATTAAATTAGATTAAGTTAAATTTTGTTGATTATATCATTTAATTCATTGTTAATTGTTAAGCATCAAGTCGACATAATATTTTACTATGAGTATGTTATGTTTTTTCAATATCATATGTTTACAGTTGTATGACTTAGCGCATCCTGGTCTCTCTCGAAATTCCATAGCTGGTTGCCCACAAACAGAAGAAGTATGTGTATCCCAAGATTCAACATTCAGATGTTGGGAGCACGGCACATGTGCCGGTTCATTTACTGAAGCTCGTTGTCACTGTATGCCTGGCTGGTCTGGACCTTCCTGTACAATACCAACTGTGCCAGCCACGTTCAAGCCGCAATCTTATGTCAAATACGCTCTCTCATTCGAACCAGATAGGTTTTCAACTCAGCTTCAGCTCCGTTTCAGGACAAGAGAGGAACATGGAGAGCTTTTCCGGGCCTCAGACCAGCACAATAGAGAATATGCTATTCTTGAGGTAACTTTCTTTATATATTTTTTAATAACTGGTTAGATTTGAAATAGGTTCTACTAAGTCCACGTAGAAAATTAGTGTATTTTTCAATGAATTCATAACAATTCAGCATATAAAATAAAAGTAGCTTGAGGAATGATATTTCTGACCACCAGAATATAATATATTAATGGTAACCAAGAAGATGGAGGCGAAAATTTTGGGAATCTTAGTCTCTTTCATAGGTTGTGGATTATTAAGCTATTTCAATAAAAAATAAAATTTATTCTTCTCTGAATTAGTTAAGTTCCACCCAACCAGTTTCCCAAATGCTGTTATTATAAGGTTTATGGTAGTCAGCCACTTATACCATTAGCCTTATTTATCATTAACTTAATTTGGATTTTTGAGATTGAGTGGACCTTGTTCAAGACTCAACCCCTTTGGGACAAATCTTAAAAGGAAATTTCAGAAACTTTTATCTTTGTTAATTATAAATTTAGTTATTTTATTAAATAAAAACATATTAAATTATATTATTCTATACATAAATTTATTTCATGTTTTATTTTGTTAGATCAAAGAGAGCAAGCTGCACTTCAGGTACAACCTCAACAGTTTGAGAACTGAAGAAAAAGATATTTGGTTGAGTGCTATAACAGTAGATGATGGCCAGTGGCATACTGTGAAGGTAAATTTTCTTTAAAAAATTCTTAATGCCACAATATCATAGTGACTAATCTAACAAATAGTTGTTTAAACTGATTATAATTAAGAAATTTTATTTTATTATAGGTATCTAGGTATGGATCAGCTGCAACACTCGAATTAGATGGTGGTGAAGGAAGGCGATACAATGAATCTTTTGAATTCGAGGGTCATCAGTGGCTCATTGTAGATAAGCAAGAAGGTGTTTATGCAGGAGGAAAAGCTGAATATACAGGTGTCAGGACATTTGAGGTGTATGCTGACTATCAAAAAGGTGTGGTCTTTCATTTTAAAAATGCTTAGATAAAATAGCGATGATCTATATTCAAAAAAAGTTTAATATTGTTTTCAAATGTTTATCTCTAACCTTAATTATTTATTTTTTCTCTTCTAACATTTTAGAATTTAAGGGCTTGTATATCATCACTATTTTCAAATTTCAAACCTTGCAAATTTTTTTCTTGCGTTCTATTCTAATTTATTGTTCTTTGCTTTAGCTTCTAGAACTGAATGCTTTTAAACTCTATCTTGTAAATTTATCTCGAACTATCGCAAAACATTTTCTTTTGCTAGACTTGAAATTATTTATTTTAATTTTTTCCCTTTTTTTTTGTACAACAGTTCGTCAGCTTTAATTTTCTTTTAGTATTAGTAATTATTCTTTAATTTATACAACGGATCAAGGTCGGATATTAATAATCAGATCATATGTAAACAATTATTTATTAGCCAGTGCTACATTTTTTAAAACTAAAAGTCATTTTTATGTAAGTAAATATAATTTTATGAATATAAAATCTCTGTGTTTGTTTTAATGGCTACATTGCTTCAAAATTGAGTCAAATTTAAAATAATGACAGGAGTATTACATTCTTGTGAGTTTTATTAAAACTTAGGTTATAATTGAAACATTTCAAACAAAACATTTCAATCCATCTTTTAGATTAAAGTCAAAATTTTTACAAATATGAATATTTCAATATAATGATGATGAGTTTATAATAATATTTTGGATTATTATTACGAATTTTAAATAAATATTATATGTATATTGTAGGTTGCCTTGATGACATCAGGCTTGAAGGCAAATCGTTACCTTTACCACCGACAATGAATGGCACCCAGTGGGGACAAGCCACTATGACAAGGAACTTGGAAAGAAATTGCCCTTCAAATAAACCCTGTGCTAATGTTATCTGCCCTGAGCCATTTGAATGTGTTGACCTTTGGAATGAATATGAATGCACGTAAGTATAGTTTTCTCTGTTTGTTAAAATATTTATTGTTAGGGAGAGTAAGGATTTCTGACAATCAGATTAATCTGTTTTGATACTACATTATTTTATAATTACTCCACATAGTCCTGGTATTTTATAATTGATTTTATAGTTGAAAATTATATATATATATATATATATATATATATATATATATATATATATATATATATATATATATATATATATATATATATATACAAACGAATCGTTTTTCTTTTATTATAACCAATTATATTTTTCTTATTAATATTTTTCTAATTAAAATTTTTGTTTAAAACCTGGAAATTCATCTTTCATTCAAAATTATTCATCTGTAATATTTTCTTGGATAGCTGTGGAGAGGGTAGAATTGTTTCTGCTGATGGTAAGGGCTGTTCTGACAAAAATGAGTGCCTTGAATCTCCTTGTCGAAACGGTGGGACGTGTATAAACCAAGATCCTAGGCTTCGCTATAGGTGCGAATGCCTCGATGGCTACTGGGGAGAGAATTGTGAACTGCTTCAAGAGGGTCAAACCCTACGCCTTGGAGTGGGAGCATTGGCGGCAATTCTTGTCTGCCTCCTCATTATTTTAAGTAACCATAAAAATTTACCTTTGCATGGTTCTCGCCTGCCCCACATATACCCATGCTTTGTTTATTTATTTTTATTATTTTTTTCCTATAAGCTTCCAGTAATGTAGCTGCACTGTATTTTTAATAATGTTTTTATATTATATGTTTAAAATCAGTATACTCCCCATTGTTCTACTTATACCAGTTTTTATATATTCAGCTTCTTTTTTATAATTTGAGTTGAGAATATAAATTGGTATTTTGGCATTGTTATTGTTGTTTTTCTTTGTATCTATTTGATGTTTTTGTCTGAGTTTTATGAAATTCTTAATCACCTTTTTAAAAGAACGTTATTTCTTTGCTGCATTTTTCCTTCTAAATCATTGTATCAGAAATTTGCAATATAGTTTACATTTAGTTGTCCTATTAATACCCTCAAGCTATTTTTTCCATATATGATTACTAGACTTGAAAAGCTATAGAAGTTATGTTCAACACCTTTTCCCGAAGGATAATTCTATTCCTGCTGGAAGATCATCCGAGTGGAGAAACAACTAATTCATTTTGTGTTATTGATAAAAGACGCGGTGTTAATTTTTGGCTATGCTTTACTATTCTTTAAGGAATCATTACTTTTAAAGTTAAATTATTTTTTTTTTTAGGTTTTGGCCTATTCTGCATTATTAGAAATGCTATTTTCTGTTTTCCATTTCATTGTTATGGTCCTTTATTTTATTTATGATTTTTAAGGAATCACCTTTTTTTTTTTTTTTATTTTATGTATTATTTTATTTTTGTTTTATGTAATTTATTTAGTATGTTTTTATTTCTTTTATTTAATTTTTTTTTTATTAAATGGTTTAAATAGTTGCCCTCCATGGCTTCAAGTAGTTGGAGTTGATTGTGTTAACATCAATGAATGTGAATGGGTTGTTTGTGAAAATGGAGGTGAATGCAAGGACCTGCCAGACGAAAGGCGTTATATGTGCATCTGCCCACACGGCTTCACTGGCCCTCATTGTCAACTTTTGCAGGCCGGTGTCATTCATGCTTCAACTGATTTCCTTATTTCATTTATATCATGCTTAGCTCTCCTCATTTGTAAGTAATTTTTGTTTGTTTATTTTATTTCATTTTCTTATATTGTTTTTTCTCTCTTAGACAATGATACTTAAAACAAAAAGTATGGTATTAATTACAGTTACTAAGCGCATGGTATATGTCTTATAAAGTATGTTTAAAACCACATCAGAAATAGTTGGCATGTTAAATTTTATTTTAAATTGCTATTTAGATGTATTGTCAATTTTATCCCTATTTTACATGACTGAATTGCCTTGAAAACAAAATTTAATGGAATTAGTAAGATTATTTAGAGGAATTTTAAATTTCAATGTTTTTATGATTCAATGAGTGGTTATATTATCAATATTTGTTGGTGCAGACATAATAATATTTGTCTAATTAACAACTAAATGATTTTCAGTTTATTTTATTTAAAATAAATGCTCTAAAATGTATTCCAACGTTTCAATCTTAGTTAGATTCTAATGATTTTACAAATTCCATTGTGATACCTTGATTTTCAGTTTAGTGTTAATTTTTTTTTTTTTAATATTGAGAGTACCGCATGTTTCTATAACTATATTCATTCTAAATTTGATTTTTAATCTATTAATCAAACATTGTTAGCTTCTCTTTTAGAAGCAATAGTTTTTAGTTGATTAGTGATGTCTCTTTTATGAAGAATTTTAGGATTACCTATTGAGTATGCATTCTATACAAATGATAATTCATAATTTATCAAATTAAATTTTTCTTTAGTTTCTATTTTCAAAATATATGTTTGGACTACAACTATTTCTTCTTTTATCCAGTACATGTTTCATTGTTTCTTTTCTCACAGTAAATTCTAATATTACCTGCCTATACAGTGATTTTTAACTTGTTAATTTGAAAAATATAATCCAAGACTGTCAGAAAATATTCTGAGGGACGAAAAAGTGGCCACCCTTTCCTAATATCTGTGAAAAAAGGTATAACTGATGTATGGTGCAGTCTCCATCAGAATATCTATGGGAGGAGTTTAAATCAAATAATGAGACGACCAAATTGTGACAGAAATGTTCAAGAATTAAAGGTTTTACTGATAGAAGAATATGAAAAAAAATTCTCTCTGGAATATATTCAAAACTTTGTTTGGTCTAATCCATTTTGAACGTAGATCATAATAATTTAAAAAGGAGAAAATGCCCCTTATTTAAATTCAATCTTGTTTACCAAGAAAATAAAAACAAAAAGGTCTTTTTTTAATGCTGCTTTTCTTTTTTTTTTTTTAGTTTCTAGTTGACCGAGTATAAGCGAGGTTCTGTTTCAGCTTGACTGTCAGGCATTTTGTCTGTCTTATTGTCTGTTTATCAAACGTGTTGTTCAATTTTCTTCAAATTTAGCATAAATTTTTCTTGAAGTCTGAAAAAATTACTTATGTGTAGGGATTTTTATTTTTTAATTCCGATCCTTTATTAGGTTCAGTTGTTTCTGAGATCTGTTTGAACACACACATTCCAAAAACATTGATGTGCAATCAATCAGTTATTAATTAAATTGAAACATTGTGGAGTGAAATATTGTATAACTGTATATATTGTTACGTATTGTCAATAAAGCTGGAGGATGAGAAAGAAAATAAAAGAAAAGAAGAAAATATTAAGCAAATGTGTATCAACTCAACTGTTCAGCATTTCGTGCTGTAATTAAGAGCAGTTTTAAATTGGTTGCGTAAGGTACTGTTCATAGAACTACTAGTTTTATTTATTTCCTAATTTGTTTTATATAACCTCTGCATTTTACTGTGAAATATTGTAGAGATATTAATTAGCTGATTGGAAAGCAAAGCAAATAACAAATGGTGGTCACTTTGTTTCATTTATTTGTTGTTGGTTTTTTTACCCTTCAGTAAATATTTTCTTGGAGTTTTTATCATAAACACTTACAGCGATGGAAAAAGCATTTTCTTTTTGATGTACATTCTGATCATTTTTAAAAAAAATTCGTATTGAAAATTAAGAAAATGAATATTATGAATATAAGTTTGGGGGAAAAAAAATCGAGACCCTCCCTCCCTCCCTAATCTAGCGAGCTTACCTATATAGTTTTCAGATCTATTCTCTTATACGGGAAGAAGGAGTCTACTATTAAAATTGACAATATTCTAATGTCCCTCTACTCGCTAATATAGTCCGTTCCGATTTAATAACAAGGCAGGATCTATCGGAGGCTGTATCGATGTAAAAACCGTCTATTTTTGTTGTAAGGACCTCTCGAAGGACCTATATTCTCGCCAAAACTAGTATTATTTGTAGAGCGTAACAATATATGTATACATTTCCCCCTCCTCCTCCCCCTTACCCAACCCACCCTTCCTTAGGCGATTCCTAATATGCTTTTCGGATATAATAGCTTCAACGGGTACCACATTCCTCAAGAATTTTGTTTTTCTTTATTAACCAATGTAAAATGAACCTGTATTTTTGTTGCTTATACTACTTTTTCCTTTCAATATTTTCTTCTCTTTTTTACCGGCATTCTCTGTTTATATACATTTCATTCTTATGGAATTACAGTTTTTAATTTTTTTAATGTTATAAATTTTGTGATATAAACAAAATTAGGCGCTGCACCAGGAGAGTTTTGATAAAATTTACTCAATAATTAGATTATTTTTTTTTAATTGACAACAGATATAAGTTATGTACTTGTATTTAACCTCAATATACATATGAAAATTGTAATGTTTAGTTGTCTAAAGGATGTTATGAGTATAGAGCTGCTCATTCAAGAAAGTAATATACATAGTGGAATTGGCTGGAAAATCACCAATATAATTTTTCTTGTTAATTATTATAGCATTATTAGTGTTGCCTATTTTTGAAAAGTCCTATGAATTATCATGAGTCTAATTTAGTCTTATTGTTAAAGATTAATTCTATTACATGTTTAATTTCTATGTTTTTAATATCTGTTTATACAATGTTGTCCCTTATCTTAATTGCTTTACTAACCAATGATTTATTTTTCAGTTCTTGTGCTGGTATTTGTTGTATATAATCGACGTCGAGAGTCACATATCAAGTATCCAGGTCCAGATGATGATGTTCGAGAAAACATTATTAATTACGATGATGAAGGCGGTGGAGAAGATGATATGACTGCTTTTGATATTACCCCTCTGCAGATACCGATAGGAGGCCCTCATCCTACTGAACTTGCTCCTAAAATTCCCTGTTAGTATTCCAATATATTTTTGAAACAATTGGTATTTATTTATTAATTTGTAAGTATTGCAATATAAACCTATTTTTGTAGATGCTATGGTTGGAGGAGAACCGAACGTTGGTCTTTTTATCGAGGAACATAAGAAGAGGGCTGATGCGGATCCAAATGCTCCTCCTTTTGATGATCTTAGGAACTATGCCTATGAAGGTGGTGGCAGCACTGCGGGTTCACTTTCATCACTTGCATCTGGTATGCTGCTAAATATACTTTTTCCTTTTTACTTTTAATCATAGTTTTTTAGAAGAAAAAAAAATGATGCATCATTTCGTCGTTCCCATGCTAAACTAATGAATATGAAAATCACTACTTTTTAGGAGAGCAGAACAACTGTTGTATCATTCTGTGTGTGAGGAGAACCTTCAATAATTTTAATTTTTTTTTCTGTTGATGTTGCATATATCAATAGAAAAAATTAAAATTATCAAAGCTGCATCTTAATAAATAGAAGGATACAACGGTTGTTTTGCTCTCCTAAAAAGTATCGATTTTCATATTCATTAATTTAGCATTGAAGCGACAAGATATAATAACTCTAGCTAGAAGATTCATTTGTTTTCATAACTTAAAAATACATGCATTTGATTAATATGACTTGGTTCTAACACTTGATGTTGAGGATTTGTAGAAAAGCTAAGTAAGTCTCTTCAATTAAGACATTACATTTAAATACTTTGATTAAATCAACATTGGAAACATTGGGTCTATCAGATCCAGAGATATCTATAGAGAGCTCTAGTTGCATAACGAAATTAGTTCCTTAATTATCCATCCGTCTACCTAAAACTGAGACATGTTAAACAGCTTGGATTCATTAATTTGGAGTATTCTTAAGAAAGTGTTTTTTTCCTCATCAACGTTGTTGGGTCAAACCTCAACATTCCTGATAACATGACTTTTTTTTGCCGGCTCATCTAAACATTTTTTTAAAATTTATCTCACTCGAAAGATATACAAGTATTAGATAATATTAAACTATTAATTATCCAGTATTAGTAAGTAATAACAAAATTAATTTAATGTTGTTGAGAAACATCCAACAAAAATTGGCCAATTACAAGCCTCCAAAGAGAGATCAAGCAGACTAAAAAAAGAAATAGATTGCTGCATTGATTACATGAACAATAAGTCTGAACATTATTGCAAAAAATGCTTTTATTATTTTTGTTTGAGTCATTTAGATATATTTTGTCAATACGCTTGCTAACTACAAGATGTGGCTTTACACAAACCTCTGATCTGCCCCTCACACTCACAAACCCTCTATACACTCACCTGTCAGTTAGTGGTTTTTTACGTGATTCATTCTTTATCTAGCCTAATACTGGCCTAGTTTGATTGCCATTATGTTATTACTTTAATTATATTTACCGGGTGCAATTTTTTAGTTTTAAAAACTTGACTGCTTTCTTCTCTTAAAGTAAGTAGCCAAGTTTTGCATCAATAAAGAATATTAGTCTTGTAAATTTTTACTTTCAACTTTCAAGGCAATAGAAACTTGTGTTAATATGGTCGTTTATTATCTATTTTAAGTTTACATTTAAAATTTAATCTGAAATAAGAAAAAACTTTCCAAAATAGCATAAATTCCTCATAAAAAAAAAAAAAAAAAATACAGCAACTCAATTAAGTAATGAATTATTCAAGGTCCTATTTTTTCAATAATGTACAGGTACCGATGATGAGCAGCAAGAATATGATTACCTCGGAGCATGGGGCCCAAGATTTGACAAGCTCGCTGATATGTATGGTCAAGATGGGGAGAGTGATGAAGAAGATGACCAGTGAAAGCCTAATCCGGCAGTGACTTACAACAAAAATTTAGTAGTAACTTGATTGTAACTTGTTTGTAAATAAGTCTCGTGTATTTGTCAATCAATGTCTTCAGTATAAGAGAAGAACGAATTTTGTATATATTACCATATATGTGTCATAAAACCTCTGTAAATTGAGTGAGGTATCGAGAAAGGCACGCAAACATTCCTAAGAATTCCAAGTTTCTACTGAGTAATCAAAATTGCATACTTGTTTCCCAAGCACCCGACTTCGGTTCCAGTGCCATATTTTGTGCTTGGAAAACAGATGCAAAATGGATTTTATAGGAGAAATTTATTGTAATTTATTATTTATTGTAAATTATCGGCCATTTTCTTTTGCCAATTTGTTTTCATTTTGATGTTCTTGTGACCTTTTTAATTTTGTAATTATTTTTTATTTATAATATTTATTAAATGTTCCTTATCTTGTCTATAAATTATATAAATATATATATAGTTTTAATTTTTAAAAACCAAGGAGATAGTTTGTAGATATTTTGAAAACTTAAACAAGATGGGTATATAAGAATAGTTACCCTTTTTTGTCACAAAGTCAAGCACTTATTATTTGTTTTTGTCTTAAATAGTGTTAATATTTAGCTTGTATCGATTCTTAATTTGTAGGTAATGCACTGAGTACAATTAGGGAAAGTAATAAATCATAATGTAGTCAAAGAAGCAAGTTTTACATAAAAAAAACTGAGTGACCTTTTTTTTGACATTTTTTAGGTTGTTTTTTACAGTCGTACAGAAGTGAAAGCCTGAGTAAATATCTTAGTGTGATGTGAGTGCCTGTATGAATGGTTTGAATGAGTGTGAGTGTACATGGTCTCTACTCGGCCTCGTGCACCACAGGCTTAGCCAACGCTCATAATATTCAAAGCTAACACTGCTCAAAGAATTAATTTAAAAAATAAAAACAAAAAAAAGTAATGAATACACGGACAATTAAAGTGGGAAAGTAGCCATTGCTGGAAGTTATACTTCAAATTTTCTCTACTTCATGGTCTAAAACATTTTCTAAGATTTTGACATAAATACAATGCACCTTGATGCATTGCCCGGCCTCAAAACACTTATCATATCGTCACTATATACTCATAATGTAGATTGTTTTTTATAATATAAAGAAAAATTTAATAAATGATAGTGTTGGAATAACAAAAGGTTTGAACAACCTTATGGACATTAATTGTACAGTTGCCGTATTTATTTGTAAGGGTATGTTAAAAACCTTTTTTATATAATATTAAAGTAGCTCATGTCCAAAAAAAATGTTTGCATTTAAGTGTTTTTAAATGTTATTTTCAGTATAAAAAAAAAATAAAATCCTCTCTGTACACAAAACACTGCCATTTTAGCGTTTATAATGGAAATAAACATTTAATATTGGCAATGTTTTCATTGTGAAGAGACAGTGAAGGTATGTTTGTTTGATAATCTTTTAAGAAAAAGGGGGATGTTCTATGAGAGGTTTCTTTTTACTGTGACAAATATTTCTAGACTGAGCCAGCTTTGACATAGACAGCTGCTCTAAAGCTGTGACCCCATGCCAACAAACACCGTTACCATCACTGTCTCTGGTTTCATAGTCAAGCCTGCAGCAGCCTTATGTGCTGCTATAACAAAGTTATAAATACTGACCTATAAACAGTATTTTATATTTTATATGCAATTTTAATGAATTATAGAAGCACTTAAGGCAGCAGTTTCCAATGGTTTTTTTTATGAATGATTGATTCATTCATCTGCTTTAAAGACTTCTCAGGATCTACCATATATTATACACCCTGTTGTTTAAACTTCTATAATCATTGTAATTTCTTTTTGAGCAGGAAACTTTTTTTTAATTACTCTTTTTTATATTGTTTGATTCCCCATAAATCTTTAGGAAATGTTTATCATAGGGAGATTAATGTAGTTTTTGTTTTTATTTTATTTTTTTTTACTGTATTGATCCATTAATTACTAATTAAATAAGATAAATCAAAGACTTACTTGATAAACTATAGATTTTATCAATTTTTAATTAAATTTTTTATATGTAAATGAATTAAGTTCCTTTTTTTTATGTTCTGTAAATATGATTTTTATGTTTGATTAGTTGTATGAATAAACTTCTTGATATTTGAGAGGAAAAAAGTAAAAAAAAAAAAAAAAGAAAGAAACGATGACTTAAATTCTGATTTAGGTAAATGTTTAAGAATGAATGTTTGTCAAGATTTTATTTGTGTATGTGTTTTGTTTATTTTTATTTTCAGCTGTGATTATTCTCTCTAGCTGTATAGGTTTATTATTGATTAAATAAAAATAAAATTATACACATGATAGTGTTTTTATTACCGTGTTTCCTTCATTTATTACAAAAATAGAATATATGTCTGATATTATGTTTCATGTTTTTGTTAAGTATGTTTTTCATGATCCACTTTCTTTTGGTGATTAGTTTATACCATCCGTTTTCAGGTATGAAGTTTTTTGTAATAATAGCCATTAAAAAATTATTATGATTGCATATAAATCATTACATACATCATAATTTCAAGTTATAACTGTTGAATTATTTACTCAATTCAAAGAAATTCAGTATAAACGTTTAGATACAATAACAACACATTTGTAGTTTTCCCTCCAACATTTTAAAGTTATTATATATCAGAGTAAAGTGACCAGATGTTTTAAAATGGATTATGGGACTGATGAAATTTATTATTTTTTATTATCAATCATATATTTTAAACCCTATTGGAACTCGTAATAGCACTTCTACCTCCGGAGCCAATCATAAAATCTCACAGAAAGCATTGGTTTTAATTTTGCTCTTTTTAAAAAAAGTGATCTCTTTTTGTAGATGTTTGTTGGATGAACAGATTCCTTTCTTTCTCATCGCTATTTGAAATAATAACGAGGGTTGTAGCCGAGCCATTAAATAAGGTTTAAAAAAAGGTTAACTTAAACGGTCAAGTTTACACTGCATAGAAAATACATATTTTAAATAATTTTTAATAAATAAATAGGTATTTTACCACCATCTAATGTCAAATCCAACATCAACTGTGTAAGTATGTAAATAATTAATAAACATAAAATTTTTTAGTCCAAAAGATAAATGATTGTCCAATGTGGGACATTTTTGATGTGGGATG
The DNA here is from genome assembly GCA_948150685.1 of Rhaphigaster nebulosa. Lineage (NCBI taxonomy): Eukaryota > Metazoa > Arthropoda > Insecta > Hemiptera > Pentatomidae > Rhaphigaster > Rhaphigaster nebulosa. The sequence goes on along the minus strand of OX411306.1, from coordinate 51,127,569 downwards.
AGAATCCTATTGTGGGACAATCCCACCTGATGTGAGATGTTTGGTCACTTTATATTAGGGCAGAAAAACATAAGCATTCAGTATGGAATGCTACACATTACAATTCTGGACGTCTAGTGATACTAATATATATAAGCCCACATACAAGGCTTCTGTAAGGAGTACTGTTATCCAGTGGTTTACTTTCCTCTTATTGGAAACCAACCTCCATTGAGATTGATACTTTCCTACAGTCTTGCATATTGTTTGATTTCAGGAGTTTCTCGACACTTACTCTCTTGAGTAGTCTTAATTTCACCCTTTTTTTCTCTCAATTTTCAGACCCAAAAATGTTGATACTTTCATTTTATAGATATGACCGTTTCCCCAGCTGGTGCTTCTTCTTCAGTCCAAGTCTTCATCTTCTCATGAATCAGAACTTCCTTCTTTAACTAGAACTTCCAATTCGGTGATCCATAGGCCTTTTTCAAAATTTCTGGGAATATCTTCTGCTGCTATCATGTAATAGGTGTTGTAAAGTTCATAGTCTTCAAGATTTGTCGAAGTTACTTTATTCCTGAAAGGGCTAAAAGAATTTTCTTCAGTAGATTTTTCTTCAGAATTTGAACTGTTTAATTTCCTGAAGTAAGTAGTTTTTTGTGAGACAATTCATATTTTCTTTAAAAAAATGGAATACATTCTCTTTCTTTAAAGGCAGATGACTTTCATCAAAATGGACATCACAAGAAATCACAATCTTTGATTCCTCGGAAAGCCAAATCCGATATCCTCCTCCACAATATCCAATCATCACACCATTTTCAGCTCTAGTATCCAATTTTTTCCTTTTAGGTCAATACCTAAAATACCAATGTAGTGGGTCATGCATGGCACCCTAAAACTCTCAGCTCTGACATATCACAGCTGCCATTCCAAAATAAGGAAGAAGTCTCTCTTTTTCCAAGAATTGATGAGGGTGAATGGTTCAACTCGTATGCAGAACATCTGGCTGTCTCTCCCCATAGTGATTTTGGGATACCTGAATCACTTATTTTAGTTCTTATCGTATTAAGAAGAGTTCTGTTCATAGGCTTAATTTTTTTTTCTCCCATCTGAGAACTGTATGGAAGAGTATATTCAATTATAATCCCATTAATGCTGTTATATTCCTTAAATGATGTTGAAATCAACTCTCCACCAATGTCGAGCCTTAACTTTTTTACTTTAATATTGTGCTGCATTTCCACCTGAGCAAAATAGTCAGTGAAGTGTCACTCAGCCTTACTTTTCTTCTTCAGTAGTTTGATGATGTCAAAATGGGAAAAATGATCATCAAGTATGACTTGCATATACTTATGTCTCTCACTGATTTCCATGTTAAAAGGATCACAAAAATCTGAATGTATCATTTCGTCTATCCTCTTGGTTCTCTTCTCATGAGATGAAAATTTCTGTAGTTAGTGATTACCATGTATAATTGGACTTGGTCCACATTGGACTTTAATGTAATTACAGTCTTATGCATTTTAACTTATTTGTTTGAAGTAGGTATATTGTTGTATACTAGGTTGTTACAAAAGTCCTTCTGCATCACTATAGCTTTATTTCAGATTTTATGTTATAAACATTATTGAATATTACTCTTCAAAGTAAAATCCATTGTTTTCAACTACTTTCGCCTATTTATCTTCTAGTAATTGGATTTGATACCGGTCCCACTCCTTTGGTTTTGAGGCAAATAACTCTTCACATCCAATTTTTATGTCCTCGTAATTATCATGATCCGAACTTTTAAAAAATGAACCATTGACCTAAACAAACCATAATCTGATGATGCAATATCTGCGCCATACGCAGGATGTGGGAAAACGTCTACTTCTCGCAGTTATGATAATTTTTCATTGGTCAAACGAGAACGATGTACTGGGGCATTGTCGTGTTGCAAAATGGCTTGGTTCCAGTTGGACCAAAGCGAGGTACTTTGCTCTCAAAACTGCATAAATTCTGTCTAGCTGTTGACAGTAAAGATTTGAGTCCACTGCTCGAACATCAGGAACATGCTCAAAATGCAAAACTCCTCCGAAGTTCCACCAAACACAAAGCATCACTTTTTTTCCAAACCGATCTTGGCAAATCTTCGGTTGTACACCTTACCTGGCCGTACCCACGGATTATGTTTGCTATGGTTTTTAAAAATATCCACTTTTCGTCACTTGTGATAATTTTTTTCCAGAACCAAAATCATAAAAGAGAAGCAAAATTTTGCACATATCAACTCGCTGCTGAGCTTGGACCTTTGTCAAATCAGGTGGGTCGAACCTTGGTCTCAAATACCATACGGCCAGGTTTTTAAGATGACGAGCCACTGTGGCATTGAAGCCTACGGCCGATAAATTACGAGTAGTTGCATGCGGATCCTTGTTCACACATTCCAGAAAAACATCATCATCAACGATGAAACCTGATCTGGGTTGATCTGCAAAGCTTATTTTCCCATTGTTGAAACGCCTCAATCAAAGAGCGACAGTATTTCGATGGATAATTGACTCTCCTTAAAAAGACCGCGAATCACGATTTTTTCTTCTGGCTATGCACGTGCGTTTTAAAAATGTAAATGACCCCATAAAGCCAATTCAAGTCACAAGGAATTAAAGGATCAGTCAAAGTAAACATTGACAGCAATAGTAGGAACAAAAACATTCTTATAGGATTAATTATGAGAGTTGGAATTAAGTGTTGTATTCATACACAAGGACTTTTGTAAGAACCTAGTATTTATTAATACTGTTTTCTATGTTTTAAATAAACAAATAATTAAATAAGCCTTTTCAGAGATGCCTGAGAATAGCTTTAAGGCCAACACTTGGCATCCATATAAAAGAACAATTGGTGAAATAATTTCAGCTTTCACTTATTTAGAAGAATAAAAAGTTTTTTGCTAAAAAACAGGCAACCAAGGGGGTAGTCCTTTGTGGATTTTTACTTCCTTGTACGCAGTAAGGAAGTATTGTAATCGCGAAAATTTTCGGTTTTAAGATTTCAACGGAAATATCAATTTTGACCATCCCTGAATCTATTTTGACATTTAGTCCTGATGTCTGTACGTTTGTTCGTACGTATCTCGCATAACTCAAAAACGGATTTTTTTCTCTATCTCACAATTGATTTTAATGGGAGGAAGCAAGGCCCTCCTGCGTTACATTGAAATTAATATTTATCCGAAGCAATGAGAAATATGTAATTTCTCATGTTGATACGATCATGTAGTTTTTTTTATCTGGTTTGGGAAATAGTTCAGCCAAATTATACGTCCTATCTTGCAAAAGTCAAGTTTCTCAAACTTTTTTTAACGTTGTTTCGACTTAAGCGTAGCAGCCAAAAAACACCGATATTTTGACACGAGTTTCATTTTCTGATCAATATTTTCCAAAGTATGCCCATTTAGATTAAACTTATCACTATTTGAGATTTCAGCCAGTCTAGTAAGTTAAGTAGTTCCTGATATATAGGTCTTCACAAAGATTGAATATTTTTCCAAAAAGTGAAAAATCTTTATTTTGGTCTCGAAATTTGTCGTAAGTCATCAAAAATACTCATCGCATGAGGGAAGTCATTAAGAACGAATTTGGAGAATATTTATTTGGCTTAAATTTGAGCCCTGACGGGCATATGTAGGCTCAATACATTTCTCAAAATTAACATAACACCGAAAACCTTGAAAAATGGAAATTGGAAATAATCAATGAAAACAGTTCACGAGACCGTTTAAAGTAATAAATAGAATTTTAGTTTATTACGAAAAGAAAATAGAACTTATAGAAGTCGTCTATTGTCGGTTCGAAGGTATAGTGATCAGTTGCATTATTGTGAAAATGATAAGTTGTTGCTATTTACCTTTGTCTGAACTAAATTTACGCTTCATTATTAACAATTTGGGAAATTATCAATAATTAACTAATAACTATTGACAATTTCACAATTTTGTCAATAATGAAGTGAAAATTTGGTTCAGGCCCAGGTAAATAGCAACAAAAATGCAGTTGACCCCATTTTTCACCAAACCGACGAATACTTGTATAAAAGGAAAGTACATTGATATTTATTTTAATGGCCCAAGAACTAAGAAATGTTGCTCTGAAGAAGGTACAAGCTCATCGGAGGAATTCTCAAGATGAACAGTATGTGCAGGCACGTCTTGCCGTTCGTTCAATGTAGGGAGAAGTCTTCCTTATAATCAGAAGAGATTTTACGACCGCTTCCTTGTGATGCAGACTCTTCGAAACCTCTTCCAGACCACAGAGACGTCTGGCCGGTTGCGTGTGGCTCAGGGTGTGAATGTCAGTGTACAAAAAGTAGGCTGAAATGAACCTGCACTCCAAGTTGTCTGCCAAAGGTCCTCTCCTCACCACAGGACAGTGAGTAGCTGGCCTCCTTTCGCCCAAAACCATGTCCCCTCGACTATGGTTGATTGGACTTCTTTTATATTTTCAGACGATTCCAGATTTAATCTCCATGGTTAAGATGATCGAGGTAGAGTGTGGCGAAGAAGAGGGGAATAGAACTGAAGCCATATAAGCCGCAGTCCAGTGCCAAAAAGGATGCGAGCCGCTCAGTGATCTGTGGTGAGGAGAGGACCTGTGGCAGGTTCTTGCAGGAGCAGGTAGTACTGGTTCTTTTCAGCGATTCATCTGCTTACTATTCTTACACTGACATTCACACCCGAGATGAACCCAACCGGCTTTACGTCTCATCTGATACCTGGAAGCAGCTTCGGAGTGTCTGCATCACAATGAAGCGGTCGTCGGCTTAGTCTTTCGCTCTTGGCCGCCCTGATTCCGACCTCCTGTAGTAGCTGCCTGTTTCTCGGTATCTCTGGAATTCCACCTAAAATTTGCAATAATTTACACTCGAGACCAAAATAACCGGCGCATTTTGAATTTCGCTTAAAAAATCAGATTTAAGACCTATTGTTGGGTTTGAATCAGCACATATATAAGCCAGGTTAATAGGGTTTACATTACAATGTAACTTGGACTAATGTCCAAAGATTTTACATAAACTTTATTCAGTTGGCCTTCAGTTCAGAGTTGTGCTATTACCCGTGTGCGTTTTTTTTTTTTGTTTTTTTTTATTCATTATTTTCATCTTGTTGGTATATTTACTTTATCAAAATGGTGTTGGATGCCATGAATCATCGCATTAATTTGGACTGGAGAAACCAGAGATTCGCGGGCATAGCCCTCGGACTACTGGAAGCAACATTTCGAAGAGCAACATTGTGGAATTCCACAATTAGGTGGAATTGTTTTGTTCGGTGTCAATATTCATGATTATCTTTATTCTTTGGATTTCTTCAAATGAAACTGTATCAACCGCTATAAAATTTATTCTTTAGTAATTACTTCACTATACTATTGTAGGTTCAGGTCTTTTAAATAGCATTTACCACGAGTTAATGATCATTCTTGCTGAAGATTTCAATATTAATTTCCGTTTAGAAGAACCTCAAACATTAATCGATTTTTTCAGTGGAGAAGTGCTAAAATTAGGAGCGCTCCGGCACCATTAAACCAATGATTATGAGCAAACTTAAAACAACACAAAATAAGATAAATGTACAATTGTTTATTTAACAAAAATGAACAGAGTGTCACTTTTTGTACAAACTTCTTCTGTTTTATTGGTCCCTAGAAATTTTCTATGAATATTTAATTTTTTTTTCTTAATATTTAATGAAACTATTTTTTACCTATGTCATTGTTACGCAAATTTTATTCAGAAAATAATTAATACATAACATTTTTACTTTATTAAAGGATAATGAATAACCCGTTTATTCGTTATTCTATTATTAGTGAATAAATGTATTCATCATTTGTTAATCAGCATTAAAAAAAAAATAAAAAAAGCATTCAAATAAAAAATCAATATTCAAATAAAAAATTCAAATACAAATTTTTAATTTTTATTTTAAAAAAATTATTCGAATAAAAAAATAAGTGTCACAACCGCTGAACGTATGAATAAAAAGCACTATCTCTGGTGAGTTTTGAGCGGCTAAATGACTGAAAGAGGAGTTAGAGTAATGGCAATTGCCGGCTTCACCCCCGTTACTCTTCTGGAAGTAGATGCTAGTTGCACCTGTGCCTAAACTATTGAAGGGAACGAGGAGATCGACATCTTCTCCTACGATAATCACATAGTCAAATGTTGGGCTTTTGGATAATCTCGTGTCAAGGATGTTTTTACTTGAATGCTCCGCTTCTCAAAAAACCGTGAAGATGAGCCGCCTGTTGTTCTCATCGGTCAATACTTTTTCCTGACTTAGTTCGATGATGTTGAATTCCTCGAAAATGATTTCACAGCAGAAGTGAGAAGTCGTTTACCACTTTTGGTGCTTCTATTAACGGCATCCTCCAGGTAACCATCGAAAACAAGCGAGGCGTTGTTGAACTACCGAAGTAGGTTTGATGTAGCTGATGATAGTGTTACTTACATATATTTATAACTTAAAATAGTGGCAAAAGTTTTGGCAGCAGCTCATCTTTTGATGTAGCAAATTTGTTTTGTTACTGCTGGCTTAGGTCCAAACAACATTGAAAAAAAATAACAGAACTACTTGACATTTTGCAAGAACTGGCCTTTTTAAGGTCAGTATTGACTGGACCAAACCCCTGGAATAGAGGCAACAGCCTGTAGCCTACGGGAGTGAGGGTAGGTAATGTCGTCTGCCTTCTACGGTTTACTACTTCTACATTCTTAAAATACAAAAAGGTTCTACCCTCTTGCATTTAACATCTAGAACGATCCAGATCCAAAAAATTAAATACACATTTCCATCTAAAGCCAACCATTCACGGCCGAACTACTGTAACATGCAGAACTACTTTGTAGAACTACAATAGATATCGGATTGCCGTTGGATTATTAATAGGGATATAGGACTACATAGAGCGTATAGGATGCAAACATCCAAACATCATAGGCTTCTCCGATCGTCCTACAAGCATTTTTCCCTCCTAACATCCCACCACGTTGGATCATGATTAGGATTATCGTCCTACAAACTCCACTTGTTTACTACTTCGTCATTATTATATCATGAATTGTTATCAATATTTGTTTACTATTAGTCAACAACTGCCAGGTTGGGGTTTTTCTCCCTATATATATTTTAACTGTTACTAAATGCGTTCATAATTATTATCAAATTAGAAACTAATAATTAGAATGATTAGGAAAAAATTGGTTTGAAAAAACCACTTCAGTTTTTTTTTATTTACTTTATTTTACACCTATTTTCAAACATTCAGTGAAATAAACTAATGAAAACATGTTCTTATGTCCTAAATCCCTTATTACATCGTTGTTGTAACGTTCTGTTGTTGGGACTGAATTAAAATATTAAATAAATAATGTGATTATACCTGAATGGCGACAATTTTGAACTAATGATTTTGGATCCTGTTTTTGTTAATTAAATGTTCATCTCTTAATTTATCTAGTTTTGTGTTGTTTTAAAGTTTGCTTATAATCATTAATTTGACCCGATCTTTCAACTAGTATAACTAATTTAAGTTATATTGAATTAAAGTAATATGGGAATGTATAAACCTTGTAAATAAAAACGTGTAACATAAATATGAACGTAAAAAGTACATTTTTTATCATTTATCTTTATCTCATACTAGAGGGATGATTTTGTTATCCATTCTTAAATAATTTTTAAAATCCTTCCTATCTATTTCATTTATCAATTTCAAATCACTGTAATTTTTCGGTTAATAAATTTTCGCCCAAACTTTCTTCTTTATTTTTTCCAATAACGCCATAGCAAGACAAATTTCTGACATTTTCCTATTTTTTAAAACATTGATAAGTGATGAGTACAGGTTAGAATAGCTAATCAGATCCTTTGAAGGACTGTGAGTGGACGAAGGAATCCAGCTGTAGTCCTACAACGTAGTCTTACTAAGTTTTACTGTGAATTGAGTTGCGAAAAATCTTGTGGGTGGAAGCTCGATAATCAGGGACTTATTCCCATCAATATCACTCTGGATCCTGTCCCTCAGATCCTACTGCCGATGATTTACTGTAAGTGCAAAAAAGGTTGCAGCGGTGTCTGTAATTGCCGTAAAGCTGAGCTAAAATGCTCAGTCTTCTATCGATTCCACCCGAGCAAATTATGTCAAAACGTCTCTTCAACTAGAGGATTCTGATGATGAGGAAGACATTGAAGGAACGGTAAGACGAGCCTGCACATACAGTTCGTCTTGAGAATTCCTCCGACGAGCTTGTACCTTCTTCAGAGGAATATTTCTTGAAGCCTGTGCCGTTAAAATTAATGAAATTGTTATGGATTATTCTTCTATACCTGCAGTTAAATTTTCTTTTTCTAATAAACCAAAATTCTAGTTATTTAATACAAACGTAATAATTAACTAAACAATTCTCATGACCTGTTTTCATTGATTATTTCCAATTTGCATTTTTCAAGGTTTTCGGTGTTATGTTAATTTTGAGAAAAGCATGGAGCCTATAGGTGTCCATCAAAGCTCAAATTATAGCCAAATAAATATTCTTCAAGTTCATTTCTGATGAATTTTGTCCTGGGATAAGAATTTATCATATCTGAGAAATTTAGAGACCAAAATTAATATTTTCCACTTTTTGGAAAAAAAAAATTATTCAGCTTTGAAGATTTATATATCTAAAACTGCTTAACGTTCAAAGATGGCTCGGATCTCAAATTGCGATAAATTTAATCTAGATTAAAAAACATTACTTAAACTTTTTCTTTCTGGCGTATACTTTGGGAGGAATTGGTCAGAATCTAAAAATAGTTCCAAAATGTCGGTCTTTTTGGCTGATACACATCTCTCCCAGGTCTTATGAAGTAGAACATTTATTTTTTTACTGCTGGGTTAAGCCCAATCAGCATTAAAACAAATTAGAACTACTTAGTCTTTTGCAAGTTCGAATTTATAATTGACAGGACTATGTCCCAAAATGTGCTACCTACTTTGATTCTTTGCAAATATTATCTTTTTGGCATTTTCCTTACATTTTGTAAATCTTTAGACCAAGATAGCATGTTCTGAAAACTTTTTATATTTAAACTTTGACTAAGAATCAAGGATCTGATACCGAATAAATGAACTCGTTAGTGTATTTATTAGACCTCCTATGACCGGGAGAGGAAGAAAATGCTTTAATACATCTTCGACATCTTAATACATCATACATATTCGACCTCCTTCAATCCAAATCCTCTGTACACTCCCGCCATACCCGTTTCCGGCTTTCATATTTATATAGAGCGACCCACCGATCCCCAGCTTTTAACAGATCTTTTCTCATCAGATTCTCATCCTTAGGGAATTCCATTCTTTCTTCCACCCGTCGCTCCAATATCCTTCCCATCTTCAAGTTCTGCTTATTCAATCACTTCTTGTCCACCCAGTTCCAAATGAATTGTAAATAGAGTTTCTTTCACTTCAATCAAAATTTGGGTGCAACTTTACCAGAGTGGCGCGTTATCACTTGTTCCTCTCGATCTTACCCCGGACTAGCATACTCTAGCGCCTTTTATGCTAACGAAGTGCTTTGCATTCAATTGTAAGATTCGTGTTTATTGGAATTATTAAAATTATACAGCTTTAATTATATATTATTTAAAATTATTAGTGCTGTCGACTCCCTTTCATTACGTTCGCCCAAGAAACAAACAAAACAGCAACGAATCCTTTTCAGTTGAGGTCGGGGTCTTACCGTTGTTTTTAATTATTACTGCTTTAAATAGATCACAGCTGACGACTTCGGCTTGCTATTCTCGCTCAGGAGATAAACAAACCCCAAAATTTCCTTTTCAGTTGAAAAGGAGTTTTTACCGCAATTCAAATTATCACTCCTTTAAATTATTACTACAACTTTCCCAGATCACCAGAAGTCGACAGCACTAACAATTTTAAATAATATATAATTAAGGCAGTAATAATTTGAATAATTTCAATGAATACGAATGTTATAATTGAATGCAAAGCAGTTGTTTAGCACAAATGGCGCTAGAGTTTGCTAGTTCGACGACCTTCGGGTAAGATCGGGAGCACCATTGATAACGCGCCCCTCTTGTAAAGTTGTACCAAAATTTGTAAATATGCACTATTAGGTTTTGTACGTTGTTAATTATTCTTACCTCATTTTTAATTTTTATTATATTTCATTAATAATAGAAGTTTGTATGTGTTTTATTTAAAGGACTCAGATAAACAATACGAATTTAAGGTTACTGCATTATGACTTTTTGTAATTTTCACTTCTATTTATTTATTGACTTTTTTATCTGTTATTCATGCTTTCCTATTCCATCTACTCTAAGGCCATGAAGCCTCCTTATCACTGCCTGTAATTGTTATTCTAAAGGGATTTGTCCGAGCATAAATAAAGAGTTTATTATTATTATTAATATTGTAGCTACGGAAAAATACTCGCTAATTTTCCTCGTAGTTGTGAAAATTAACAAATTAACAAAATTATATCAAGAATATTTAATAGTGAAAAAGTCATTAACGTTAACCAGTTAAACGGTCTTTATACAATTAAATTTTTAACGGTATCTATCAAGCTTTTACATATTAATCTGTTATCCGTATAAACTTCAAATTAATATTTTGATCTAATAATTTATTTATTTGGTTGTTCATTTCTCCTCTAAGTTGAGATAATCTACTCTTTAGCTTTTGGAATATATAGATTTTTCTGCTTTTAATTTAATGTGACATTTTAATCAATTTGTACTTTTTAATTTTCGGTCGCCAAAATTGTTTAAAATTTATATTTCTATATACTCCGTTCTCTCGATGTTATCAACCATATTTAAATCTTTTATCAAATTCACTTCAATCATTTTTCCGTTTTTAAATAATTTTTCTTTCATTTTATATTAGTTTTCACTTCCAGTTTTCATTTCAACGTCTATATCTCTCATTGATTTCATAGCTAACAAAAAATCAAAATTTTCAAAGAAATTGTAAATTTTAAAGATTGTAAATAATTCATCTTTCAACCCAAGTCTCGGTTCTATATCTAAGGTTGCATTTCCAGGATCTCGCTTATGAACAGTTGGTGTTGATAAAATGAAGTCTTCCGATTGTATTTTTATTCCGTTGGGTAAAGAGTTTGGATTAATGCAATTAATTTCTGCTCCAGCATTTATTGACCATTCCTTGCCGAATCCATCCGTAAAATGTGCATCTTTTGCGTTATAACCAGATTTAGCTTGTATTTTGGGAGGGCTCTCCAAGTTCTAAAAAATGGTCTAATTTAAGTCTCAATTATTTTACTTTCTTCTCTAGTCTCTCATTTTTCTCTAATAGAAGAAAGAATTTTTCTCGATTACTATTATTATTAATTGGTGCAACAGTCCTTAACTGACCTGGGCCTCAGAAAAAAACATCCGCCAGACTTCTCTACAGACAGCCTTTCTTCTCCATCTACTTATACTTATACGGACGAGTCTCTCGATGGCGGCCGTAGAGTAATCTCTTTAGCAAGCTCCCTTTCACCACCTTCTCCAGATGTCCTATCCATTTGAGACGATACCTGATGTATCAATTATAAGATGAATAAACACGATCTACAATTAATAAATATAATCTACGATCATTACCGTAGTAAAGGCGAAAGCACTTCAAGAGGACTAGTTATGCTCCATCAAGCCTTAATTTCATGGTCTGTACATAAATAAACAACATGATACAAAATGATAAAATGTTGATATTTTTCTTCACAATGTCCAAATTTCTTACTTTTGATCGATACACTTTTGTTTGCAGAATGATTGGGTAATTTTCACTATTTTTTCGGTGGTTGTTGTTATGTGTATTTGATTTTGGGTTATTGAACTTTGTTTTAAATTTATTATTTTATTAAGCAAATTCACTTTGTTTTGTTTGTTAAATAAACTTCTGAAAATCTGTTTGTATTTTTTTTATGAATACGAGGCTTTATTACTAATATCATAACATCAGCCAATGGTATGCCCAGTTATCTGAAAACTGAAAGTGGCACATAATGGGAACCCCTGCGGTAGATAGATGAAATGGTATCGACGTAATTTTTCAAAAAAGGCATTTAGCCTTTAGCCATTTAGCAAACTGTACTGGAAACACATGAAATGTTTTTTTTTTCCAAGCAATAACAATATATATTTTTAAATTTTTTTAAGAGAGCAAAACCTTAATAATTACAATATATTTTCAAGGCTTTTAGCACTGGTCAGGGCCAGAGTAACGAGTTATAGTCGTCAGAATTTGGTTCTTACGTCATAATTAATCGATTTTTAGGCCATTTCCGCCATTTTTTTTCCATATTTATCGTGAGCGGAAATCGATAAAGGTGGAGTTTAAGGATCCCATAATAAATTTAAACCTAAATTTCGAGGCATAATAAACTCCTAAAAAAAAAAATTGCCATTGTTACTTTTTGATTTAATAAATAACTAATTATAAGTTAATAAACGTTAATATGTTATTCTTTTCTAAATACTAACCTGTATGATTATAACCCGGAAGGGGTCTTGTGTTCTAGTTCTTGATAGAACACTTTTTCTTGACCAAAGGTTATGCAAAGAAAGGTGACATACCTGAGGATCATGCTTAACCACCATATTTTAAGTTATTATATTAGATTAATACAATTCTTAGCACTAATTAAATATCCATCTAATACTACTTTTAGGCAATTACTTGGCAATTGACCGTTTCATTAATTTTTTTAATTATTTTTTTTTTTTATTTTGTAGATTTTTGGAAGGTAGGAACATCACAACAGAGTTGGTACATTACAAAATTTGATGAAAATCAAAAGAGAGTTGTAAGGAATTCTGATAGTGATGTCAGTAATACTGGGAACCAAGAACCATCAGGCATGTGGAGTTTTTTAATGAATAAATCAGAGGTAGTGATTTGTATAATTACTTCTGATCTGTGTCATTCTTTCTTCTCAGTGGATAAGGTTCTTGTTCAAGCTAGGTCGTATCTTTAACAAAAATTAATTAGATCCATTGTAGCCATTGGTTACCACCATTTTGACAGTGCCAAGTACACACCTGGTATTTTGAAGCAGCGCTGAGGTTATTCACTTTTTATTATTTATAGATCCTTATCCTATCTAATCTAGATAATTCATAATCGTTGGTTTTGCTGCCAAAAACAATATTGTAATTGTGCCATGTCAGGCATTAGGGAGAAAAGATACCCAACTGCTTCTGCAGAAATACGATGTCTCAGCAACTTATTCGTCCTTAATAATCTATCTTGTTGACGATCTAGCCGCTGTGGTGGCTTCCAACAGCCGGGCGGGGTTCAAAGCAGAGGATTAGCGATGCGCTAACTTGATGGCGATATGGTGTGACGGGATAAAGATGAAAATGGCTGCTGAGGACAACTGCTTTATTGAACAATGAAGATGTATAGTTTTTTTAACAATCATTTAACGTTACCTTTTTTAAGTTATTTAACTACAAAATATAATAATATGGATTTTATGGAGTCGAGAGATTAGTATACAACATAAAATAATAAGATGATGGGGGAATGTCCCGAAATGTAAAAGTTAAAAGCAATTACAAATTGAAGATTCTTCATTCACAATGTACCTTAACGAATAAATAATCTTCCACTTGTATAAAGTATTGAGTTGTATCTTGAGATATGCATTTCCCACCAGAAACCGGTACTTTACCCAGCGCCATTGGCGTATGCAATGAGGGATCAGGAAGATACATTTTCTGATCTAAAATACTACTCCTCTCCCCTCTTCCGAAATGTATAATTCTCATACCCACCATCATAAGGTTTGCATTTTGAGTAATACTTATGCAATCAAATAACAAGTAATGATAAAAAAAAAAAAAAAAAAAAAAATCAATTAACTAATCGAAATAATAATACATTAAAACATATACTTGCATTTTTTCTTATCAGCCCTCCCTCCTCCCGAAAATTCTGTGTGTGCCCTCGCTCAGCGCCTCAGAAAACAGTTGGGTTCAATACTGAGGATGGCCATGCTGTGTCATCAGAAGTGACTGATCAACTTCGCAGTTCCTATCGGTTATGGTACTTCTCGACCTCCTCCTGCGAGAAGTTGTGAGGAAACATATATATAAGAAAGATTTGTCAGGCTCGCGGAAAATCTTCAGGTGAGGATTGTAAAAGACTCCAATAAATGTAAGAAGATAATCCAGATTAAGAAATGGTGAGTGATGACACCTAAATGGAGTACCGTGAGAAAATACTTCCCCACTGTACAATCTTGGCAATGTGCAAAATGGGTTCTGCGAGACTATTGGGTTTCAAGATTCTTGAACATGTGGCCAAGTGGTTTTCTAGTTAAGCTTCATAGCGTTGGCCAGGATGTTGGACCTCAATGCCCTACTTGCGGTATTCCAGAGACTGTTGATCACGTGGATCTGCAATTCTTCTGCGGCGTTAAGGTCTACGATGTTGAGACCCGCGGGAATATACGTCCTCGCTGAGAAGTGGCAATGGATCCAATAAAACCTTGGAGCCAACTAAAAACTAAGAAGAAGAATAGTATCAGAAGTTCTCAATGCAAGAATACAGAACGGAAAGATTGAAAATATAGGCTTAGAAGAGTAACTGAAAATCCAGAAAACATGGATGATACCATATGGGAGGAGGAGGTAGAAGAATGCATAAATAGAATATCTCCTGAGTTTGTTGAATATCTACTGTAATAACTAAAAAAACGGGCCCTTCCTTTTTTATTGTATTATACCTTCAAAGAGGCCCTTCTCTTTATTTCATTATCAATTGATATGTAATATTTTTAAAAGGACACTTTCTTTTAATTATATACTGTGATTCAAAATACTTCAAACAAACTATTAAAACAAGTGAAACAGCTGTAAGGTTAGTGAAGCGTTGTCACCATTGCAGACTACCTCTCTGCTCAGCGACCGGTGCCATAATGCGAGGAACAAAGCATCCTGGGAGTCTGACGCAAGCGCTACCTAGGACCGGCTAGATGAACTAACCCACCCGTTTCACACGTCGTACAAGCAGCTTTTCTTATTTTGTAAATAACTAATGCATTTATCAACAATTAATGTCTTAAAAAATGTACTATGATATATATTGCCATTATAAAAATAAAAGTTGGACTAAAAAATGCTCTGATATAGCCAGGAAAAATTATATAATGATTAAACCTCTCGGAGTAGAAATTACCCAGCAGTCAATGGGAAGTGGTATAAATAGAAGAGCTTTTTGTTGGCAAAACTATTCCTGTAGAATGGTCCCTTCCTGTAGAATGGTCCCTCCCCATTCTTTGTAAATAAAATAAAGAAAGGCTTAAAGCCAAAAGAGATACACCCGCACACAGCGGACTTAGAAATTATAAATGTAACCTTAAAATACCTTCGGGTAAAACAAGGAATTATTTGTATCTATTGTATACATATCTATGTAGTATGTATTGTATTTTAAAATAAAATATAAAAATCTCGGAGGGAGAGAAAAAAAAAAAAAAAAAAAAAAAAAAAAAAAAAAAAAAAAAAAAAAAAAAAAAAAAAAAAAAAAAAAAAAAAAAAAAAAAAAAAAAAAAAAAAAAAAAAAAAAAAAAAAAAAAAAAAAAAAAAAAAAAAAAAAAAAAAAAAAAAAAAAAAAGAAAAAAAAAAAAAAAAAAAAAAAAAAAAAAAGAAAAAAAAAAAAAAAAAAAAAAAAAAAAAAAAAAAAAAAAAAAAAAAAAAAAAAAAAAAAAAAAAAAAAAAAAAAAAAAAAAAATGGCAAAACTATCTACCTTAAAATACCTTCGGGTAAAACAAGGAATTATTTGTAATTACTGTATATATATTTATGTTTTTGTCATTATATGTATTGTATTCTTTATAAATAAATAAAATCTCGGAGGGAGAGAAAAAAAAAAAAAAATGGCAAAACTATATAAAAAACCTCAGCCTAGACTGAGAAAGCAAATAAATAAAAAAGGAACTACAAAAACCCGGTGAGCCCCGTCACTGGAATAAGATGATTGATGGATTAAATAAAGAAACAAAACCTACCAATTCCACATCCCTCTCTTAAAATGTACACTGTACAGTAGAAGAGATCCTGTCAATTCCTATTTCCCCACCCGAATCTCAAACCCCAAAATCCCACAGGGGCTAAGAAAAAAAAAAAAAAAAAAAAAAAAATGGCACTATCAATCCATATTGTATTGTAAAAAATAAAATATAAAAATCTCGGAGGGAGAGGAAAAAAAAAAAAAAAAAGAGAGAAAAAAAAATGGCACTATCAATCCATAAATCCTGTAGAATGGTCCCTCCCCATTCTTTGTAAATAAATAAAGAAAGGCTTAAGCCAAATGAGAAAATGAGATACTCCCGCACACAGCGGACTTAGAAATTAAAAATGTTAACCTTAAAATACCTTCGGGTAAAACAAGGAATTATTTGTATTATGTGTATATATGTTGTATAGTATGTATTGTAATGTTAATAAAACTTAAAAAATCTCGGAGGGAGAGAAAAAAAAAAAAGAAGAAAAAAAAATGGCACTATCAATCCTAAAACTTGTAGAATGGTCCCTCCCCATTCTTTGTAATTAAATAAAGGCACAAGCCGAATTAGAAACCCCGCACACAGCGGACCTAGAAATAAAATGTAATACCTTAAAATACCTTCGGGTAATAAAAGGAACTTTGCACCTTTGTATATATATTTATATGTTTTGTCATTGTATATATTGTATCCTATATAAATAAATAAAAATCTCGGAGGGAGAGAAAAAAAAAAATGGCACTATCAAATCTACCTTAAAATACCTTCGGGTAATAAAAGGAACTTTGCATCTTGTATATATATTTATATGTTTTGTCATTGTATATATTGTATTCTATATAAATAAATAAAAATCTCGGAGGGAGAGAAAAAAAAAAAAAAAATGGCACTATGAAATATATACTTTGAAAACAACAAAAACAACTAGTGAGCCCCGTCACTAGATAATAATTCCTAATTTCCATCATTCCCAAAAAATTTCTCCTATCCTCATACCCCTCTTAAAATGCATCCGATGCAGCACAAGAGATCCCATCCATCCCAATTTATACCCCTAAATATCAACTCCACATCCCATGGGGCTTTGAAAAAAAAAAAAAAAAAAAAAAAAAATGGCACTATCTCTCCTTACCTACAAAGTGTTCCCTCCGCACTTGATAAAATAAATATATAAATAAGCCACATTCTAATAACAGTCGCATACAGCGATCCTAGTATGTAAACCTTAAAATGCCAAGAGGCAATAAAAGGAATTGTATAAACTTGTGTATATATGTTATTGTATTGTATATATGTAAAATAAAATAAATAAATTTCTGGAGGGCTAGAAAAAAAAAAAAAGAGGAAAAAAAAAATGGCACTATCTCATTCAACCTTAAAATACCTTCGGGTATAACAAGGAATTATTTGTATGTATTTGTATATATATTGTAATGTAAATAAAACTGAATTAAAAATCTCGGAGGGAGAGAAAAAAAAAAAAAAAATGGTACAATCTCATTTCATTTCAAGGAGGCAGATTAAATTCTTTGATAGCCTCAAATACTGTACAAACCCTCTATTCCAGACATTAACACCAACAGGACGGCCACAGCGCTAGCAAAAACATGTACAAAGCCTCAGACTAGACTGAGAAAATTAACAGACAAGACAGATTCAAAATAACTAGTGAGCCCCGTCACTAGATAATGATTCCTAATTTCCATCATTCCCAAAAATTTCTCCTATCCTCATCTCCCTCTTAAAATGCATCCGATGCAGTACAAGAGATCCCATTTATCCCAAATTTATTCTCCTAAATATCAACTCCACATCCCATGGGGCTTAGAAAAAAAAAAAAAGGCATAATCTGAGCATCTTGGGGTTTCAATAAAATTGTTCTCTGTCAGATTAGCCGCTAGAGTTCTCATTTCTCCGTGGGAAGCTCGGTCCCTTCACCAGCTTCCTTCCTAAATCCTTTTCCCAGTGGAGATCGGTCCCATCATCGTCTCCTTTCCCACCTATTATCTCTCTCTATGGGAAGTTCGGTCTCATCAACTGCAAAGGATCGTGACGATTGGCGGAGGCGGTTGGTGAAGGCCAAGACCCGTCACCGGGTTGTTGCGCCGCAATAATAATAATAATGATTGTATATATAATACAGTAATTGTGTAGATGTAACAGTAGAAATACAACTGAGAACGTTGGTAGAATTCAGCTTCATCTCGCTATATATGCCAAGTACTTAGAAACCCATACAGACCAATGACCGAAAATGCATTTTTTGGACTCAGGAGGCTCTCTGAAATGTAAAGATTTGTTGAAAACGGGATAACGAAAATTTCACCCAATTATAATACCTTCCTTACATAGGCTATCTCAGGTGGTAGTAAGGAAAGTAAAAAAGAAAGAGGTTTGCAGTTGGACTGTCTTCACTATGTTGTGAAATAATGTAGATAGCCAATCGGCTTATGATGCAAGAGTAGGGATGCATTCAAGCTGCAGCTCTAAAAACGATAAGAAAACACAACAGAGGGAAATCGTAGAAGCGTTATACCTCTTTAAAAAAATTTAAATACAATTGTTATGTTGAATTTCTGCTAATGCATACATTTTTCTGATCTCATTGTTAATTACAATGAACATACTCAAACAAAATGTAAAGTTTTGTTCTTCCTAAGGACTACTTTAAAAAAATTTTCATCTTGAATTTTGTTCTCTTTATTTTCAATAAATTAAAATGCACAACATTCCTAGGCAATGAGCATGCCAAACCATCTGCACATCTTAAGAATTTTACTGAGGTTTGCACTAAATTTAATTTTATAAATAATAATGGTATAAAACTGAGGTCGAAACGAATTTATCGATCATAAATAGTTTTCAATGTATGGTTGTTTAAATCAACTTTAGTAATTACTTTTATTTTTTTTTGTTTTAAGTTGCAGTCGCTGTGTTTTCAAAACACATTTCTGATTTCAATGAAAAAAAAGAGATAAAAAATGAATTCTACTTGAGAAGAGTAGCTTGTTTGGGAAAAAAAGGTGAAATGGCCAAAGCTATTTGTTGTACTGATGATTATCCAAAGCCATGGGCAATTCTTTTACCTACGAAATATAAAGTTAAATGCCATAAGCCTAACTGCCAACATGTTTGTTATTCCGAAATTATCAAGTTAAGGTATAAATCTTTCAGTTGAAGCTGCTTAATTTATATTATCAATATATTACCTTGAGCAATATATTTATGTTCTTGCATTTCAGAGAAAAAAAATATATTACCAAACAACCTCCAAACAAATATAATTATGATCAAATTGCTGACTATGATGAAACTGATGAAACAAAAAAAATTAATCAGAAAGAAGTGTCTGTGTCTTCAACTAAATTCGCAATACCAGAAGTTATATTAGAACTTATAGATCTTTGCAATTTTTTAAACAATTCAAAATTATTACAGTTTGAGAAACTTAATTCATTTTGTAAAATGAAGAACATGAATCTAGAAGATTTTCTTAAACACGTACATTACGAAGGTAGTACAGATTATGGACCTGAAAAAAGTAATTCTGAAATCGATTTAGAAAGCCAAACAGACAGCGACACTATTGAACCCATGTCAGATGAAGAAATGTCTTCTGTAATGACTGGATCTGTTCTAATCCAATCAGGTGTGGACGATTGTACTTGCGATGTTAAGTTTAATCAATCACTGAAATAAAATACGTAGAAAATGATGCCACAGCAGGTAAAAAGAAGACTTTTATACCAAAACCTCATGCTGTACATCATCACAAATATTCACCAAATGTCTCAACTTTTAATAATAATGAATTAAGTTAAGTACTACAACTGTAGGTGCTAAATCGGAACTTGATATTTTTGGGGACAGTATGTTTCCTTATAACAGTCGGTTTCAGAGTGCTAATTTAACGCCAGTTGTGACTGAAAACATAATGACTTATTATGAGTGTGAATATTGTGATGATGATGATGATGTTGATGTTGATGATGAAATTATTCAAACTAGTTTTATTATAAACAATGTAGCCGGAAATCAATGAAGAAGGGGATAAATGTTGTTGCCATTGCGTTACAAAGAATAATATGGATGGAAAGAAGAACTTGGTGGCAAGGATACATTTAATAAAAAGAAGAAACTTTCAAATATCCTACAACTGTTTTTTCATGGACCAAGGCCAACGTTTGCAAATAAAACCAAGTGTGCGACTCACAGAACAAGTGGGTAAAATTCCTTTATATTTTTTTTTTCCATTTATTAAATCATAATTACAACTCTATGGTTGATCGTTAATGCTATTTTGAAATTTTCGTTAAAATCTATATATTACAGATCCCCACCTTTAAGGAAATATACAATAAAATCTTCATAATTTTAAAAATAAATACTTTGTTGACGAACCGATTGCTGCTATTGGTTAATCCATTTTTGCTTGACAAGTATCATTAGTAATCATATAAGATATGGATATGGACTTAGGATGCCGAACGATACAAGTAAAGTATCGATACTTTCCTTTGATGCCAAGTAGTTTTGGTATAGATACCATTGAATATATTTTACTTTCGATTCCTTAATGGTACCGAATATTTGATTTAATAAGTGCTTGAATAAATGCCGGTGACGATACATCGTCATTGATTCAGCACCAACTCCTGATTCAAGATCCTGGATTTTCACTTTATTTAAACCACGGTTCACTGAAACTTTTGGAGATAAATATTTGTTGAAGTATTTCGAGAAATTTAGAGTAAATTATAAATAATAGTAAATATTACTATAAAAAATAAATTATAGTAAATAAAAAAAGATTTATTCATTCATGTAGTTCAAGTACTATGAAAAATACAACTATAAATTAATTATTTTTGTATTTGTTTTCATAACTTACTTCGAGTTAAAGCAAAAATGGTCTCTTAGCTATTTCAACTGTTCAAAGCATGTATTTCCTAATCACAGTGTTTGCCTGAACTCTTGAGTGTATTAAAAATATAAAAAAAAACATTTACAAT
Organism: Rhaphigaster nebulosa; assembly: GCA_948150685.1. Lineage (NCBI taxonomy): Eukaryota > Metazoa > Arthropoda > Insecta > Hemiptera > Pentatomidae > Rhaphigaster > Rhaphigaster nebulosa. Next base: position 51,106,497 of record OX411306.1, on the reverse strand, counting down.
TGGCTTGAACTGACTTCATTAGCATAAGTAATTACTTTTAAAAATATGTTATGTATTAGTGTTCTATCTTAAAATTTAATTTGTCATTCTTTTTATTTGTCAACAGAGCCGATGTTGCCTTGTAACTTTTCAAATACAACACCGATGGCAAAGCCATTTCTGTCCTGTCCAACACAGTGCTAAAAGCAGGCAAGTTCACAGGAATCCAATTATAGAAAAGATGCAGTAGTGCTATTACTATTAACCAATCCTTTCTGCTATAGTAAAACCTTCTGAGAAGCAAATAGTACGAAGTTATAAGCGAAAGGAATCTATAAAACATTATGTAGACTATATTGATGACAAATGTTCGAGTATGTACAAGGCATATAAACAGGCACAGTGGGAATATGAAACTAACATTACGCACGATACTAGACAAAAATCTGTGAGTTTATTGTTTGATCTATGGTATTATACTTGTTTAATTATTTTTTTAAACTAATGACGTCACATATTAAGATATTCTCAGTTTTTTTTTTTGTTTTTTTTACTTTTTCTTCTTGTAATTGTTTTATTATTATTAAATTTCCCTTTATCTGAACAGAATCTCTCTAACCTCATATCTCTATTCATCCTCTGTTTACTTAGAGTGTAACGTACAACATCCTTTCAAGACTACTTCTCGTTCGAGAGAAATTTGGTTTTGTTGAAAGCAAATGTTTTCAGAAATTATCATATTTGGTGACTGATGTCCATGATCAAAAATTACAGATAAAATCTTTCTGAAAACTTCTCAACATCAATTGATTGTAAATGATGTAAGAAGAGCAGGAAAAATCAGCAGAAAATAGCGTGAGTTAAGAAGGACAGAAAACGCACTCATCGCTAGAAAATGATTATAATAGTGAACTTGCAGAGACTCAATATCGACAAAGTTGCAAAAATACTCTTCAATTCTACCGTAAGGTCAACCTAAGAAGAAAACCCTTTTTGCTTAGGTAGAGTATTTGTAAAGTAAGAACGGATCTATTCTCATAGAAGATAAATAAATCCCAGAAGAATTTGCGGAGCAATTGAGAGTCGCAAGCCTCAACCATTTTCAAACCTCAACCAACAAGATGCTCTACCTGATGAAACCCTGGATGAGGAAAAAATATTAGTACTTGACAGCCTCTCGGCAAAGCTGTTCAGGCATGGAGGAGCTGACCTAGTAAAATGTTTACAAGATCTTTTGTTTGACCTTTAGAAAAAAAAATCAACGCCTAGCACAAACATAGAATACAATAGAAGGGCTCCTAAGCTATTTCTAGTAGGCAGAGATTGACACCAGATCGATAACCTCTTTTTTTTCCATTTTTCCCTCATATGTTTCAACCGATTTATTGATGAATTTTAAGTCATACTAGGGAAAACGTTGCGTTCAACTATGTCTCAGCAATATGTTCTTTATTTATTAACATAATTTTCACAGGAAAATCTATGTTAATACATACTAATTTAATCAAATATCAAGAATCCTTTGGTTAGGATCACACACTAAACGCTTAAATTCAAATTAATTCACTTTTTTTGGTTTAAAATGCTTTAATCAAACGTTTTAACGTGTTGAATGTGTTCATACTTCAGGGAATCTGCAATAAGAATATAATCATCATCTTTACCTATTGTTTTTACTTCCAAGTACGAAGTAAAGGAAGTATTGTAATCGCGAAAATTTTCGGTTTTCAGATTTCAACGGAAATATCCATTTTGACCATCCCTGAATCCATTTTGACTAGCTTCGTCGTGGCGCCTGTACGTACGTTCGTACGTTAGTATCTCGCATAACTCAAAAACAGTTAGCCTTAGAAAGTTGAAATTTTGTATTTAGGATTGTTGTAAAATCTAGTTGTGAACCTCCCTTTTTGGTCATTGCTTGATCACCGGAAGTGGTACTTTACTTGAAGGTCATAATTGATTTCCATCAAAAATTATATTAAAATACTATGCAAAACTTCTCAAATTTAGTATTTATAACTTATATATTGATTTAAATAACATACTAGATTTTGGTCAAAATTGGAAAACCGGAAACGGCACTTTACTTGAAGGTCATATTAGACTTTCATCAATAATTATATTAAAATATAATGTAAAACATCTCAAATTTGGTAAATAGGACTTTTATATCGATATGAATGTATTTACTATATTTTGGTTAAAATACGTGAGCCAAAAAGGGTGCTTTACTTAAAGGTCATATTAAACTTACATAAAAAATTATATTTAATTTAATTCACAAATCATACTCGTATGTTTCGGTAATAAAGGTTACAAACGCAACTTGGTTTCCAATCCAATTAAACATTTGTATTACTTGTTTTAAGTGTTAAAATTGAGTGTAAAATAACTGGTTTTTCTCCGCATTTGTGTGCATCTGCGTGTGTGTGTGTGTCAACAGATGGATGTCGCAACGCTGCGTGTCGTTTTTGAGATACTGCAATCTTCGGAAACTAGTAACCAAATTCAGGATCACTTTTTGAGCCACCGATTTATAATTTAATAGGCCTACAAGGAAGTCATGTGTTGTTCATATCAGATATTTTGAAGGGTAATTGAGAGATAAATATGCAATATCATATACAAATTTATGGATCATTTTCATGAAAAAAAAAGGACAATTTGATATCTTGATTCTTTGAGTGGCTATCATTGGCTCTAGTGGTTGCACATTGCAGGGCGTATCGAATTGAGTTAATATGGGCCATTAATTTTTAATTTAAATTGCTCAATACTATTTTTTTTTTTAAGTTATTAAAATAACCTACATTATGTTACCTTACTAAAGCTGAGTTGTAAATATGAAACTCACGCAGAAATCTTGAAAATGAAAACATGAAAAGTCTGGTTCCCAGTATTTTCTTTTTGTTAGTACCTATATCAGGCGCAAATGGTGAAAAATGCATTTTAGAGAATTTGGTGGAGATTTAAATTGTGACCCCAGAATATATCTATTACATTACCTTTGGTACATAAGTTTGGTGGGGAGCTAGAGGAGGATTCGGAGAAGGAAAGGGGTGAAAGGAATTTTACGAAGACAAGGCATTATCAGTGAATGGCGCAACTCGGTTCGCAACTCAACCGCAGGTGAATGCCTCTTCCCATGCCTCTTGCTTTAATACGTTACATTCGTTTTTTTGTTTTTTTAGGTTAATTAAGTAATTCGTTCCCCCATATTTAT